>OX326961.1:49269792-49807292 GCA_946800325.1 Luzula sylvatica
CTAGTATTCCATTTGAAAATAGCTAATGACATTAATCTTTTCATCATACAATCATAGAACCAAACCAAATAATAAATAATAAAATTTGATTAAATATTCTAAAATTAAAAAGAATCAATCTTTGAAAAAACTAGTTCGGGATCAAGGATGATCGGCGATTTTTGGCATATTGTGTGTAATCATGAAATGCTTCGTCATGCGTGTCAAACAACATACCTTCCTTCGGTTCTTCGATTAGAGTTTCATCACCATGTTCATCTTCATTAATTTTCAAAGAATCAATTATCTCCAATTTTACGAAATTTAAAAAGTCACCTAATTTATCAATTCAACCAACACACATAATAAAGAAAAAAATCAGAATATTTACGTACCTGTAGTACCATTTTCATGCTCTTCATTTTCGTTAATTTCCAAAGAATCGATTACTGCCATTTCTGCGAAATTTAAATAATCGAATATTTTATTAATTCAATCAACACACGAGTAGAGAAACAATGAATAAGCAGCGAAACAGAGAATAAGAATCGAAACAGCAAAAAAGAAGCAACGAATATTTTGTTGACATTTTGTAATTCAATTATAAACTTTTTAGATAAAAAAACAGAATATTTGCGTACTGCAACGAACAAGCAGCAAAATAGCGGAGAAGATGGCCTGCTAGGGTGAGCAGAGAGTAGGCAGCCAAGGCATACAACAAAACTGCATTATAACATATAAGATTGAATTATAAACTTTTTAAATAACAAATAAAAAAAACAGAGTATTTACTCACATCTCTGGTGTAGCGAACAAGCTTATTAAAATAGCAAAGAAGATGCTTTCTGGGGACGAGGCGACGGGCAAGGAGGAGTATGCGGCGGCCAGGAGAGAAAGAGAGAGGGAAACGGAACCCTAGGCGGCCAGGAGAGAGGGAGAGAAGGGAAAGAAACCGGCGTGGAGCTATTTCCCTATTTAGTTTCTTTACGGGTCAAACTTTTCTTATTGGATCCGGATTTTAATGGGTTTAAGACAATGTTTTGAGCTGTTTCTTCAGCTGACGTGGCAAGAGCGCCCCTGCCATGTCAGCATGCGGGGGTGGGTGCGGGGTTAAACCTGCGTGGTGTCTAACATTGTTGGGGAGAGAGAGAGAGAGTGGGCGCCAAAACATTAGGGTTTAGTGGGTAAATAACAACATTTAATTTTGTTCTTTAGTCAAGAAAGGCATTAATTCTCTTTCTATATAAACCTCGCCTCTTCATCTTCCATCTCTAATCTCTATACATATCCCTCCTCTCTCTGGCGTCTCCATTGTTCGAGCACACAAGATCAAAATGAGGAGCATAAAAGTAATTTTCCACTTGGTGATGTGTTTTATTGCACCAATGGTGGCTTTTGCCGGCCACGATTACGCGAAGGCTCTCACGAAGAGTATTCTCTTTCTCGAGGCACAAAGATCTGGCTATTTACCAAATAACCAGAGGATTACTTGGAGGGCCAATTCCGGCCTTGAAGATGGCAAAGCTAATGGGGTAATTCCAATTTTACATTTTCAATCTGAAGAATGATCTAGTAATTAAAAAGGTATTTTATATAACCCGTTTAAAATTAAAAAAATTCCAGATTGATCTAGTAGGAGGATATTACGACGCGGGAGACAATGTGAAATTCGGTTTGCCCATGGCATTTACGGTGACGATGATGTCATGGAGTATCATCGAGTATGCGAAGCAAATGGATGCGAGCGGTGAGCTTGGCCATGCCATGGACGCCGTCAAGTGGGGTACCGATTATTTCATCAAGGCTCATCCCGAACCCTATGTTCTTTATGGAGAGGTACATTTCTAACAAATTTTGAAAATTCGAAACAAAAATAAAAAAAGGAAAATTTGAAATTTAAATCTAAGAATTAAATTTGGTTATTTACTTATTTATTATTAGATATGATTCTGACTTGTATCAGTCAACTTAATATGATAAAAAGATTAATGAAGGAAATAATATTTTTGTAATATTTTCTTGATTGATTTACCAAATCTTTTTTTCCTTTAATGCTATGTCCATACCAAATTGGAAAGTAAAGAATGACCTTTCAGTCCTTTTCACAGAGAAAACAGAGACCAAAGTACTGTGCCGCCTTATTCTCTGTTTCTCAATTAAGCTTGCACATGATATGAACTAATATAGTAATATTGAGCCCACATACATCAAAAGATTCACATGACATTCTCTTTGATGACAAAAATTATAGTTAAAAGAATTAAGAAATCCTAAAATTAGTGTTTTATAATCATGTAAATAATATGATATTATTGGAATTATGATTTTGTAGGTGGGCGATGGAAACACGGATCATGTTTGTTGGCAAAGGCCAGAAGATATGACCACAAATCGCATGGCTTATCGCATTGACGCCGAACATCCTGGTTCGGATCTGGCTGCTGAGACTGCTGCCGCCATGGCATCCGCCTCGATTGTTTTCAGACAATCGGACCCCGCCTATGCGGACTCGCTTTTGGATCATGCCAAGCAAGTAAGGCTAATCAACATAAAATTATTTTTCTTATTCTTAAGGCTCACAATTAGTGAATCCTTTGCTTTCGGCTAATTGCTTGCAGGGAATAATTTGTTTTTAACCTTTTGAAAAAAAAAAGAATCATATTGCACTTTTTATTGTCTCAAGACAAAAGTTAATTAAAACTAAAGAAGCATAATGAACTAAAATATACTTGTTTTCTACTTTGGTTTTTAAGAAATTAATTTTGAATTATTTTATTATTGCAGTTGTTTGATTTTGCTGATAAGTATAGAGGCAAGTACGACGCAAGTATCACGGTCGTTCAAAAATATTACATGTCAATCAGTGGCTACGACGTGAGTCTCTTAATTATTCGCGACTAATCAAACGGTTGAGATCTGCGATTTTTGTATGCAATTCTAATGTAATATTTATCCTTTGATTTGCAAATGTAGGATGAGTTGCTTTGGGCCGCCGCGTGGTTGTACCATGCGACTAACGATAAGTATTACTTGGATTATTTGGCGAATAATGGTGATGCCTTGGGTGGGACCGGTTGGTCCGTGGCTGAGTTCGGTTGGGATGTAAAATATGCCGGTGTACAAGTCCTCGCATCGAAAGTAAATTTTCAACTCATAACTTCACCTATGAATTAGAAAATATCATACGATATATATATTTTTTTTTTATGTGTGTGTGTGTAGTTTCTCAGTGAGGGCAATGCGGGAGAGCACGCAGCGGTATTGGAAAGATACCAACAAAAGGCGGAGATGTTCATGTGTTCGTGCATCGGCAAGTCTAGCCAAAATGTGCAAAGGACACCTGGCGGTATGTTGTACCGACAGAGCTGGAACAACCTCCAGTTCGTCACGAGCGCTTCTTTCCTTCTAACCGTCTATTCTGACTACCTATCCTCTGTTGGAAAGGCAGCTCAGTGCGATTCTGGTCCGGCTCAACCCTCTGAGCTCTTCACTTTCGCTAAATCTCAAGTAAGTTCGATTTAGTACTCTCATTTTTTTTGAATGATTAATGCTCTTAATTTTAATATAGTTAATAATATAATGAGTCATGCTTGTATTTTTTATAATCAATTCAACTTTACAAAATGCTTGATGAAATTATAAATATAATCCCATTTTCTCTTTTAATTAGCATAAAATTAATTAGAACCGATTAATCATAGAATTATTCAACTTTGTAGGTGGATTATATCCTAGGAGATAACCCTAGAGCAACAAGTTACATGGTAGGATACGGCGACACATACCCGCAACAAGTACACCACCGAGGCTCTTCGATTGTATCAATCAAAGTGGACCCCACATTCGTCAGTTGCTCGGAGGGTTATGCCACCTGGTTCGGCCGCCGAGCTGGCAATCCAAGTTTACTAGACGGGGCAATTGTGGGTGGCCCAGGTGCATATGATGATTTCGCAGACCAAAGGGATAATTATGAACAGACAGAGCCTACCACATATAACAATGCGCCTTTAATTGGTGTTCTCGCACGATTAAGTGCCGGAAACGAAGGTCTGAATCAGTTTCTTCCTGGTAATCAAGTCAAATAATTTAAAATATTATGTTATTTTGATATTTTTTATTAATTAACTTTTGTTTACAGTGGTGGTCCCTGCACCCGGTTCACCAACTAAGAAGGATAATCCAATTACTTCCAAGCCAACGCCAACTCCTGGTACATAAAATACAAAAAAACAAATTATTTTATCATTTTAATCTCTAATATACATTCAAATTAAAAAATGTTTTATTTTTCGTAATGCAGTTAACAGAGCGCCATCACCGATAGAAATATCACAAAATGCAACCGCATCATGGAATCTTAGAGGCAAGACCTATTATCGTTACTCAGTAATAATTACCAACAATTCGCCAAAATCTATTAAAGATATCCACATCGGCATCTCGAAGTTATACGGACCACTATGGGGTTTAACCAAGTCGCGTTACGGGTACCGGTTTCCGGCATGGATGGAGTTGCTATCGAGTGGAAAGAGTCTCGAGTTCGTTTATATTCATGCGGGTTCGCAGGCCGATATATGGGTATCGGGTTATAAGCTTGTTTAGTGAGATTAAGATAGTATAGATGGGAGAAAGGAGAGAAGAGATTAAGTGAAACTGCTCATCCTCTTTCTTCTATTTATGGAGAATTATTAGGATTTATTTATTTAGAGAGGGTTCAGAGAGATGTGATTAGTTGGAATGCTCATCCTCTTTTTTCCTTCATGTCATGTTGAGCATGCAAGTAAAGTCTTGTGTGCTGCATTTAGATATTTAGTTTAGTTTAGTTCCTGAATTTTAATATTGGAAATGTACGAATTGTGAAATTAAATGCATTTTCATATCCTGGTGACAATGTTGCAAAAATCGCCGACTTGGTCTGATTACTTCCGCTGCTAAACTGTAATCAACTCTGATAAAATCGGCGATCTGAATTGGGCTGATAAAGAGGCGATTCTTAGCCGACTAGGGGTGAATTTTTTCGTTTGGCTCGTAGATTTTTTTTTGTGTGTGTGTGCATACGGAGGCTTTAAGCTGCAATCGAGTCGGCGAGTCTGCAACTTGCAATCGAGTAGGTGGCTTGGATCACCTACTAGTTCCCAACTTGCTTTCTGTGGCTCCATTTGTTATTCTAGTATCTAAACTGAATTGATCGCAAATGGCGATTTACTACCGTAAAAGACGCAAATAGTATTTTATACTTGTTCGTTCGATACGTCGTATCAAATACGACCACATCCCCGAAATAATAGTAAGACGCACGAGATCGAAACCGGTAATATCGCCATCAAAGAATGAAGGAATTTGGGAAACTCTTACATTTTGTTTATGAAATTTTTCTGTTAAATATTTGATATGATCGGACATATGTCGGTTCGACTTCATTTTATTTCTCTTAGTAGGACTCATGAAACCATGATAGTGATGGTTAACGAAAACGGTAACCTTCCATTTGTTTGTCTCTAGTTCGTATTTGATACCCATTTGAACCTTGCAATTACACGTCATGGTTGATGTATTTCTTGTTCTTTTCTTATTGACTCCTGCTTCTTCATCTTCCTCATCATACTTTTTCACATGGATTTCTTTTCTATGACATACAAATTGTATATGAGTTGCCATATCCAACCTATTTAATCTTTTTTTGGCTGACTTTTTACAAATCCAAAAAACCACGTCGCCGACCATATTCTTGATAACAATTTCGGCTTCCTTTGCGGTGTCGAAAATCTTGCCGACTAATGACTCGTCATCAGAAAATTGTTCTACCTAAACAAAATAAGTAAATAAAATTAATGCATAAACACAACAAGTCTACAACGTCTAAAGTGAGTACATGTAATGCACATAAGCTCCTGTCATGTAATAACATCAATAATACTTCATATCAGGGGTATAATCCTTCATTAAACTAATATTGCTCTTCCACGTCAAGAATATTGCAAGTATGAAATTATATTATACTAGGAGAATAGTCGCGTTACGCGACGAACATGTAAATTATGTTTTTCATTATAATATAAATTACACATTTTTATGATAATATTAATAATATCATTTTAAAATAAAATTATTTGAATTCATTTATCTATGATTATTCATATGTTTTACAATTATTTTACTTTATGATAACAAAAAATCTAATTTTTTTAATCAAATAATAGTACTTATATTAGTTTCATTATACAATAATATATGAGATATAATACAATTTTACGAAAAAATATAACAATAAATATTATATTATTGTTCAAAATAATGAATCATACAACATATGTAGTAACAAATTATTAATTATATAATAGTAATAATTTTTATTGATTCAAATGCAATGGAAAATATAAAATAATGTAAAACTTAATAGTGGAAGTAATTTAATAAATAATATCAAAATTTTATTTATAATAAACATAAATACAAATTATTTTATATCATATGATTTTATTTTAATTTACATATTTTAAAATAACAATACTAGTTGATAGGTGTTTATAAGTTTAAGAAGTTATTCAGATGGATGAACTATTTTTTAATACTATTTGATAGGTATTTATAAAGTTATTTTGAAAAAAATAAGGTCGTAAAAGAATGAGTCAACTAACAGAGACTAAACAAATTATTAATTTAAGGTTTAACAATAATATGGTCAAAATTGCTCAGCCACCTTGTTGGACTTCATATTCATATTCATATACATATACAACAACCAATTTAGGATTTGCCCATTTCCACATTTGCCAGGACCCATTCTAAATATCAGACTAAAAACACTCTAATTAAGTCAAAGAAGAAGAACGTAACCATGATATATACAACACCAACTTTCCTCATTTCATACAGCTCCAAGTCTCAAAACCAAATTAATCTATCTTTCCATCACATAAAACACAAGCAACTCCTCTGCCTGCTCAATCCTTCCTCAAATGGTGAAGGTCTTATTGGTTCTCATGGCGGTTGCGGCAATCGCTCAATTAACGACAGCCACTAGCTACACAGTCGGTGCGCCCAGTGGATCATGGAATTTGAATACGAACCTCACACAATGGGTTGCTTCTAACACATTTCGCCCTGGCGATGTCCTTAGTAAGTTCCTTTTTTTTTGTCCTCCAGAAATTATATTCCAAATTGCAAAGTATTTGAAACTAACTAAATAATTATTTGTAACAGCATTTAGCTACAGTTCATCAGCCCACGACGTGCTCGAGGTGACAAAATCGGACCATGACTCATGCACAACCTCAACTCCAATCTCCACAGACACCAGCGGCAACACTGTGGTCAGTCTTGCTACCGCCGGGACCCGATATTTCATTTGCGGATTCCCGGGACACTGCCTTGGTGGCATGAAGGTTGCAATCGACGTTGTTTCCTCGTCTTCTAGCTCTCCTCCTCCGACTTCCGGGAGCCCCACAACTCCTTCTGTTCAATCTACACCGGCATCACCCTCCCCGACTGTGTCTTCTCCTGGCACTTCACCACCATCTGAATCAGGCGCGAGCAGTACCATGGCTGGATTAGGCCTCGGGTTGGGATTGGCCGCGCTTTTGGTACTTTAAGTATATAAAACTTGAAATGACTGCATATTCATTCTCAACTTCTTGTTAGGATAGACTTTGTGAGAGATTTATACACATTTTGTTGTTTATTATTTTTGTTATGGATTGTATTATAAATTTATTTGATGGATTTGTAATCAATGGGTCTCACTTAGGACTGGCAAAAAAGTTCGAAGATCGACGTTCGTTCGAACTCGGCTCGAAAATCGTTCGAAAAAACCTCGTTCGAAAGTTGGCTTGAACGAACTCGAGCCGAGCCGAGCCAGCTCAAGCAGCAGTCGAGCCGGGTCCTGTTCGGCTCGCGAGGTAGCTCGAGTTCGAACAATTTTGCACGTATATCCTCCAAAAATATATTATTTATATACATACCCAAGGTCCAGCCAACTCAAATAACTATACTCAAGTTCAACACAACCCTAAACCTAATATCACATGCCTCTCTCTCTCTCTCTCTCTCTCATTTTCCAGCCGTAACTCGCCTCCTTTCTCTTTCTCTCTTCACCAAGATCTCGCCCCCCTCTCTTTCTCCCTCTTTTGCTAGATCAAAGCTCGAGGTCGACGGTGATGTTGCTGTGTGGTACTGGTAGTCGTTTCCGTGTGGTACGATATTGGTGAATCGTGCAGATTTCCTCCCTAAATGCTTTGTGGTACTATTTTCCTAATTAAAATTTGATTTTTTTACATCAAACAACATCGAGTTTTGTTTGCTTTGTAAATTATTTCAACTGAAAAATTCTATTTAATGTTTTGTTTTACAATAAATTTCTGAAATCGGCAACAGGCAAAAAACCCTCTTATAAAAAAATGGTTGTGATTTATTTAGGTTAGTTCTGAGATGGGACGACATATTTTTTTTTGAAAAAGTAGAAGCGAAGCTTCTTTTTGATATATTAGCGCAAGTTTAATACATCGTTTTGATTTTACATGATAAAGTAAAATTGAGAAGTAAGAGAAGCTATTTCCTAAGTCGGCGACTAACAATGAAGTTTCCATTTTCTTGCCTCGGACGCAATCTTCGCTATCGTCGTGGATGGTGGCGAGTTGTTTTGGTTGAAAATTCGGTCATTTCGCTCTTTCCAAATAGTCCAAAGTGTTGCCACGGAGAAGGTGTCGATTTCGTCCCTTTTTTCTTTGGAATATTTTTGCCGATTGTGTAACCAAAATTTCGGCAAGTTGTCCCGAGCCCCAAAAGTGACTCCTAGGATGCGACCAACTCCCCGCCAAACACTTTTTGCGTATGTGCAATTGATGAATAAGTGTGTCGCCGATTCTTCGACATTGTTGTTGCAATTTTTGCACGTCGTCGCGTGTGGCCAATTCCTTTTTTCCAATATATCACCCGTTAAAATTCTTTCGTTGAGAGCCAACCATGTAAAGAATCTTGTTTTGATGGGCGTTTTTGTTTTCCATACGGCGGTGTTCCACTCGCTTATCATTCCCGGATTAATTAGGAGCTTGTATGTTGCGGCGGTGGAGAAAAAATTCGGTTTGCCTATCCATGCATGTTGGTTCGTTGTCGGGTCAAAATCGTATGCGATTCGAAATTGTGAGAGAAGTGCACGGAGGTCTTTGATGAAGTAGGAGGGGTACTTGATTGCCACGTTTTCTAATTCGGAAGCGTGTTCGATACCGTAAATATTTTTAATGGTGGTCGCCCACATTCCATCACTATTTTGGCAAAGTTTCCAAAGCCATTTTAGCAATAGTGATGTGTGGTGCGTTTCGATGTTTAGCATCCCTAATCCTCCATTTTCCTTTGGTAAGCAAACATTTTTCCAATTAATTAGGCAATGTCCACCTAGACAATCCTTATCACCTTTCCAAAGAAATTTCCTTGTTATTTTATTAATTTCCTTAATTAGCCATTTTGGGAGGCGGAAGCATTGCATGAAATATGTCGGCACCGCATTTAGCACCGATTTCGCGAGTACCAAACGACCTCCCAAAGATAAACATTTTCCTTTCCATCCCGATAATCAAGATTGTATTTTCTTAATTAGGGGGATGTAGTCAATTTTCCTTGGTTTTTTTGTGTTCAAAGGCATGCCGGGGTACAAGATTGGTAGTGTTGTTCTTGTGCAATGTAGTATCCTCTCTAATGTCTCATATAAGGACTCCGGTATGGCTATTGGAACAAATACGGTTTTGTCCCAATTTATTGTAAGTCCCGAAATCCGTTGAAAGAGATTTAGAGTGTACGTTAGTACCTTGAGATTGATCGGGTGTGCCTCGACAAGAGGATAGTGTCGTCGGCGTATTGGAGAGCCCTTGGTGCAAACTTGACCGGTGATGCCATTAGGTGGTTTGTTTTTTGGAGGAAGGTTTGTAGCGAGTCGGCCACCAAGTCGAAAAGCATCGGTGATAAGGGATCCCCTTGTCTTACTCCGCGTTTGTGTTTAAATTTTTTTCCTATGTTTCCGTTTATTTTTACCTTTGACGTTGCCGAGGTTAACAACTACTTTTTCCATCTTGACCATTTTGCCGGAAAACCCCGAGCCGCAAGAAGGTTTTGGGTATAATCCCATGAGATTGTGTCGAAAGCTTTAAAGAAATCTAGTTTGAGCATGATCATCGGTATTTTCCTTTTGTGTGCCGCACTAAGTAATTCTCGTGCCGAGAGGAAAACTTCACCAATGGATCTATTCTTTATGAAAGCGGATTGGTCGCGATGAATAAGATTCTCCATTTTGGGTTGCAATCTCGCGGCCAAACTCTTCGAGAAATTTTTTCCGATCGTGTTGATGACACTAATTGGGCGAAAATCTTTCCTTTCTACGGCTTCCTCCTTTTTTGGAATTAAGATTATTATTGCGTCGTTTATGGAATCTAGAACCTAGGTATGGTTGTAGAAATGGTCGAATAAGCCTTTGAGTTTTGGTTCTATTATTTCGAAAAAACTTTGGTAGAACTCTATTGGGAATCCTTCGGGTTCCACCGATTTTCCTTTTTCATGTTCATGACGGTCCGTCTAATTTTCTCATCGGTAAAAGGGTTCGCTAGATCCAACAATGTGCTTGTGTTGTTTGGTTCGGCTTGTATTAGCGCCCCCGTGTCTTGAGTTAGAGGGAGGGGGGGGGGGTGCTATGCCGAGGATGTTTTCGTAATAAGCATCGAATTCTACTTGTATTCGGCTAGGTCCGAAATTATTTCCTCATCAATTTTGATTGTCGTTATTCTATTTCCTTTATTCCGTGCCGAAGCTATGGCATGGAAATACTTGGTGTTTGCATCACCTAGTTTTAGCCAAGTACATGATGTCCTTTGTTGCCATACGGCCTCTTTGAGGTTTACCAATTCGCAAATTTTTTCCTTTGCCGAGATTCTTAATCGTAATTCGTCCATTGATAGATCCCGCTCCTCCTCGGCAAGATCTAGAATTTTTATGATTATGAGGCAATCGTCATGCACATCGTTTGATGATTTGAATTTCGCTTTTGCCCATTCCTTTATTTTTTTCCTTGATTTGTCGAGACTTTTTTGGAAGGATTTAATTTGATTGTCATTTGTTGATGCCGGTTGTTGCCAACAATCGGGTAACAACCCGTTCAATTCCTCAAATTTTAGCCATGCTCTTTCTGTTAAGGTAACGTGCGGTTACTAATGGAATATAGATTGGATGTAGACAAAAGAGAGAGAGAGGGGAAGAAGAAGACTAAAACAAATCTCTTTATAAATGGATTTCTTAATAATTGGCTTGTCTTACAAATGAACACAACCCCTCCTTTTATAGTCTAAGGATGGGTACTCATACATGCATAGAAAACTCTAGAGGATGCATTATAATAACTATTATACATGCATCATCATTTAATGCAACATATTCCCAAAAGTCATTCATGAATCTAAAGGATTAATCTAGATGGTGAGATTATGGAGGCATTTATAACAATCTCCACCTTGACTCAAAATCTCACCCAAAAACAAAACTAACGACACACCGAAATTAACTCCGCGCAATAATTAAACTTTGCGGTTGGCAACGGCTTTGTGAGCATATCGGCTGGATTGTCCGCAGTATCAATCTTCTTGATCTCCACTATTTTCTTCTTGTTAATTCGTCGAATAAAATGATAGCGAACATCAATGTGTTTGCTTCTCTCATGGTACATCTGATCCTTCGCCAAATGAATTGCACTCTGATTATGACAATAGATAACAGTAGGACCACCATATGTAGAGATTTCTCCAAGCAAACCTTTAAGCCAAATTGCCTCCTTAGCGCCTTCCGTGATCGCCATATATTCAGCCTCCGTACTAGACAAGGCAATGGTGGATTGTAGAGTAGCCTTCCAGCTAATGGCACATCCACCCAAAGTGAAAATATAACTAGTCAAAGATCGTCTCTTGTCGAGATCGCCCATGAAATCCGAATCCACATAGCCGATCAGCTTATCATCGCTTCTCCCAAACTCTAAACGAGAATCTGCGGTGCCTTTCAAATAACGAAGAATCCACTTGACCGCTTCCCAATGTTCCTTCCAGGACATGACAAATAGCGACTCACCACGCTGACGGCATGAGCAATTTCAGGTCTAGTGCAAACCATCAAATACATGATGCTCCCCACGGCACTAGAATAAGGTACTCGTGACATGTAGTCCTTCTCCTTCTCCGTTTTCGGACAAAATTGTCTTGATAGTCTGAATTTGGTCGCAAGCGGGGTAGAAACCGATTTTACATCATTCATGTTAAATCGATTTAGAACTTTCTCAACGAAACCCCTCTGTGAAAGATATAACTTTCCATTTGGTCTATCCCTAATGATCTCCATTCCGAGAATCTTCTTGGCAGCACCCAAATCTTTCATATCAAATTCAGAACTCAGCTGTCCCTTAACCTTCGTAATCTCCTCCTTGTTTGACGCCGCAATTAGCATGTCATCTACATAGAGAAGTAGATACATAAATGTCTCATCCGACAACTTCTTGAAGTAGACACAACTATCGTAGTTGGACCGGAAAAATCCAGTACTCTCCATGAAAGAGTCAAACTTCTTGTACCACTGTCTCGGCGACTGCTTCAAGCCATATAATGACTTCTTCAATAAACACACTTGACTCTCCTTTCCAGCTACCTCGTAACCGTCAGGTTGTTGCATATAGATACTCTCATCTAAATCACCATGCAAGAATGCAGTTTTCACATCCAACTGCTCTAACTCCAAATTTTTCGTAGCAACCAAAGAGAGCAATACTCGAATAGAAGTATGCTTAACCACTGGTGAGAAGACTTCATTGAAATCCACGCCTTCAACTTGACTATATCCCTTAGCCACTAAACGCGCCTTGTAACGGATACCAACGGTGTCATCTTTCTTCTTAAACACCCACTTACAGCCAACCACTTTCTTCCCTTTAGGTGGCTCGACGAGTACCCAAGTTGCATTCTTCTGAAGAGATTTGATCTCCTCCTCCATGGCAGCGTTCCACTTTGGCGCCTCACGTGAAGCAATTGCCTCCTTATAGCTCGATGGCTCGCCAAACTCCACCTCTTCGGCCACCGCCAAACAATAGGCAAAATCTGAATACCCATATCTCGTAGGTGGTTTAATCTGCCTCCTGACACGGTCTCTTGCCAGAGCATACGGTCGTTCCTCCTCTTGACTTTCCTCACTTGACTCGTCATTGTCACTATGAGGATTATCATCATGCTCCAAATATGGTTGATTTTCTACGCCATGTTGATCGAGAATTTCGAACTCCACCTTCTCATGGACCGTCTCATCCTCTTTTGTACTCGTTTCGGGAGTTTGCTCTTTTGCTCGTAACATGACCGATTCATCAAAGGTCACATCCCTCGAAATGATGAGTTTAGGAGGCTTCGAATCTGTACACCATAAACGGTACCCTTTCACACCAGAACCATATCCAAGAAAAATGCATTTCTTAGCCCTAGGTTCGAGCTTTCCATCATTTGTGTGTGCATATGCGGGACATCCGAACACACGTAGACTCGAGTATTCTGCTGGTTTGCCCGACCAGACTTCTTCGGGTGTCTTGCATTCGATGGAAGTATTCGGAGATCGGTTGACCAACCAGCAAGCAGTATTAATGGCTTCTGCCCAGAACTCCTTGCCCAAACTCGCATTGAAAAGCATGCATCTCGCCTTCTCAAGTAGTGTCCGATTCATCCGTTCGGCCACACCATTTTGTTGTGGAGTACCAACAACTGTTCGATGACGAACAATTCCTTCATTTTTGCAAAATTCATTGAAGTTCTTGTTGCAAAATTCTAGACCGTTATCGGTCCTCAAACGCTTAATCTTCTTTCCGGTTTGGTTCTCCACAAGAGTCTTCCATTGCTTAAAGGTCACAAACACTTCGCTCTTTTCCTTCAAGAAATAGACCCAAACTTTTCTCGAAAAATCATCGATAAAAGAGAGCATATAGCGAGAACCATTACCCATTGAAGGCTCGCGAGAGGGTCCCCACAAATTTGAGTGGATGTAGTCCAACGTTCCTTTTGTGCGATGAACAGCGGTGCTAAAACTGAGCCTCTTTTGCTTGCCAAACACGCAATCTTCACAGAACTCCAGTTTGCTGGTACTTTGGCCACACAATAGACCTCTCTTGCTCAAGATTGTCATACCACGCTCACTCATATGACCCAACCTCATATGCCACAATTTGGTAGTGTCCGAGTCCGAGGGAGAGCTAGCGACGGAGACCGAGCCCGAAACGGTGCAACCTTCGAGAAAATATAATGTACCGACTCGTTTCGCCTTCATCAATGTGAGAGCTCCTCTAGAAACCTTTAGAACTCCACCTTCACTTTGAAACTTGCAACCAATATCTTCAAGAGCACCTAAAGAGATCAGATTTTTCTTGAGGTCCGGAATGTGCTTCACACCCGTCAAAGTACGAACGATCCCGTCATGCATCTTGATCTTCACCGTGCCAACTCCAGCAACCTTGCATAGATGATCGTTTCCCAAGAGGACCCCTCCACTACTCGACTCGTACGTGGTAAACCAGTCTCGATTTGGGGTCATATGCAGAGAAGCCCCTGTATCCATAACCCAATTCTTCTCAAATTTCTCCTTCCCGTCCGCCACAAAAAGTACATCACCTGCACCAGATTCCGCCACGTTGGCCTCTTCGGATTGGACACCCTTTTGTTCTGCCTTCTGTTTATTTTTGAGCTTGTAACAGTTGGCCTTAATATGTCCCTTCACCTTGCAATAGTTACAGGTCAAATTTCTGTGCTTGGACTTTGAACGACTCCGTTCTGAATTTTGGGTTTTCTCCTTTTGTCTTCCTCGCTCGACAATTAATCCAACTTCTTGATGATTACTCTCGGATACCGACAAGTCATTGTCGATGTCAGACTTCACCAGCAAATTGCTCTTAATATCATCAAGAGTAAGCGACTCTCTACTATGAAGCATAGTCTCCTTAAACCCTTTATACGACCGAGACAACGAACACAACAACACCATGGCCTTATCCTCATCCTCCACCTTAATACCAATCTTCTCCATGTCATTTAGAAGCGCGGTATAATATGAAATGTGGGACTTAATAGATGTACCTTCTGCCATCTTCAAAGAGTGAAATCGTTGCCTTAAACGTAACCGGTTCGTAACCGATTTTTTCATATAGATTCCCTCTAACTTCTGCCATGCACCTGCTGCCGTAGTCTCTGTGAGGATTTCTTGAAGAGTCGTGTTGCTTAAACACAACTGGATCGTCGAGAGAGCTCTATCATCCATCAAATTCCAATCGGCATCTTTATCGTCGCCCTCCATCGCTTCCGGTCGCTCGAATAGAGCAGCCTTTACACCTTGATTCGACAAAATCGCCATCATCCGTACTTGCCAAAGCGCAAAACTTGTCGTGCCATCATACTTCTCAATATCAAATTTGGTCGACATAACCGCATTTGAATTCATAGTAACACAACCTTAAACGCGCAATTTACTAAAGCAACAAAGTACTGATGTGCCTCGCTCTGATACCAATTTGTTAAGGTAACGTGCGGCTACTAATGGAATATAGATTGGATGTAGACAAAAGAGAGAGAGAGAGGAAGAAGAAGACTAAAACAAATCTCTTTATAAATGGATTTCTTAATAATTGGCTTGTCTTACAAATGAACACAACCTCTCCTTTTATAGTCTAAGGATGGGTACTCATACATGCATAGAAAACTCTAGAGGATGCATTATAATAACTATTATACATGCATCATCATTTAATGCAACATATTCCCAAAAGTCATTCATGAATCTAAAGGATTAATCTAGATGGTGAGATTATGGAGGCATTTATAACACTTTCGAATCTAAATAATTTAGACACCTCGATTTGGTTATTTTTGATCTTTAATATTATTGGTGTGTGGTCCGAGGTGGTCATTGGTAGATCTTCGAGAGTGATCATCATGTTTTGTATTAATAGGTGTTCCGAAATAAAAACTCTATCTAAGCGCGCTAGGGTTGGATTTTCCCTTTTATTTGACCATGTGAATTTCCTTCCTCTTAATGGGATTTCCGTTAGATTGGCCGAGTCGATTGCCTCATTGAAATGTAACATCATGTTTGTGTTGAGATTGGTTGCGGTCGTGTCATGGCTTGATCTAATTAAATTAAAATCTCCTATGATTATACATGGTAGATTTAAATCCTTATTTATTCCTTCTATTTCCCGAATGTAATTTAACTTTTCCCTTGATGATGCCGAGGCCGGCCCGTATGTGTTAGAGAGTAGGAACTTTGTTCCGTCTTCTCTTGCGAATACGATGTTTATACAAGATTGGGTGTGGAAGGAATCGATCAAAGAGACTTTGTTGTCCCAAGCCACCATGAGGCCCCCCTTTGACCCTTGCGCATTTTTGTATAGCACATCACCGTGTCGTGCGGTTAGAACCCTTTTTTTATAGAAAGGATTGGGATTGGCCCATTTTGTTTCTTGCAAACAAATAATGTTCGGTTTAGCTTTCCTAATAGAGTCCTTGACCATAATATATTTTTCTTTTAATCATAATCCACGTACATTTCATGACAAAATATTTAAGTTCGTACACATAATAAAAATAAGTTCAGTTCCTTAAGAAAGAAAGATACAAAGCTAACTACGATAGTTTCCATTAGACGGTATTCTCACATTCGTGAGATTCCTCGTCATAGTCGACCTCATCCATGTAGTCATCTAATTCCTCCTCGTTTTCCCCATCCTCGGTGAGTCCCTCTTCGGCCATGTCCTCCGCATTCTCTCGGTCCTCCTCTCCTCCGTCCTCGGCATCGTGAGATGCCATCGTATTTCCTTGATAAAATATATAGGAGTTAGATAATGAGGAAGATGGGACGACATATTAAATTGCGAGGTTCCTCTATAAAATCAAGGTATATAGTTTGCAGTATTGTTTTATTGACTAAAATCAAGGTATACATTCAGTTCTCGACAATATGGATAAATCCTAACCTGACAGGTGATTTTTAGTTTTGTTTTGTATTTTGGAATTAAATTACTCTTCTTTTTGGGTTCGTATCTAAGAAGGATAATCCAATTACATCCAAGCCATCGCCAACTCCTGGTACATAAAATACAACATTAACAAATTATTTTATCATTTGAATCTCTAATATACATTCAATTTAAAAAATGTTTTATTTTTCGTAATGCAGTTAACAGAGCGCCATCGCCGATAGAAAAATCACAAAATGCAACCGCATCATGGAATCTGAGAGGCAAGACCTATTATCGTTACTCAGTAATAATTACCAACAATTCGCCAAAATCTATTAAAGATATCCACATCGGCATCTCGAAGTTATACGGACCACTATGGGGTTTAACCAAGTCGCGTTACGGGTACCGGTTTCCGGCATGGATGGAGTTGCTATCGAGTGGAAAGAGTCTCGAGTTCGTTTATATTCATGCGGGTTCGCAGGCCGATATATGGGTATCGGGTTATAAGCTTGTTTAGTGAGATTAAGATAGTATAGATGGGAGAAAGGAGAGAAGAGATTAAGTGAAAATGCTCATCCTCTTTCTTCTATCTATGGAGAATTATTAGGATTTATTTATTTAGAGAGGGTTCAGAGAGATGTGATTAGTTGGAAATTGGAATGCTCATCCTCTTTTTTTCCTTCATGTCATGTTGAGCATGCAAGTAAAGTCTTGTGTGCTGCATTTAGATATTTAGTTTAGTTTAGTTCCTGAATTTTAATATTGGAAATGTACGAATTGTGAAATTAAATGCATTTTCATATCCTGGTGGCAATGTTGCAAAAATCGCCGACTTGGTCTGATTACTTCCGCTGCTAAACTGTAATCAACTCTGATAAAATCGGCGATCTGAATTGGGCTGATAAAGAGGCGATTCTTAGCCGACTAGGGGTGAATTTTTTCGTTTGCCTCGTAGATTTTTTTTTTGTGTGTGTGTGTGTATACGGAGGCTTTAAGATGCAATCGAGTCGGCGAGTCTGCAACTTGCAATCGAGTAGGTGGCTTGGATCACCTACTAGTTCCCAACTTGCTTTCTGTGGATCCATTTGTTATTCTAGTATCTAAACTGAATTGATCGCAAATGGCGATTTACTACCGTAAAAGACGCAAATAGTATTTTATACTTGTTCGTTCGATACGTCGTATCAAATACGACCACATCCCCGAAATAATAGTAAGACGCACGAGATAGAAACCGGTAATATCGCCATCAAAGAATGAAGGAATTTGGGAAACTCTTACATTTTGTTTATGAAATTTTTTCGTTAAATATTTGATATGATCGGACATATGTCGGTTTGACTTCATTTTATTTCTCTTAGTAGGACTCACGAAACCATGATTGTGATGGTTATCGAAAACGGTAACCTTCCATTTGTTTGTCTCTAGTTCGTATTTGATACCCATTTGAACCTTGCAATTACACGTCATGGTTGATGTATTTCTCGTTCTTTTCTTATTAACTCCCGCTTCTTCATCTTCCTCATCATACTTTTTCTATGGCATACAAATTGTATATGAGTTACCTTATCCAACCTATTTATTCTTTTTTTCGCTGACTTTTTACAAATCCAAAAAACCACGTCGCCGGACATATTCTTGATAACAATTTCGGCTTCCTTTGCGGTGTCGAAAATCTTGCCGACTAATGACTCGTCATCAGAAAATTGTTCTACCTAAACAAAATAAGTAAATAAAATTAATACATAAACACAACAAGTCTACAACGCCTAAAGTGAGTACATGTGATGCACATAAGCTCTTGTCATGTAATAACATCAATAATACTTCATATCAGGGGTATAATCCTTCATTAAACTAATATTGCTTTTCCACGTCAAGAATATTGCAAGTATGGAATTATATTATACTGGGAGAATACTCGCGCTACACGGCGAACATGTAAATTATATTTTTCATTATAATACAAATTACACATTTTTATGATAATATTAATAATATCATTCTAAAATAAAATTATTTGAATTCATTTATCTATGATTATTTATATGTTTTACAATTATTTTACTTTCTGATAACAAAAAATCTAATTTTTTTAATCAAATAATAATACTTATATTAGTTTGATTATACAATAATATATGAGATATAATACAATTTTACGAAAAAATATAACAATAAATACTATATCATTGTTCAAAATAATGAATCATACAACATATGTAGTAACAAATTATTAATTATATGGTAGTAATAATTTTTATTGATTCAAAATGCAATGAAAAATATAGAATAATATAAAACTTAATAGCGGAAGTAATTTAATAAATAATATCAAAGTTTTATTTATAATAAACATAAATACAAATTATTTTATATCATATGATTTTATTTTAATTTACATATTTTAAAATAACAATACTAGTTGATAGGTGTTTATAAGTTTAAGAAGTTATTCAGATGGATGAACTATTTTTTAATACTATTTGATAGGTATTTATAAAGTTATTTTGAAAAAATTAAGTTCGTAAAAGAATGAGTCAACTAACAGAGACTTAATAAATTATTAATTTAAGGTTTAACAATAATATGGTCAAAATTGCTCTGACACCTTGTTGGACTTCATATTCATATTCATATACATATACAACAACCAATTTAGGATTTGCCCATTTCCACATTTGCCAGGACCCATTCTAAATATCAGACTAAAAACACTCTAATTAAGTCAAAGAAGAAGAACGTAACCATGATATATACAACACCAACTTTCCTCATTTCATACAGCTCCAAGTCTCAAAACCAAATTAATCTATCTTTCCATCACATAAAACACAAGCAACTCCTCTGCCTGCTCAATCCTTCCTCAAATGGTGAAGGTCTTATTGGTTCTCATGGCGGTTGCGGCAATCGCTCAATTAACGACAGCCACTAGCTACACAGTCGGTGCGCCCAGTGGATCATGGAATTTGAATACGAACCTCACACAATGGGTTGCTTCTAACACATTTCGCCCTGGCGATGTCCTTAGTAAGTTCCTTTTTTTTTTGTCCTCCAGAAATTATATTCCAAATTCCAAAGTATTTGAAACTAACTAAATAATTATTTGTAACAGCATTTAGCTACAGTTCATCAGCCCACGACGTGCTCGAGGTGACAAAATCGGACCATGACTCATGCACAACCTCAACTCCAATCTCCACAGACACCAGCGGCAACACTGTGGTCAGTCTTGCTACCGCCGGGACACGATATTTCATTTGCGGATTCCCGGGACACTGCCTTGGTGGCATGAAGGTTGCAATCGACGTTGTTTCCTCGTCTTCCGGGAGCCCCACGACTCCTTCTGTTCCATCTACACCGGCATCACCCTCCCCAACTGCATCTTCTCCTGGCACTTCACCACCATCTGAATCAGGCGCGAGCAGTACCAGGGCTGGATTAGGCCTCGGGTTGGGATTGGCCGCGCTTTTGGTACTTTAAGTATATAAAACTTGAAATGACTGCATATTCATTCTCAACTTCTTGCTAGGATAGAGACTTTGTGAGAGATTTATACACATTTTGTTGTTTATTATTTTTGTTATGGATTGTATTATAAATTTATTTGATGGAGTTGTAATCAATGGGTCTCACTTAGGACTGGCAAAAAAGTTCGAAGATCGACGTTCGTTCGAACTCGGCTCGAAAACGTTCGAAAAAAGCTCGTTCGAAAGTTGGTTTGAACGAACTCGAGCCGAGCCGAGCCAGCTCTAGCCGCAGTAGAGCCGGGTCCTGTTCGGCTCGCGAGCCAGCTCGAGTTCGAACAATTTTGCACATATATCCTCCAAAAATATATTATTTATATGCATACCCAAGGTCCAGCCAACTCAAATAACTATACTCAAGTTCAACACAACCCTAAACCTAATTTCTCTCTCTCTCTCTCTCTCTCTCTCTCTCTCTAGCCGTAACTCGCCTCCTTTCTCTTTCTCTTTTCACCAAGATCTCGCCCCCTCTCTTTCTCCCTCTTTTGCTAGATCGAAGCTCGAGGTCGACGGTGACGTTGCTGTGTGGTACTGGTGGTCGTTGCCGTGTGGTATGATATTGGTGAATCGTGCAGATTTCCTCCCTAAATGCTTTGTGGTACTATTTTCCTAATTAAAATTTGATTTTTTTACATCAAACAACATCGAGATTTGTTTGCTTTGTAAATTATTTCAACTGAAAAATTCTATTTAATGTTTTGTTTTAGGAAAAAGTCTGTTTTTGGTCCCTAAAAAATACCGAAATGTTCAACTTGTCCCCTGATTATTTTTGTTCTATTTGCCCCCTTCGTCAAATAACTCCTGCCCCCCAGTTAAATGGCTGTTAAATATGCTGACGTGGCATTATTTTATACTTATTTTATGTTGACGTGGCATGTATTCAAATTCAAAAATCCATTTCTTTACCGACGGGCCGTCGGTAATCGTCGAGCCGTCGGTAATATTGTATGAGCCGTCGGTAAAGGTGAAACAGCGCCTATACACTCACTATCAGCGACGGGCCATTACCGATGGATATAATTTTGTTGATATATTTATTTTTTGTGTCCATTAATAATTGATTGATAATATGTTATGTTGAATGTAGTTATGTTGGATATAATTTTGTTGATATATTTATTTTATGTGTCCATTAATAATTGATTTTCATTAATATGTTATGTCCAATATTTTATGTGTCCATTAATATGTTATGTCCATTAATAATTGATTTTCATTCTTTATAAATAATTTTGTGTAAATGGACCAATTGAAATAAACAATTTTATAAATAATTTTATTCAATTTTATTTCAATTGATCCATTTACACAAAATTATTTATAAAGAATGAAAATCAATTATTAATGGACATAACATATTAATGGACACATAAAATATTGGACATAACATATTAATGAAAATGAATTATTAATGGACACATAAAATAAATATATCAACAAAATTATATCCAACATAACTACATTCAACATAACATATTATCAATCAATTATTAATGGACACATAAAATAAATATATCAACAAAATTATATCCAACATAACTACATTCAACATAACATATTATCAATCAATTATTTTAATTAAATAATAATACTATAAATCAAACGATATATAACGAAAAATACAAAAATACAACAGATATGATTCTCAGCGACGGGCGGTAGTTGATAGTGGGACTATTACCGATGGCCCGTCGCTGATAGTGAGTGTATAGGCACTGTTTCACCTTTACCGACGGCCCGTCGCTATTTCACCTTTACCGACGGCTCATACAATATTACCGACGGCTCGACGATTACCGACGGCCCGTCGGTAAAGAAAGGGATTTTTGAATTTGAATACTTGCCACGTCAACATAAAATAAGTATAAAATAATGCCACGTCAGCATATTTAACAGCCATTTAACTGGGGGGCAGGAGTTATTTGACGGAGGGGGTAAATAGAACAGAAATAACAAGTTTAGGGGGCAAAATGAACAAAAAAAATAGTCAGGGAGCAGGTTGAACATTTCGGTATTTGTTAGGGACCAAAAACAGACTTTCAATAAATTTCTGAAATGGCAAAAAACCATCTTATAAAAAAATCCTCTTATAAAAAAATGGTTGTGATTTATTTAGGTGAGTTCTGAGATGGGACGACATACTAAATTGCGAGGTTCCTCTATAAAATCAAGGTATATAGTTTGCAGTATTGTTTTATTGACTAAAATCAAGGTATACATTCAGTTCTCGACAATATGGATAAATCCTAACCTGACAGGTGATTTTTTGTTTTGTTTTGCATTTTGGAATTAAATTACTCTTCTTTTTGGGTTCGTATCTAAGAAGGATAATCCAATTACATCCAAGCCATCGCCAACTCCTGGTACATAAAATACAACATTAACAAATTATTTTATCATTTTAATCTCTAATATACATTCAATTTAAAAAATGTTTTATTTTTCGTAATGCAGTTAACAGAGCGCCATCACCGATAGAAATATCACAAAATGCAACCGCATCATGGAATCTTAGAGGCAAGACCTATTATCGTTACTCAGTAATAATTACCAACAATTCGCCAAAATCTATTAAAGATATCCACATCGGCATCTCGAAGTTATACGGACCACTATGGGGTTTAACCAAGTCGCGTTACGGGTACCGGTTTCCGGCATGGATGGAGTTGCTATCGAGTGGAAAGAGTCTCGAGTTCGTTTATATTCATGCGGGTTCGCAGGCCGATATATGGGTATCGGGTTATAAGCTTGTTTAGTGAGATTAAGATAGTATAGATGGGAAGGCGATTCAAGAAGTGAATATAGGCGGATCAAGAAGTGAACTAAAGGCGATTCAAGAAGTGAATTAAGGCGATTGAAGAAATGATCAAGAAGTGAACTAAAGCAACTTAGAGAGTGAATTACACCTTCTCAGGCGGTTCAATCAACAAAGAGAGTAACAGTAGAAGAGTTAAAGTAGAGTGAGAGTCTTTGGTTTAGTCCAAATTATACAAATCTTTACCAAAACAAAAGATGGAGGGATCTTGAACAAACAAAATCACCATTACAACTCCATTACTCTCGCCCATTAATACCAAGACCTCATCTTCCTTGAAGTCGTTTGAGAGTGACAGGAATTGTTGGTAGAGACACTTCCTCAGGGGCCATCCTCTCCAGTGAACTACCTCCTCCTCTCCAGTGCCAATCCTCTCCAGTGTTCATCCTCTCCGGTGCTACAGTGCTCTTCATCTCCAGTGTTCTTCAAGCTCCATTTCCTGCTAAGTTTTTCTCTCTCTCTTTAATAATGAATTCTTATAAACAAGCTCTACAAAATAACTTAGAAAAACCATGGACAATTGAGTCAAAAAAAATCTAGAAATATTCCCAATAATCAATTTAATCAAAATCAGAAATGCTTTAGATGCCTATCACCAAATCATTATAGATATGAATGTAGAGAGCCTATTAGATGTCTAAGATGCTTTAAATTGGGGCATATTAGGAAAAATTGTTATACTAATATTTCTAGGATTAATAATAATGACAAACATGTTTTTAATAGAGTAAATCAGTCAAATAACCTAGATCATATGAAGAAGTATACACCAATTCCTGAAAATGCAAATAAAATAATTAAGAATATTTCAGTATCAAAAAGTAAGGATTTCAGAGAACATTTGATAAATGAAAAGGAAATTACAGTATTTATGTCAAACACTTTTAATCATGCAGAAAATAATAATTTTTTAACAAAATCAATTTTATTAAAAAATTTGCCATTAAAATATTGTAACCCTTTTGATCTTGCTAAACCAATTAAATCATTTGGTTACTTAATATATGTAGGGTCATACTCTCCAGATCACACAATTAATGAGATTTAACTTTCTATTAATAGTATCCCTAAATCTATAATACCAGATTCAATTAAGATAATTGATGGAGAGAAAGTTTATAAAGTTATAGTTATAGAAATTAAGGATATTGCTAGTTCTTCACATAACGTATCTCAAGAAAATCTCATTAATATTAATAAAAGTGAAATTCAAGTTGGAAATATTAGTAATTTTAAAGACATAGATAAAAATCACAAAAATACTAATTTTCAAAAAAAGAAACCAATTCAAATCTGGCAGAAAAAGAAAAAGGTCCTGCAAGTGTGGAGGGTTAAAAAGAAAGTACAAAATGATATAATTTTACCAAACATACAACATGATTCAAATAAAAAAATTTCAGGAAAAATGCTAATTTCTAAAATAAAAAATAATAATGATATATTTCTCATTGAGGCAGCTAAATTTAAGAAAATTATTAAAATACCAATATATAAAGAGATTTTTATGGAATTAACAAAATTAAGTGGAATGAAAATATTAAAAAATTCATCAGATAAGACAAATTCAACATTAAAAATTCAAATCACTGAAAAAGGAATGAAAATAATTTCTAAATTTAATGACAACTTAAAAAAGTCTAATAAAATTAACATACCTGAAATTGAGTTCAAAAATTCTTCTGACTCGGATGATTTTCTTTCTAGACGGGGCACTTTAGAAAATTTTAACCTAAATGAAAAAACAGATAAGTTAAAATTTTATAATGAATTTGATAAGATAAATATACAGGAACCTATTGATTTCAATGAAAACATAAATGATTTAAATATATATAATGGAAATGATTTAATAAATTTAAAAGATAATATTAATACCTCAATCTCTCAAGATATGAATCTTCAAAATAACACTTTAATCTCTTCTCCAAAATCAGTGTCCTCTTCTGAAAAGAACAAATTTAAACAAACAAAGATTAATGATTATTTTATGAAACAAAAATCAGGAGATAAATTTAAATCTATTTTAAATGAAAATATTTTAGAATCTGAAATAGAAAAAATTGAAAATAAAGGCAAAGAAATTGTTAAAAATATGAAAATAGATGAACAAAGAAGAAGCACAAGATTATTGAATAAGCAATCAGGACATTACACATCTCCAATTCAAAAAGCCCAATTAGTTAAATATAAGAAAATTCAAAAAGAGAGAAACAAGAGGCAAAAATCAAAGAAAAATAATAATATAAATATTAAAGAAATAAATTTGGAAGGAAAAACTAAATTAACAAATTCAGAAGATATTATGGAAATATTGTCTTCTACTGGAATTGAGATAAACCTTAATTTATATGAAAAAATTAATAGTATGTTAGATGTCAATGACATCTAGGTAAATTATATAATATAAAGTTATAGTGAGGATAATAATAATAATAATGTTATATAAAAAACTTATAATATAATTTATGAATATAAACTTAATCAATCAAACAATTATGAAGAATTAATTTTGTCAGATATTCAAAAATTGGGTACCAGATAATGATTACAGCAATAATTCAATTGTTAATTTACCAAACGATTTACTATCAAATGAATTATTATCTACTGATTATTCCTATTTAAATGCAGAAATTGAAGAAGAGGTACATATTCGAGGAAATTCAATACAATCAGAAGATAGAAGACTATGGTGGTTTCGGCCTATCCAAGATCAGCAAACGATAAATCAATTACAAATCGAAGAAGAAGAATAAATCCAAGTGGAAGATTCAACCTTTCTCCAAATTTGCGAGAATTTAAGGGAATTTGTGTAATAAAGAGGAAGACATACCAGTAGTGATTAAATTTCAGAGAGATCGGAGTTAATCGCTGCTCAATCCATACTCATGGCGAAGAAGTTTTCCTCTTTCTCTCATGTTTTGGTGTGATCGGTGGAAATTGGAGTTTATCGTCGCTCAATCGAACCTTTCTGAATCTCTGATGAAGAGGGTTTTGTTGGTAATGGGGATTTAAGAGAGATTGGAGTTAATCGCTGCTCAATCCATACTCATGGCGAAGAAGTTTTCCTTTTTCTTTCAAGTTTTGGTGTGATCGGTGGAAATTGGAGTTAATCGTCGCTCAATTGAACCTTTCTGAATCTTTGATGAAGAGGATTTTGTTGGTAATGGGGTAAAGTTTGAAGAAGATCATAGAAGAGGAGCGTAGGCGGTTAAAAGTTTTACATGATTTTGGTTTTTGGTTTTCGTCCTTATAGGATTTCAATTCCCAGGTCTTCATCTAATTATAAAGAAGGAATTGCTATCTTGGAAACAAAGTCTAGGTTTTTAAACTATGACTTTTTTTGGTTAAGGGAGGGATAAGCAAGTTTAGTAGGAAGGTATTTAGGATGTAGTGATTTTTAGCTAGTGTAGGGCAAATACCTTCATAAAACTTGCTTAAATTTTTTTGTAAAAACTATTTTGGTAATTAATCAAATAATAGAAGTAGGACATAAGAGCCTACTCTATTTTACTCAAAAAAAAAAAAAAAAAGATAGTATAGATGGGAGAAAGGAGAGAAGAGATTAAGTAAAAATGCTCATCCTCTTTCTTCTATTTATGGAGAATTATTAGGATTTATTTATTTAGAGAGGGTTCAGAGAGATGTGTGATTAGTTGGAATGCTCATCCTCTTTTTTCCTTCTTGTCATGTTGAGCATGCAAGTAAAGTCTTGTGTGCTGCATTTAGATATTTAGTTTAGTTTAGTTCCTGAATTTTAATATTGGAAATGTACGAATTGTGAAATTAAATGCATTTTCATATCCTGGTGACAATGTTGCAAAAATCTCCGACTTGGTCTGATTACTTCCGCTGCTAAACTATAATCAACTCTGATAAAATCGGCGATCTAAATTGGGCTGATAAAGAGGCGATTCTTAGCCGACTAGGGGTGAATTTTTTCGTTTGCCTCGTAGATTTTTTTTGTGTGTGTGTGTATACGGAGGCTTTAAGCTGCAATCGAGTCGGCGAGTCTGCAACTTGCAATCGAGTAGGTGGCTTGGATCACCTACTAGTTCCCAACTTGCTTTCTGTGGCTCCATTTGTTATTCTAGTATCTAAACTGAATTGATCGCAAATGGCGATTTACTACCGTAAAAGACGCAAATAGTATTTTATACTTGTTCATTCGATACGTCGTATCAAATACGACCACATCCCCGAAATAATAGTAAGACGCACGAGATCGAAACCGGTAATACCGCCATCAAAGAATGAAGGAATTTGGGAAACTCTTACATTTTGTTTATGAATTTTTTCCATTAAATATTTGATATAATCGGACATATGTCGGTTCGACTTCATTTTATTCCTCTTAATTAGTAGGACTCACGAAACCATGATTGTGATGGTTATCGAAAACGGTAACCTTCCATTTGTTTGTCTCTAGTTCGTATTTGATACCCATTTGAACCTTGCAATTACACGTCATGGTTGATGTATTTCTCGTTCTTTTCTTATTAACTCCCGCTTCTTCATCTTCCTCATCATACTTTTCCACAAGGATTCCTTTTCTATGACATACAAATTGTATATGAGTTGCCATATCCAACCTATTTAATCTTTTTTTGGCTGACTTTTTACAAATCCAAAAAACCACGTCGCCGACCATATTCTTGATAACAATTTCGGCTTCCTTTGCGGTGTCGAAAATCTTGCCGACTAATGACTCATCATCAGAAAATTGTTCTACCTAAACAAAATAAGTAAATAAAATTAATGCATAAACACAACAAGTCTACAACGTCTAAAGTGAGTACATGTAATGCACATAAGCTCCTGTCATGTAATAACATCAATAATACTTCATATCAGGGCCATAATCCTTCATTAAACTAATATTGCTCTTCCACGTCAAAAATATTGCAAGTATGGAATTATATTATACTAGGAGAATACTCGCGTTACGCGACGAACATGTAAATTATGTTTTTCATTATAATACAAATTACACATTTTTATGATAATATTAATAATATCATTTTAAAATAAAATTATTTGAATTCATTTATCTATGATTATTCATATGTTTTATAATTATTTTACTTTATGATAACAAAAAATCTAATTTTTTTAATCAAATAATAGTACTTATATTAGTTTCATTATACAATAATATATGAGATATAATACAATTTTACGAAAAAATATAACAATAAATATTATATTATTGTTCAAAATAATGAATCATACAACATATGTAGTAACAAATTATTAATTATATAATAGTAATAATTTTTATTGATTCAAATGCAATGGAAAATATAAAATAATGTAAAACTTAATAGTGGAAGTAATTTAATAAATAATATCAAAATTTTATTTATAATAAACATAAATACAAATTATTTTATATCATATCATATGATTTTATTTTAATTTACATATTTTAAAATAACAATACTAGTTGATAGGTGTTTGTAAGTTTAAGAAGTTATTCAGATGGATGAACTATTTTTTAATTCTATTTGATAGGTATTTATAAAGTTATTTTGAAAAAAATTAAGTTCGTAAAAGAATGAGTCAACTAACAGAGACTAAACAAATTATTAATTTAAGGTTTAACAATAATATGGTCAAAATTGCTCGGCCACCTTGTTGGACTTCATATTCTTATTCATATACATATACAACAACCAATTTAGGATTTGCCCATTTCCACATTTGCCAGGACCCATTCTAAATATCAGACTAAAAACACTCTAATTAAGTCAAAGAAAAAGAACGTAACCATGATATATACAACACCAACTTTCCTCATTTCATACAGCTCCAAGTCTCAAAACCAAATTAATCTATCTTTCCATCACATAAAACACAAGCAACTCCTCTGCCTGCTCAATCCTTCCTCAAATGGTGAAGGTCTTATTGGTTCTCATGGCGGTTGCGGCAATCGCTCAATTAACGACAGCCACTAGCTACACAGTCGGTGCGCCCAGTGGATCATGGAATTTGAATACGAACCTCACACAATGGGTTGCTTCTAACACATTTCGCCCTGGCGATGTCCTCAGTAAGTTCCTTTTTTTTTTGTCCTCCAGAAATTATATTCCAAATTCCAAAGTATTTGAAACTAACTAAATAATTATTTGTAACAGCATTTAGCTACAGTTCATCAGCCCACGACGTGCTCGAGGTGACAAAATCGGACCATGACTCATGCACAACCTCAACTCCAATCTCCACAGACACCAGCGGCAACACTGTGGTCAGTCTTGCTACCGCCGGGACCCGATATTTCATTTGCGGATTCCCGGGACACTGCCTTGGTGGCATGAAGGTTGCAATCGACGTTGTTTCCTCGTCTTCTAGCTCTCCTCCTCCGACTTCCGGGAGCCCCGCAACTCCTTCTGTTCCATCTACACGGGCATCACCCTCCCCGACTGCGTCTTCTCCTGGCACTTCACCACCATCTGAATCAGGCGCGAGCAGTACCATGGCTGGATTAGGCCTCGGGTTGGGATTGGCCGCGCTTTTGGTACTTTAAGTATATAAAACTTGAAATGACTGCATATTCATTCTCAACTTCTTGTTAGGATAGAGACTTTGTGAAGATTTATACACATTTTGCTGTTTATTATTTTTGTTATGGATTGTATTATAAATTTATTTGATGGAGTTGTAATCAATGGGTCTCACTTAGGACTGGCAAAAAAGTTCGAAGATCGACGTTCGTTCGAACTCGGCTCGAAAATCGTTCGAAAAAAACTCGTTCGAAAGTTGGCTTGAACGAACTCGAGCCGAGCCGAGCCAGCTCGAGCCGCAGTCGAGCCGGGTCCTGTTTGGCTCGCGAGCCAGCTCGAGTTCGAACAATTTTGCACATATATCCTCCAAAAATATATTATTTATATACATACCCAAGGTCCAGCCAACTCAAATAACTATACTCAAGTTCAACACAACCCTAAACCTAATATGACATGCCTCTCTCTCTCTCTCTCTCTCTCTCTCTCTCTCATTTTCCATCCGTAATTCGCTTCCTTTCTCTTTCTCTTTTCACCAAGATCTCGCCCCCCTCTCTTTCTCCCTCTTTTGCTAGATCGAAGCTCGAGGTCGACGGTGATGTTGCTGTGTGGTACTAGTGGTTGTTGCCGTGTGGTACGATATTGGTGAATCGTGCAGATTTTGTCCCTAAATGCTTTGTGGTACTAATTTCCTAATTAAAATTTGATATTTTTACATCAAACAACATCAAGTTTTGTTTTCTTTTTCATCAAAAAAAAAGTTTTGTTTGCTTTGTAAATTATTTCAACTGAAAATTTCTATTTAATGTTTTGTTTTACAATAAATTTCTGAAATCGGCAACAGCAAAAAACCCTCTTATAAAAAAATGGTTGTGATTTATTTAGGTGAGTTCTGAGATGGGACGACATATTAAATTGCGAGGTTCCTCTATAAAATCAAGGTATATAGTTTGCAGTATTGTTTTATTGACTAAAATCAAGGTATACATTCTGTTCTCGACAATATGCATAAATCCTAACCTGACAGGTGATTTTTTTTTTTTTTTTACATTTTGTAATTAAATTACTCTCTTTTTTGGGTTCGTATCTGGATCCGAGGCTAGTATTAGGGTTAACGCCCTTCTAATTGCTCAACACAATTTCATATGTACAATTTGTCGTAGCTAATTTAGGTCATGTAAATTTATTGTAGTTAATTTAGGTCATTTGGTTATTAATTTAATTAGGGTTAATGTGTAATGCCATTTCTAATTAATTGACAAAATTTCATTTATGTGTATCTCTTCAAAATTAAATGTAATTAATTTAGGTCATCTGGCCAGTCAGTGACCAATAATTAAAAAGATGGATTTTTTTTCAGATTGCTGCGAAGGTGGAGGAAAATTGGTTTGTAATTTGTTGATTGTAATTAATTCATGTCATCCATGCTAATATTTTCATTCATAACTATGTTTATTGTTTGTAAATTTGTTGTAATTAACTTTGAATTTTTTTTGGAAAATTGATTGTAATTTGTTTAAATTTGTGTAATAAAATTAATAGGATTTTTTATATTTTTATGTGCAGTTTTTATATCATATTTATTTTGATATTTTTTACCCAAACAAATTTGAGCTGACTCGAGCCGAGCCGAGCTGGCTCGAGCTGGAAAGTCGAGCTCGAATCCATGTTTCGAGTCGAGCCGAGCTGGGTTGTGTTCGGCTCGGCTCGGCTCGTTGTCAGCCCTCTCACCGTTCATCTTACGAGGAGAATACTTGCGCTACGCGGCTAGAATGTTAATTAAATTTTTTATTTTATCATGAATGATAATTTTTAACATGAAAATGATAAATTTATAAGAAAATAAAATTATTTCATGTTATAAAACCAATCTAACTATAATCAAGAATATATTTTACAATTATATTATGTTCTGGTAGAAATAGCTCATTTTTTAATCAAATATTATTACATATATTTAACCAAATAATAATAATATCCGAAACATAACACAATTTTACGAAAACAACTACAAAAATGATATTATTGTTGCTCACAATAATTCATGCAATATAAATATATAAACGTTGAACAATAAAACCAATACACTCTAGACACATAATCAATTCTACGATACTGATAATTTTTTTTATTGATAAACAAAAGAATGAAAATTATACACAATATTACATTAAACAATCAAAATAATATTAAAATTTAATTTAGAAAAATGTAATTAAAAATTATTTGACATCATATGTTATTTTTAAATTTACAACTTAAAAATAATAATAGTATTCGAAACATGTTTATAAGTTTAAGAAGTTATTTATATTTTAAAGTTGTGAAAAACAAAAACACAAATATAACATACTTAGTAATATAAGATTTAATTATTATAATTATCATAAAAATAAAAATAATTATAATTATAATTTAATTATTTATATATTATATGTGTTATTTTACATTGTATTTTCTTACATAATTTCTTCATAAATTCAAATAATTTTTTTATGTATGAACTATATTAATATGGATATCAAAATAAAGCGAAAATTCAAGCGATACTTGACTTATTTTTGAAACAAATTCTCTTAAAATATTATTAATACAATTTATAGCAAAAATATTATAATGTTTCGTATTAAAAAAAATATATATTTATTAAATGGATGAGAGAGAAATAAGATCATATGTAAATATTAAATACTAAAAGAAAGATTTATTGAATAACAAAATTGTATAACTTTGTGTGTCAAAAGAAAATTGAGCAAAACTTCTCATATTCTTTGTCATGTGGACATTGGATATACTATAACCCATCCGATTCTAATCGTACGGTCTTGATTTAAAATATCTAGGACGACATGACTTAAGGAGAAGGCTTTAAATTTGTTGTAAAATAATGACACACAAATAACTACATAGAATATGATCTTCAAAAAATCAAAGCAAAAAATGAATGAATGAGATCAAACCAGATCATAACATCCAACGGTTCAAATTGTTGGTTCGAATTTCCTAGAGTTTGATTATCTCAAAATAATAACGATATTACTAATCAATTTGCGTAAGTGACATTTATAGAGATAAAAGGCGTAGCCCGCAAAAGGATCAAAAGAAGAAGCAAGACGCACAAGAACGATCAAGAGCGATAAAAAATTAAGACATCGATGATCAAGTTGAAGATTCCGCAAGTTGGGATATCAAATCATCACCTCAAATATCCAATAGGTATCTCTAAACTTGCCTTTGGAATAATTAAACTCAAGAAAATATGTTGGCAATATTAAAAACAATAAAACTAAAGCAAACCTGCCCTAAGTAATGGTGCGTCATGACGCACTGTTGGGAATTCACCCGACCCCGAGCCCGCGCAGTGGATATGAAGGCCCGGTCCGGTTCCCTAAATCCAAGATCACGCCATGACTTCGAGGGTACGATGCAAAGTAGGATAGACGATTACCAGCGTGAAATTGATCACGCACGACGGGTTGATCGCTCGCATCCTTCTCTTCCTTCGGTGTCACGTTGGTGACTAGCCCGTGCGTCCCATACCACACGTCTCCCACCGTCTTGACACGCCTCCGGTTGTCTTCATGCGTCCCATTTCCGATTCGCTCGTTTCCGTCTCCGACAGATTTCGTTCCTCCGAATCGATCACAACCGAAAGAGCCCCAGATGTTGTTCCTCTACTTGTATCCACCTTGACTCATAAGACGTCGGTCGCGGGTGCAACTGCCTAGACGAAGCACCGGCGAACTTGCTCGATCGATTGATTCTCTTCTCCGGAAAAATTGTTTTTCTCGGTTCTCTCTCTTTACACCCTTTCACTCAATAGAAAGATGTCTCTCAATATTTCTGGAATATTTTGAATATTCTGAATTAATTTACATCTGGATTGACCAGAGAGAGAGAGAGAAACATCCTATTTATATCACATAGGATTAGGATTGGCCAAAATACATGTATATCCAATATACACTCTTTCACACAGAAAGTTGCATGAATCTGTCCAGTATTCTGTCCATACGAAATTTGTAAATTCCTCTGACAGAAAGTCAACCAACACGAAAGTTGTAGATAATCTTATTATCTACACGACCCAATTTGGCCTGGCCCAATTGGAGTTCGCATACAAAAGTTATGATTGTTTTACTAACTGCATGTCATACTGTTGCTCCCTTTCGGTATTTCATAGAAACGACACTGATACTTCGTTCATATGAAATATATTTCTATATGAAGGTTGTAGATAATCTTATTATCTATCTAACCCAATTTGCACCATTCAAATTGGATTTTTCTACTGAAATATATGACCACGAATGTACGCCTACATTCGTTTATCCTTGTGTACACTTTTACGGTTGATCCTGAAACTGTATTTCCTTCAGTCTCCCACTCAATTTCAGATCTACCTAAAAGGTACTCATGCATATCCAATATGCATGATTTTAGAGAATATAGCTCGCGTATCAAATACCAAGCTACGCACATCTTATGTGCCAACTTTATAATCAAGCCCGACTTAGTACGACTCGTTGTGTGACCAGGTAGTTTCGGTTTACGATGGCAGTAGGCTGTTTCCATAGCACTACAAGCCCATGAGCGGGATCTAGTCACTCCATCATGGCTACCCATGTTAACACGAAGAATGATTGTGATCATTATGCCTATCTCGAATAGCGGTCATTAGTTCTTTTGTTAGCGATATCCGTTAATCAAAAGGCACGGTTATAGTCATCCTTATATTTTGATTAACTATAATTATTCCTCGAGTCCGAATTGAGTTAACAAATTTCAATCGATATTAACCGTTAATATCATTGACTGTGGCCACAGTTTTCGTTAATCAATTATCGAGTGGCCAAAGAGATATCTCTTCCTTTCGGAATAAACAATTCCTATCTTGGAGACTCACATTGAATTCCGTGTTTCGGACAATACCCAATGATGACCGTTTTAACTCCCTGTTATGGTGAGCGTAAGATCATATCAAAGCATTGTGTTACGCACGTAACGCAATCAATGGTCCCCTCAAGTATGAAGAACCTAATACCCTACTCGTCGCGAGTACATCTATAATGACTAAACCATGCCATGGTCTCGCGGCTTCGGTCATATCCAATATATGTCACCTAGCATATATCTACGTTCCCGATTCGACAAACACCTTTGTCCTATGATTAGAAAAACATAATCACCTCCTCGGCTAACGTACTAGTGTACGCGTTCAGTCTATTCCCTTGTAATAGAAATGCTTCTCTCTTAAGCAAACTGACCCGCGACTAGGGATGTTTAGAAATAAAACTTTAAGTGTGACGGTTTCGCTGCACATGGTCCTCAACCATGTCGACATCCACACAAGTTCAAATCAAGGTTCATGTAATCATATTACACAACCCCGCACACAGTTTTCATATAAGGTGAAAGCATGAAAATTTAAGTAAACAAATTTTTTAAAAGGGATGCATTCATACGGATTAAGTATTTGGGTGATACAACGTTTACCTATGGGTATCTCCATACCCACAACCTGCGAGGACTATCGTATTAAATAACTACACTCTACTCTCTTCTTCCTCCTCTAGGTATCTCCATACCCATAGTCATCGCATGACAGTCACGCGCGACTAGAGAGAGCGGTTTTGTAAACGGGTCCGCACGTTGCCGTTAGTGTTAATCAACATCAGGTTTGGAACATTTCAAATATCTACGATCACATCATTTCATAAAATTTCATGGATCAATGAAATTTTCTGAGTATTGGCTAGAAGGGGTTGTGACCTCGGCATTTTTGGCTTGTACTATTGCGTGTCACGCAATATACAACCATAAATCCGATAACTCGTGACTACTCGAGTTTGGTCATGTATCCTTGATCCATACCGCTTCCTTTTGTGATTCATAACCACAATATACTCGCCTCCGTAAATAGAATCATTATTGGTCATGTGGAACCTTTCCACATAATCATGTTTTCGTTTAAGCAAATCATGTACACACTTTGTGATCGAAAGTCGTGCTACATATTTGGACGTGCTAAAACTTTGGAAACTGTCGTTGTTATAACTCTTTATAACCAACACGTCCTCCACACCATTATAGATAAAATAAAATCCTGAATTCTTTTGTAAAGTATTCAAGGATAACATTCACCGCTATCAATAAAAATCCCGATGAATTTAAATATACATAACCATTATGTGTGTGTATATATATATATATATATATATATATATATATATATATATATATATATATATATATATATATATATATATATATATATAACCATTATACATTCACAAGAGTTAGTCTCATGTAATCGCATTACATTCAAACTCGTGTGATTCCTAGGATTTTATTGACGGAGAATTAGACGCTTCATCTATACGACATATAGCCACATACATATCATGACAGATATAATAGATCCTCACATCGAATGTAAAGCATCATATTTTATTTTCGCCCTGCTTGATGTCTCACATTGAGCCGTAGAAATTTTTTTCCATTCGACATCTCTATTTAACTCCGCCAAGGAGTTATATGTTGAAAACCTTTTTCAACAATATGTCGATATACGTGCTATAATATAGAACGAGAAACTTCTTAGATCTATCCTATAGATCTTCACGCTTAATTCATAAGCGGTCTCGCCTAAATTTTGTGTCGTTACAAGAAATATAACGCGGCTCCCACTAACCTTCATGTGTACACAAAGTTTCCATTCGTTCCGACAATGTTATAGCAGTTTATAACTTCATCAAAACGAATATTCCAATTCCGAGAAGCTTTCTCTAATCCATCATATGGATCGTTAAAGCGTGCATATCTTATCCCCGATTCTTATGAATCGACAAAACCGTAAGGTTGTGTCAAGTACATATCCTTTCATAAAATTTCTGTCAAGAAATTCGGTTTTGACATCCATTTTTCCACATCACATAGTCATAATACGCGACCATGTCAAGCAGAATTTCGAGAATGTGAAAGCATGGCAACATGCGAAAACGTTTCTTCATAGTCCGACTATGAAATTCTTGAAACTCTTCGCTACGAGCCTCGCTTTGCATATATGCGTATTCCTATCCGTGTCGGATCTCATCTTGAAAACCCATTGTCTTTTCACGGGTCTAACCCGGAAAGCAATGAAATCAAGTTCTAAACTTGATAATTTTACACGGATCGAATCTCAGAATTCATGGCATCATGTCATGTGGAATCAACCTTTCATAGCATCCCTGTAGGATATCGAATCATCATATAATTTCGATCTATCATCATTAGCCACGGTAAATCCGTATTTACCGGCTTATGATATAGCCTACTTAATCTACAAATAATTCCTTTGTGTGTTCGACTCGTATTCATCAACTCTTGATGAAGTCGTGTCAACATTCATCGGTACAATGTTCATTTTCAGATCTCGAACTCTTTCGAGATTTATTCTACTCCCACTAGCCAGCATAGAGATTAGCAACATTAAGTTTCAAACTTGTGCGCATCGAGTCCTCCTCCAAGAAGGCATCTCTTCGAGCCACGAAAATCTTATTTTCGTCGGGACGTTAGAACTAATACCCTTTAGTTTCCTTAAGGATATATGTCATAAACGAACAATTTTCAGATTTGGGATTGAGTTTAACCGAAACAAATTTCGAAATATACTCACATCCACAAATCTCTACAAATGACAACTTCGGAACCATTCCGATCCATATCTAATATGGCGTCTTTTATACCGATTAGAATGTTTATGGTCCATATCTTATATGCAACCATTCATTAGTGCCGTTGTCTCAAGGGCGTATCCCCAAAACATTTTTGGGAGATCCTATTGACTTATCATTTATCGAACCATGTTTAACATGCGTTCATTTCCTGTTTTCGAATACATCTTTAATGTTCCGAATAAAGGTAATCGTGAAACGATTCCACAATCATAAATGATCATCAATACTTATAACTCAAATATCGCCTCTTCGATCCTATCGAAGTGCGTAGCTCAAATACTTGCCTCCTCGATCCTATCAAAGGGCTTTGATTTTCTTGCTAAGTCGATTTTGTATTTTGTTTTTGAAACTCTTTGAACCTTTCAAAAGTCTCCATTTCGGCAAGCATCAAACAGATATTACCGTATCTACTTTAACCGTCCGTAAACTTAACAAAATACCGATAGCCTCCTCTTGCCTTGGAACTTATCGGAACATTACATCTAAATGTAATTTCCAATAATTCGTTGGATTTTTCTCCAACCTTTGGAGAATGATGCCATTTGTCGTTTTGCCTAATAAATAAGTATCGCATTAATCAATCGGATCTAATTTGAATGATTCTAGCAATCCATCGTATGGAATCTAGATACGCGTATCTCATTCATATGGCCAAGACGAAAATGCCAAAGGAAGCAATCAACTTCTAGGTTTAATCCTCCTCGGATTTCACCGTTCTTTGAGTCATTAGTTTGGACAACTCCTTGTCCGAACTTTCTGTTTGGAAAACAATTTTCCATAATACCCTTAGACATTTATTTCTTTCGATCCCATCCTTTAATTACAAGGATATCCACGCATCTCTATGCTTTGGATTCCCCGGACACTCTAAGCATCTCCTATTCAAATTTACATCGCATCACATGCAATTTCGGGATCGACTTATCTATCGAATGCATATGATATTCGATCACGAAGATCAAATCTCGTACCATCAACACACGAGTGTTAATCAAAGACCCATAAGGCGTCTCAAAATTAACCTACTCTTTGAGCCGCATTGAACCATTCAACGCGCTCTAGCTCTTGAAACTATTTCATGAGCGTTGCGTTTTATTTTCATATACACCCAAATTCTCAAAATAATTTTGAGAAATTTGCGTCTATACATGCCACCACAAGGCACGTAGTATTGTTCGATTCCTTCTTAAAGTGTATCGAACCCGCCTTTCTCTAAAGCCAAAGCCTCGAGCCCCGAATCTACCATTTTCCGTGTCCAACACGTTCCTTTAAGTCTAAGAACTATTCTTTGACTATCAAGGTTAATTATGGTAATTCCAGCCCAAAAGCCATCTATCATATCGATCTCATCGATATATTTGGTGTTGCTTGAAAACATGATTCTAAATGGATGATGAAGATTAAGCTCCTAACCGTGCGTACTTAATCTATATGCTTATATGATGAATATATGAATAGTGTTATTTTATCGAATCGATAACCCTCATACCGATACGGGACTCCAAGTCTATAACACTCGCGAGATCCATATTTCACAATCTTCCCACAAGTGACGAAGGCCTATCGAGTGGGATCTCGCTTATTTAGGTAGGATATAATCCAATCGCATCATATGCGACTCTCGAACCTTTTAGAATTTCGGTGATGGATCGTATCACATACAATCCCAGTTCCGTGTGTGCATTCTAACTATGCCCCCGAACTCCAATCGGATTGGCTTGAACAGTTAAGTCATAACCATATCAAACGTATCGTTCAAATGAACTACTCACGTGCATGACGAAGGCCTAGAAACACGTAAGTCCCCATTTAACGCTTGCCACCCATTAGTACCATCAACATGTGTGCATGACGAAGGCCTAGAAACACACATATTGTGATACCAATTTCGATGGTTGATGATATGGAAGGCATTTCCATGACTTAAATATTATGAGGGATCATGACATTCATGTTTCTAAATTCGTGACATAATCATATTATATCACTATCACAAGATTTCTAAATGCATATGATTTATTTAGGGAGACTAATTATTCTAAATAATTAATTATCTAATATGCTAATATGATTGAATTAATTGATTAGAGATAAAGATAGGCCTAAAGGTATGTATATCTCATATACATCTTTTCAAACAGAAAACTGCATACACCCTTGCAGTAATCTGTCATAACGAAAATGGTAAATTCCTCTGACAGAAAATCAACTAACACGAAAGTTGTATATAATCTTATTATCTTTCCAACCCAATTTGGCCCAGCCCAATTGGAGTTCGTACCCGAAAGTTACGGCCGTTTTACTGACTCTATGTCAAACTGTCGCACCATTTCGGTATTTCATTAGAACGACACTGATACTTCGCTCAAATGAAATATATTACAACATGAACGTTCTAGATAATCTCATTATCTAACTAACCCAATTTGAACCATTGCAATCTGAATTTCCTACTGAAAGTTATACCAGTTTTAGTAAAATACGAACAAACGAAAAGGTAAGTATATCCAATAGACACCTTTTCAACCAGAAAACTACAGACACCTTTTCCGTATTCTGTTGAAACGAAAATATTAAATTGTTCCAACGGACTTTGAACGTTAACTAAAGTTATATATAATCTTATTATCTAACTAACCCAATTGGATTGGACTCAATTGGATTTTCGATGCGACATATACGGACGTTTTAGTCTCTGTATGTCAAACAGTCGCACTCTTTCAGTATTCCATAAAAATGACACTGATAATTCGTTCAAATGAAACAACTTTCTGTATCAAAGTCATAGATAATCTCATTATCTAACTACGCCAATTTGATCCAATCAATTTGGAGTTTCTCACTGAAAATTATCTTAGTTTTACTTACTGTTTCGTATTCTAATTTTCTGCAGATTTTGCCGTTTCTTCCCTTTTCGCTCGTTTCTGAAACGATAAATCATGAAACATTTTCACGATAATTCCTAGATACTCTCAATCAACTTTTGATGGATCTCTAGTGAATTATACTTGTGATTTTTAACGAAATTGGAATCTCTATATCTATCATCATGCAAACGGGTACGAACTTTGATAACCCGTGCGTATATCGAATATACGACTATGATTCGACCCTCGAATCGATGGCTATCGCTCTGATACCACTGTTGGGAATTCACCCGACCTCGGGCCCGCGCAGCGGATATGAAGGCCCGGTCCGGTTCCCTAAATCCAAGATCACGCCATGACTTCGAGGGTACGATGCAAAGTAGGATAGACGATTACCAGCGTGAAATTGATCACGTTGGTGATCGCTCGCATCCTTCTCTTCCTTCGGTGTCACGTTGGTGACTAGCCCGTGCATCCCATACCACACGTCTCCCACCGTCTTGACACGCCTCCGGTTGTCTTCATGCGTCCCGTTTCCGATTCGCTCGTTTCCGTCTCCGACAGATTTCGTTCCTCCGAATCGATCACAACCGAAAGAGCCCCAGATGTTGCTCCTCTACTTTTATCCACCTTGACTCGTAAGACGTCGGTCGCGGGTGCAACTTCCTAGACGAAGCACCGGAGAACTTGCTCGATCGATTGATTCTCTTCTCCGGAAAAACTGTTTTTCTCGGTTCTCTCTCTTTACACCCTTTCACTCAATAGAAAGATGTCTCTCAATATTTCTGGAATATTTTGAATATTCTGAATTAATTTACATCTGGATTGACCAGAGAGAGAGAGAAAAAAACATCCTATTTATATCGCATAGGATTAGGATTGGCCAAAAGACATGTATATCCAATATACACTCTTTCACACAGAAAGTTGCATTAATCTGTCCAGTATTCTGTCCATACGAAATTTGTAAACTCCTCTGACAGAACATCCACCAACACGAAAGTTGTAGATAATCTTATTATCTACACGACCCAATTTGGTCTGGTCCAATTGGAGTTCGCATACAAAAGTTATGACTGTTTTACTAACTGTATGTCATACTGTTGCTCCCTTTCGGTATTTCATAGAAACGACACTGATACTTCGTTCATATGAAATATATTTCTATATGAAGGTTGTAGATAATCTTATTATCTATCTAACCCAATTTGAACCATTCAAATTGAATTTTCCTACTGAAAGATATGACCACGAATGTACGCCTACATTCGTTTATCCTTGTGTACACTTTTACGGTTGATCCTGATACTGTATTTCCTTCACGCACAATATCAAGCGTCATGACGCACCTACATGTATACTTAGTTTTATCTTATAGTGCGCCATGACGCAAGATATCGACCGCTATGACGCATCTAAGAGAAAATATGTCTTGAGTTGTATAGCGTCATGACTGACCAAATCATGCGTCATGACGCTAGCACAACTCATAAGAAAAACTTTGTACTGTCCATGACGCACTCACCAAGCATCATGACGGACCAAGTGAGAAATGTCACAGGAAATGGTTCGTTACAATGAACCATTCAGGGGTTAGAACGAACCCTCAAGTACACAGGATGACGTCATGACGCACAACATCATGCGTCACAACATCATGCGTCATGACGGTACACAATATGTTTGAATAAAACCAGCGTAACGGCTTGTTTGAATAGCATGTGCGTCATGACGCATCAATACCTTGCGTCATGACGCACTATGTACAAAACTTAAGTTTGTGAGGGGACTATGTGTTCTATAAATAGCTCCCCTCTTAGGTTTCTCTCTCCATCTCTTCCACATTTTTAAAGGGCAAACTAAAATAGATAAACCTAGCCAAAATATTGAGCTTAAATTTCCAAACCATATTGGGAAATTATTACATCCACTTTCGAATCCACTACTCAACGATTCCCAACTTGCGTGACCAATCACGACTAGTTCGTTAGTAGTAAATTGTAATAGGCTAGTTACTATTTGTAAAGCCCATCATAGATCGATAGATTTGTGTAAATCGATCTAGGCAAACCTTGTAAGAGTTGATTTTGAAGGAAATACAGTTTTGGATCATCATTAAAATGGTACGTAGAAGGACAAACGAACGTACGCGTTCGTGGGCATAAGAAACAGTTTTAGTAAAACTGGCATAACTTTCAGATAATGACTCCAATTTGAATGGTTCAAATTGGGTTAGATAGATAATTAGATTATCTAGAACTTTCATGAAGAAATATATTTCATTAGAGTTTGACATACAGTTAGTAAAACAGTCATAACTTTCGTATCCAAACTCCAATTGGGCTGGGCCAAATTGGGTTGGAAATATAATGAGATTATCTACAACTTTTGTAAAGGTTTGAAGTCGGTTGGAATGATTTAACAATTTCGTTTCAACAGAATACTGAAAGGGTGTATGCAGTTTTCTGTTTGAAAAGGTGTATAGTAGATATACATACCTTTTGGCCCATCCTTATCCTATGTAGTATATATAGGATGTTTCTCTCTGATCTAAGTAATAAATAAAAGGTCAATCGAAGTGAATCAATGTCAATTAAAGAGTTAATCCATAATCTAATTCAGATTAGACTAATTGAGATGATTATTCGAAAGAACACCATCAATAGTTGAATGGGTGTGATGAGAAAGAGAAAAAAGAGAAAATGGGTTTTCTCGGATCAGAGAATCAAATGTGATCAAGCAAGTTCGTCGGTGCATCGTCTAGGCAGTTGCACCTGCGACCGAAGTGCTACGACTCACGGTGGATACATGTAGAGGAGCGACACTTCTGGCTCTTCGTTTGTGATCAAACCGGAGAAGAAAAGGAGTGAAAGGCTGTGGAAGCGTGTGGACATGGGACGCACGAAGACAACCGGTGGCATGTCTAGACGGTGGGAGACGTGTGGTATGGGACGCACGGACTAGTCACCAACGTGACACCGAAGAAGAGAAGGATGCGAGCGATCAACCCGTCGTGCGTGATCAATTTCACGCTGGTAATCGTCTATCCTACTTTGCATCGTACCCTCGATATCGAAGCGTGATCTCGGGATTTGGGAACCGGACCGGGCCTTCATATCCGCTGCGCGGGCCCGGGGACGGGATAATTCCCTTCAGATTTGGGTCTTCAATCGAAAGCCGAAAAAGGCGCAGAGCAACCCCGAGTCGGTCGATTGAGCAAGTACTCGGTGAGTTAAACCTACGAAGCAACCACCTACCGAACTCCGTAAACAAATATCGCGTGTTATTTGTTTCGGTATTGAATTTCTTTCTCTAATTTATTTACGCTTCCGCCCAAATTATAATTGTATTACATTTCCGCGAAAATTGAACCTTAGGAATTCCTATTTACCGCCCTCTAGGTCAAAATTAAACAACACAAATGTCTTGAATGATCAAATATAAAATTAATGGATAAGGTGATGTCACATCACAAAATCCAATAGTTAATAATCATGATGATGTGGTTTCATGAGAGATCCTAAAGATAGGTGCAAAATAAGGGAATGGATAAATTGCACGAGGGGATTTTATTTAATTACTATTTCTTTTTCATGCAATGTATTTAGGTGCTGTGCTGCAACTGGTCATGTAATATGAAATAATTTTTATAAATTACTCAATTACTAATGTATTGTTGAGTACGAGTCAAAATTTACCTCGGGCTCCACGCCATCGCCGCTCGAGCTAGTACCAGAGGCTATTTGAATGAGTTGAGAAGTGTCAGGCAAAGAGAAGTGTTCTATGAAGAGAACTCGCACCTTCTTTTCAGAGTGAGAGAAAATCAGCGTGAGAGTGATAGGGTTGCGAAAGCCAACGTGAGAGTGAGAGAGTTGAGAGTAGCAGTTACAGAGAGCATCAAAGGGGGGGGGAGAGAGAGAGAGAGAGAGAGAGAGAGAGAGAGAGAGAGAGAGAGAGAGAGAGAGAGAGAGAGAGAGAGAGAGAGAGAGAGTTAAGGATGAGTGCATGGAGAAATGAATTTGAAGAGTCGTGCATGATGAGTGAGAAAAATAGAAAGCTGTGCATTGATCATGAACTAGTTTATTTTATTATTTTGCAAAGTTATTCACGTGAGAGAGGGAGAAACTTAACAATTCGGGCAGGACTAAATTCTTGGCAGTGTTATATTTTTTTAGCAAATCTGAGCCCTTTAACAAATATGATTAAAAGGTCAAGATTGGGACTCCACATAAGAATTCAAAATGAGACTCCATGAAATCTTTCCATAAGTAAAAATAGATATAAATAATTTTCAACTAATATCAAATACGATATGTAAAAATATACGAATCCGGATCCGAATTGAGATTCAGATACTCGAATCTAGTTCTGAATATTAGAATATGGAACACGAATCCGGGTCCATTACCATAAAAATATCGAATCTGATTCTAGATCCAAAAATTAGTAATCATATTCTGACCATATCTGAATCCACTAATTTTTGGATTTTTTTTTACGAATCCAGGTAGTTTTTACGAATCCGGATCCCAATGACACCCATCAACCGTCACCCCTAAGCCCACCCCCGTTATTAAGAGTAATGATAGGGACCATATCTTTTTTTCTCGAATTTTCCCACGAATCCGACGTGACACCTTTTGGTGTACCAAATCAGTTGAACCGGTCTCATTCAAATTGTTTAGTGCCTACTGCATAGAAAGAGCACGCTTGAATAAGAGAGAAAAAAAAGAAGAAAGAGAAAGAGTATGAAAAAGAGTCGTGATGTACATACCCCTTTATCCTACTCCTGATGCTTTGATATGCTCTAGGGTGTTTGGAGGTAAGAATTTCAAGTGGAATTAGGATCTTAAGAAACCACAAATTGAAATTCTTTGTTTGGACATCTTTTAAATATGGAATTAGCAAATGAGGGTAAATATTTTTCCTTACAAAACCCACAAATTGTAATTCTCCAAATATCTAGAGTGCTAAGATGATGGAAAATTTTAAAGCTAATAAAATGCATGCTAATTAAGTTTGGAGTTTATCTTAATAATAATAATAATAATAATAATAATAATTATTATTATTATTATTATTATTATTATTATTATTATTATTATACTATAATAATTTTAATACAATTATTAGATCCATATAATAAATATAATATATAATAATTGTATATATTATTGCAATAATATAATAATTATAATAATTATAATAATATAATAATTATATTATTATATTATAATATTAATAATATATTAAAGTTGGGTAGAAGAATATAATTACAGAATAATTATATAATAGTTATTAAATCTATTAATATAATATTATATATCATTATAAAAATATATAATAATTACTATACATAATAATAAAATTATGTATATATAATTAAATAATATAATAATATTATTAATTATTAATCAATATAATTAATATTATAATAAAATAATTATTTTAATTATATTATATATTAATAGATAAAATATAATATTATAATAACATAGAAGAACATTTAATATTTTTATAATATTATTATATAATTGCTAATATTATTATAAAATAATTATATGAAGCAAAATATATATTATTAGATAAAATATAATATTATAATAATATAAAATTATGTTTAATATTTTTATAGTATTATTATAATATATTTTATGCACATAATATAAGATTATTTTATATAATAATACTATTATTACTTCATATCAAAGAATTAGAATGCCGAGATCCGATAAAAGTGATATGCATAAATTATTATATAATAATACCATTATTTCTTTATAAACATATACTTAATACAATAATTTATAATAATTATTTTATAATAAATAAATTATATTATAATTATTATATTCATATAATTAATATAATATATTATATTATTATTTATATATTATTGCATGGATAAAATAAAAATTATAATAATAACATAAAGTACATTTACTATATATATTATTTGATGATTTAAAATCAATACTTATTATTCTTTTATCAAATTTAATTAAACATTATTTTTAAATTTTAAATAACAAAATTCCAAAAAAAAATTAACAACCAAACAAAGAATTATACTTTCCAGCATCTTTTAATTTGGACATCCAAACAAACTGTGGAATTATTAATTCCAGAATTTTTTACTACTCCTTCACCTTATAATCCAATTTCATTCTACTAATTCTGCTTGCCAAACGGCCCATAAGGGGGGGGGGGGGGGGGGGGGGGGGGGGGGGGGATGTGTTCAGCCATGTGTGTGTAAATTTGATTTCTTATTATGATGTCATATATTTAACGGCCCAACATTTAACAGGCCTTTGGTGTTCAATCTTGTGGGCCTTATCGTTTAACAATTTTGTCTTCTCGTCATTAATTGGTTGTGATCATTGATGTGTTGTTCACTGCTAATTGTGCAGAAGGGTCATTAATGGCAAGTGACTGCATTTATTGCATTTTTCTGGTGACTAAGGATTAACACCATTGAGAGGGAATTCCACATTTTTTTTGAATTTTGAATTTGCTTCCACTCCTATATATATACCCATTCACTTTATGCTCAATTCACACCATTTCAATCCAATTTAAAATTCTGAAAAATTATTATATTCATGGCTGAAATCATGAACCTGTGTGAAGAAGGTAATAGTGTGTTCAATCTTTTTGAGCAATAATTTTCATTTTTCTGCCATGAATTTTTTGATGTACTATTTTGTCTTGAATTTTTTTGTTGAATGAAAGAAGCTGGTAGAAATAATTAGCAAACAATTTCCAATCAATTTTTCTTTTTTCGACCATAAATTCGAAACATTTGTTTCACCTCTTTACAACAATATATGTGTATTTTCAACTATCACTCTTATCAGCAATTTTTTCTTTTGGGAATAATGAATTTTATCATCAATTGAGCTTAACAACTTCAAATTAGAAATTATGCTAAACACTAATTTTTTTTCAATGTTAATTTTGTTTTATCAATATAAATAATTTTTCAAAAATTGCGACCACCTGAGCTTTTGTTATAATTTTCTGGTTTAACCCTCATTAACTGATTTTATGTTTTGGACTGTTTTCCAGCCATACATTATTTTTCAACCATGAAATTATTGTCATGAATTTTAATTTTCAATTTTAATTTTGTTTTTCACTCAAATACTTTATTTTAACAATATAATATTTGTTCAACCATAAAAAAAAATTGTCAATGTTAATTTCAAAATTTTAATTTTGATTATCAATAAATTCTTTTTTTCAACCATAAATTATTATTTTTCAACCAAAAAATATATATTCATCCATTAATTTTTTTTTTCAATGTTAATTTTGTTTTATCATTAAATTATTTTTTTTCAACCATAAATTATTTTTTCAACAATATATATTTTTCAATGATTTTTTTTTTTCAATCCTAAAAATATTTTCGATCCCTAAATTTAATTTCAATTTTAATTTTTTTTTTCATTAAAGTATTTTAGTTCAACCATAAAATATATTTCCAACCTAGAAAGTAAGGATGATCCTTTGAATTTATGAATGTACAGTATCATTTGAATGGTAAATAATAATTTCGGTCATATTTACTTATTTTTCTTTCTTGATTACTTATAGTTCAATATAAGCAGTGTTAATTTTTCTAGAATTTAACATATATAACTTATTAAACCTGATATTCCAAATAATTGAACACCAAATATTTTCCATAATATAACTTTAAATATTTAACACCAGCAAATGTCATTTAACATCGAACAATATAACATACAAAAAATACAACTCAGCCAAACAATGAATATTCATGGATTAAGATTATTAGTTAGAATTATGCAAAAGAAATACAATGATCAAAATGCCCATGTTTCAATACTTAAATTCAATTAACATATTAACATATATAATCTACACACATGAATATACTAATTGGGTTCTCCACGTCTATGACCTATCGTTTCTTCATAAATCCGGGTATCTTCCAAAGATGGAACGAATCCCTATGGAAAATAAAGACGCCCAAGAAAGCTAAATTTTTTGCTTGGCTTGCGATAAACGATAGAATCTGTTGGAGTTAGTGAGGTTTAGTTTTGTATTTTGGTGAATTAGTGAGAGATTTTTCAGAGAAATAACTAGGGTATTTTTCATAGAGATAGGAGGGGATTATTTCCCTTCTCAAGAGACATACACAAATGGATGAGTTGGATTTTAAAGAGTTATGAAGTGGGGATTATTCTCCCTCTTTACTTCAATACACGAAATAGATGATTGTTCTGGTTTTTGTCAATTGCTCTCTGGCAAAGAGACACAAAACCCAAACATCAAAAAAAGTATTTTTGTTACACATCTCCCATACACATACACATGGGGCCACATATTAACTATTACACTTTAAGCTAATAAACCAAAATAAATAATATTACAAAAACATTAAATTTAACACTCCCCCTTAATGTTTTTGCTCGTCATGCCCATCAATTCTCGAAATCGAATGAACTTCTCACATGGAAGTGCTTTGGTGAAAACATCCGCCAATTGGTTTTCGGTTTTCACGTGCTCGATAAGAACTTCATCATCTCCAACCACTTCTCGAATAAAGTGGTGCTTGAGCTTGATATGCTTCGTTCGGCTATGGAAGACGGAATTCTTCGACATTGCTATCGCGGATTTATTATCGCAAAATAGAATCGTGGCATTTTCTTGTTTCTCCCCCATATCTACTAATATTTTTCTCAATCATTCTATTTGTTTCACAGCTTCATTTGCCGACACATATTCGGCTTCCGCGGTGGAAAGCGCAACTCTTTCTTGTTTCCTTGAGGCCCATGTAAATATACCCGAACCAAGGGTAAACGCGTAACCCGAGGTACTTCTCATATCATCGGCACTCCCGGCCCAATCACTATCGCAAAATCCAAATAATTCAATTTTCTCCTTTTAATTTTTCTCATACATAAGCCCATAATTTTTGGTGTCTTGTATGTACCTCAACACTCTTTTCGCCACACCCAAATGAGTTTTACTCGGCTTGAAAGAAATACAGTTTCGGATCAACCATAAAAGTGTACACAAGGATGAACGAATGTAAGCGTACATTTGTAGCCATAACTTTCAGTGAGAAAATCCGATTTGAATGGTTCAAATTGGGTTAGATAGATAATGAGATTATCTATAACCTTCATGTAGAAATATATTTCATATGAACGAAGTGTAAGTGTCGTTTATGTGAAATACCAAAAGGATGCAACAGTATGATATACAGTTAGTAAAACAGTCATAACGTTTGCATACGAACTCCAATTGGGATGGTCCAAATTGGGTTGTGTAGATAATAAGATTATCTGCAACTTTCATGTTGGTTGATTTTCTGTCAGAGAAATTTATCAATTTCGTCCGGACAGAATACTGAACAGGTTCATGCACTTTTCTGTGTGAAAGGGTGTATATTGGATATACATGCCTCTTGGCTAATCCTAATCCTATTTGATATAAATAGGATACTTTCTCTCTGATCCAAACTAAATTTAAGCGCAATTATGCCCGCAATTGCGCCGCAATGCCCGCAATTTTTCGAAAACGCAATATCTCGCTATATGTTTTTGCGAAATTGCGATTCTAAATTTCGGACCGCAATTTCCGCAATTGCGCCGCAATTTAAAACACTGATATATATATATATATATATATATATATATATATATATATATATATATATATATATGGGATGGTTCTGTTGAGATCTTAATTTTGAGTTCTTATTTCGAGTCCAGATCTAAATCGTTGATCAAAATTAGATGAGTGAACCAGATTTAATTAAAAACGTTGCCAAAATTAACAACAAAACAAAATCTGCCCAAACCAAAATATTGCCTCTTTCCATTTAAGTATCTCTTCTCCAAAATGAATTATCTTTTGTAGAACTTGGACATTCTCTGTCCCACCATAATTATCTCACATCATGATGTTCTTCTCTCTCTTGTAGAACTTGGATATTATTCCATCTAACTCTTGTAAATCTGAAGATTATTCAATCTAATCCTTATAAAACTTGAATTTTGTTCAGGTGTGGATATTGATAGGTATAAAATATAATTTTCTGGCAAGCTATTGCATTTAATTTAGCTTTTCAAAGGACATGTTTTCTCTACTTGCTGATTAGTTGAAGAATATATAGGAATTATAAAATTCAGTACTCCTTTGCTAAAATTATAAATTCATATTGTAATTATAATTATAATTCAAATAAATTTATGTCAAATTGTAATTATAATAATCCTATGAATAATAATTAATTTCTTATTGAATGCTAATCCCTAATCCAATGGATAATCCATATCATATAATATTGTACTCTTTGATTATTTGGTTAACTTGAATAGGTGGAATGCGAGGCATGTGAGGGACTTAAATAAGAGATTTGAGATTGATTATTTGGTTGAAAATGATAAGCTCGGCTGCATCATAAAATTTTTACAAGAGGTGTAAAAGAAATAAAGAAAAAAGAATGATAGTGTGCAAACAAGAAACTTTGTATAAGTCTGATTTTTTTTGGTCAGTCAACAGAAAGACACAAATAGATATCGTGCAACACATGAATTTTAAGAGAAATCACATTTTTTTGTTAAGTCAATACATTAGGAAACAAACTGAAATCTCTGGCAAGAAAATAGTAGGCAACAAACCGGGCAAGAAAATAATAAAAAACATCAATTTGAATTAAATATCAGCCACTCATCTAATTTTGATCAACGATGTAGATCTGGACTCAAAATAAGATCTCAACGGAACCGCCACCATATATATATATATATATATATATATATATATATATATATATATATATATATATATATATATATATATATATATATATATTGTAGGAATTCACCCGTCTCCGGGCCCGCGCAGCGGATATGAAGGCCCGGTCCGGTTCCCAAAATCCAAGATCACGTCATGACTTCGAGCGTACGATGCAAAGTAGGATATACGATTACCAGCGTGAAATTGATCACGCACGACGGGTTGATCGCTCGCATCCTTTCCTTCTCCGGTGTCACGTTAGTGACTAGTACGTGCGTCCCATACCACACGTCTCCCACCGTCTTGACACGCCTCCGGTTGTCTTCGTGCGTCCCACGTCCAAGCGATTCCACCGTCTTTGACCGTTCTTTCTCTCCCCTCGAGTTGATCACAATCGAAGAGCCACAAGTGTCGCTCCTCTACTTGTATCCACCGTGAGTCGGAGTTCGTCGGTCGCGGATGCACCTGCCTAGACGATGCACCAGCGAACTTGCTTGATCGATTGATTCTCTTCTCCGGAAAAACTATTTTTCTCGGTTTTTCTCTCTTCGCACTTTTTCGCTTTTGAGAAAGATTCTCTCTTATTTCTGGATTAATCTTATTTATTTCACAGGTTGGACTGAATAAATTGGTCGGACTGAATCAATTGGTCTAGAGAGAGAGAGAGAGAGAGAGAGAGAGAGAGAAACATCCTATTTATATCACATAGGATAAAGATGGGCCAAAAGGTATGTATATCTCATATACACATTTTCAGACAGAAAACTGCAGACACCCTTTCAGTATTTTGTTGAAACGAAAATATTAAATCGTTCCAACCGACTTTGAACTTCATGAAAGTTGTAGATAATCGTATTATATTTCCAACCCAATTTGACCTGGCCCAATTGGAGTTCGGATGCGAAAGTTACGGACGTTTTACTAACTGTATGTCAAACTGTCGCACCCTTTCGGTATTCCATCAGAACGACACTGATACTTAGCTAAAATGAAAAATATTACAACATGAAAGTTCTATATAATCTCATTATCTATCTAACCCAATTTGAACCATTCAAATCGGAGTTTCCTACTGAAAGTTATGCCAGTTTTACTAAAACGGCTTAAACTGAATTTTCTGGTTTTCTTAATAAAAATCGTTTCTTATCAATTTAACCATGTATATCCAATATACATATGTGCATCTATTATACACATTATTTATGCCCACGAACGCGTACGTTCGTTTATCCTTGTGTACACTTTTACGGTTGATCCGAAACTGTATTTCCTTCAGTCTCCCACTCAATTTCAGATATACCTAAAAGGTACTCATGCATATCCAATATGTACAATTTTAGAGAATATAGCTCTCGTATCAAATACCAAGCTATGCACATCTTATGTGCCAATTTTATAATCAAGCCCGACTTAGTACGACTCGTTGTGTGACCATTTAGGTTCGGTTAACGATGGCAGTATGTTGTTTCCAAAGCACTACAAGCCCATGAACGGGATCTAGTCACTCCATCATGGCTACCCATGTTAACACGAAGAATGATTGTGATCATTGTGCCTATCTCGAATAGCGGTTATTAGTTCTCTTGTTAGCGATATCCGTTAATCAAAAGGCATGGTGGTAGTCATCCTTATATTTTGATTAACTATACTTATTCCTCGTTTCCGAACTGATTTAACAATTTCAAATGATATTAACCGTTAATATCATTGACTACGGCCGTAGTTTTCGTTAATCAATTCATCGAGTGGCCAAAGAGATATCTCTTCCTTTCGGAATAAACAATTCCTATCTTGGAGACTCACATTGAATTCCGTGTTTCGGACAATACCCAATGATGATCGTTTTAACTCCCTGTTACGGTGAGCGTAAGGTCATATCAAAGCATTGTGTTACGCACGTAACGCAATCAATGGTCCCCTCAAGTATGAAGAACCTAATACCCTACTCGTCACAAGTCCATCTATAATGACTAAACCATGTCATGGTCTCGCGGCTTCGGTCATATCCAATATATGTCACCTAGCATATATCTACATTTCCGATTCGACAAACACCTTTGTCCTATGATTAGCAAAACATAATCATCTCCTCGGCTAACGTACTAGTGTACATGTTCAGTCTATTATCTGATAATGTAAATGCTTCACTCTTAAGCAAACTGAATCATGACTAGGGATGTTTAGAAATGAAACTTTAAGTGTGACGGTTTCGCTGCACATAATCCTCAATTATGTCGACGTCCACACAAGTTCAAATCAGGGTTCATGTAATCAAATTACACAACCCGCACACAGTTTTCATATAAGGAAAATGCATATTAATTTAAGTAAATAAAATTTTTAAAGGGATGCATTCATATGGACTAAGTATTTGTGTGATACAACGTTTACCTATGGGTATCTCCGTACCCATAACCTGCGAGGACTATCGTATTAGATAACTACATTCTACTTCCTCTTCTAGGTATCTCCATACCCATAGTCATCGCATGATAGTCACGCGCGACTAGAGAGAGCGGTTTTGTAAATGGTTCCGCACGTTGCCGCTAGTGTTAATCTTATTATATTCAATCGTTCCAACCGACTAGAGAGAGAAATCGTTCCAACCGACTTTGAACATTCACGAAAGTTGTAGATAATCTTATTATATTTCCAACCCAATTTGGTCTGGCCCAATTGGAGTTCGGATGCGAAAGTTACGGACGTTTTACTAACTGTATGTCAAACTGTCGCACCCTTTCGGTATTCCATCAGAACGACACTGATACTTCGCCCAAATGAAAAATATTACAACATGAAAGTTCTAGATAATCTCATTATCTATCTAACCCAATTTAAACCATTCAAATCTGAGTTTCCTACTGAAAGTTATACCAGTTTTACTAAAACGGCTTAAACTGAATTTTCTAGTTTTCTTAATAAAAATCGTTTCTTATCAATTTATGAAAGAAATACAGTTTCGGATCAACCGTAAAAGTGTACACAAGGATGAACGAATGTAAGCGTACATTTGTAGCCATAACTTTCAGTGGAAAAATCCGATTTGAATGGTTCAAATTGGGTTAGATAGATAATAAGATTATCTATAACCTTCATGTATAAATATATTTCATATGAACGAAGTATAAGTGTCGTTTATGTGAAATATCGAAAATGTGCAATAGTATGACATACAGTTAGTAAAATAGTCATAACTTTTGCATACGAACTCCAATTGGGATGGGCCAAATTGGGTTGTGTATATAATAAGATTATCTACAACTTTCATGTTGGTTGATTTTCTGTCAGAGAAATTTATCAATTTCGTCTGGACAGAATACTGAACAGGTTCATGCACTTTTCTGTGTGAAAGGGTGTATATTGGATATACATGCCTCTTGGCTAATCCTAATCCTATTAGATATAAATAGGATATTTTCTCTCTCATCAAAATAAGTTGAATCAATCTAAGCAAGTGATTATTCTGCCAAAAACACCAAAAAGAAAGAGAGAATTCAGATTTAATCTTTCGATAGTGAAAAGGTGCGAAGAGAGAGAAATCGAGAAAAGAGTTTCTCGAAAGATAGAGAATCAATTCGATCGAGCAAGTTCGCCGTACATCGTCTAGGCAGTTGTACTCGCGACCGGCGTCTTACGAATCAAGGTGGATACACGTAGAGGAGCAACATCTGAGGCTCTCACGATTGTGATCGATTCGGACGAGTAGATTGTTTCGGAGACGAAATCAAGTGAATCGGCGAAGTCAACGAACGGTGGAATACGCGTGGTGTGGGACGCGCGGATTGTCACCAACGTGACAGAAGATAGAAGGCAGCGATCAACCCTTCGAGTGCAATCAATTTTGCATCGGTATGAATCTATCCTTCTATTGCATCGTACCCTCGAAGTCATGGCGTGATCTCGGGAATCGGGGAATCGGACCGGGCCTTCATTCCGCTGCGCGGGCCCGGGGTCGAGGATATTTCCCTTCAGTGGTATCAGAGTGATCGCCATCGATTCGAGGGTCGAATCATAGTCGTATATTCGATATACGCACGGGTTATCAAAGTTCGTACCCGTTTGCATGATGTTACATGTAGAGAACTTCAAATTCCATTAAAATCACAAGTGAAATTCGCTAGAGATCGATCAAAAGTTGATTGAGAGTATCTAGGAATGATCGTGAAAAGGTTTCATGATTGATCGTTTTGGAAACGAGCGAAAACAGGCTGAACAGCGCAAAAATCGCATGGTCCGTTATAACGGACTGGTTTGTCCGTTGTAACGGACGCTGTATAGGATACAGGAATTGGGGAAAATTTGCTAGTATCACATAGTCCGTTGCAACGGACTTGGAGTTCCGTTGTAACGGACCCTGTATATGATACGAGGATGCGGGGATGCCTAGGGTGTCTTTTGGAGTCCGTTGTAACGGACATAGTCCGTTGTAACGGAAGCCTTCGCAGTTGGTCCGTTGTAACGGACATTATGTTGCGTTATAACGGACTGGTTACTGGAAATTTGGACAAAGGTTTGCAGAAAATAGCGTTGTAACGAACCTAGGTTGCGTTATAACGAACATGTTTCTGGCAATTTTGGACAATCACCCGATTAAATAGCGTTGTAACGGACTAGAGTTCCGTTGTAACGGAGTGCCAAGGAGACTGGAGGTCCGTTGTAACGGACTATGGTGCGTTATAACGGACTGGTCTCTGGTTGCTGATTTTGTTTTCGTGATAACTTTGGCTACAAAACTTGGAATTTTGAGTTCTTTATATCGATTTGATCGGCATCAATCATACTAGCATATAATTAGATAATTATTTAGAATAATTAGACTCCCAAATAAAATCATATGCATATCGAAAATCTTGTGATAGTGATATAATATGATTATGTCACGAATTTAGAAACATGCAATGGCATGATCCCTCATAATATTTAAGTCATGGAAATGCCTTCCATATCCACAACCATTGAGATTGATATGACATAGTGCGTGGTTTCAGGCCATAGTCGGGCATGTACTATTGTATATATTGGTGCAGGTGGTAAGCGTTAATTGGGGACTCACGTGGTTTCAGGCCATAGTCGGGCACGTGAGTAGTTCAATTGAACGATACGTTGGATATGGTTGTGACTTAACCGTCCAAGCCAATCCGATTGGAGTAATTCGGGGCATAGATAGAATGCACACACGGAACATGGATTGTATTGGATACGATTCGTCACCGAAATTCTATAAAGGAACGAGAGTCGTATTGGATACGATTGAATATAATCCTACCTAAAATATCGAGATCTTATTTGTCGGCCATAGTCACTTATGGGAGGATCGTAAAATATGGGTCTTGAGTGTTATGGACTTGGAGTCCCGTATCGGTATGAGGGTTATCGATTCGATAAAATAGCACTATCATATAATCATCATATAAGCCCTATAAGATAAGTACGCAACGTTAGTAATCAATATTTTATCATTTGTAGAACATGTCTTCTAGTAACACCAACACCTTATCGATTAGATCGGTATTAGAAAGGGAAAAGCTAGTGGGTCGGAACTACTTAGACTGGCACCGAAACCTGAGAATAGTTCTCAGGCAAGAGGGCAAGAGTCACGTATTGGATACGAAATTAGTAGAACCGGGCCCCGATGCTACGGCCGATGAAAAGGCCGCGTTTGAGAAACTTATAAAAACTCAAATGACGTTACGTGCCTCATGTTGGCATGTATGGATGCTAGTCTTCAAAAGCAGTTTGAGGACTCGGATGCATACTCGATAAACGTTGTGCTCAAGGAAATGTTCCAATAGCAGGAGCGTATTGAACGGTTCAGTACGCTCAAAGAGTTGGTAAACTGCAAGATGCCTTCGGGGTCTTCGGTTAGCACTCACGTTTTGAAGGTGCAAGCTCTCATAGACCATCTAGAGAAGCTAGGAGAGAAATTGTCGAAGATTATGCAACAAGATTTGATCTTGTGTGCACTTCCTCCAATGTTTTCTCCGTTTGTGACTAACTATCACATGCATTCGATGGATAAGACGATCCCTGAGCTGCACGGCATGCTCAAGAATTTTGAATCGGAGACGTTGAAGACGTCCGGGGAGAACAAGGCAAGAGTTGCCGGGAATGTTCTCACGATTCAGAAAAAGGATCGTAAGAGATCAAAGTCCAAGGGCGGTTCGGCTGAGAAATGTTCGAAGCCGAATAAAAAGGGAAAGGCGAAATCCAAGGATGAGACATGCTATCATTGTCACAAGGCCGGACATTGGAAGCGTGATTGCAAGTCTTACCTCGAGGAAGTGAAGAAGGGCAAGGCGGTTTCAGCAACCGGCCTCTCAGGTATTAACGTTATTGAAGTTAATATTTCAACTATGACTAATTGGGTATTGGATACCGGATGTGGGACTCATATTTGTCGAAATATGCTGGTTCTACAAAATAGTCGAAGGATGGAAAAGGGCGAAGTCGATCTACGCGTCGGGAATGGAGCAAGAATTGCTGCGTTTGCCGTAGGAGTAGTTAATTTGACTTTGCCTAGTGGACTTATTTTAGTACTAAATAATTGTTATTATGTACCAACATTATGTAAGAACATAATAAGTGTGTCGAAACTAGCCAATGATGGTTATGAATTCGTTATTAGGAATAATGAGTTTTCGATATGTAAGGATTCTATTATCTATGGAAATGTTCTGTTAGAAAATGGTCTTTATGTGTTGAATTTTGATCACGGGAATAATAAGTCTATGTATAACGTTAATGCGAAAAGGATTAAACCTAAAGTTGATAATCGGACTTTCTTTTGGCATTGTCGTCTCGGTCACGTGAATGAGAAACGCATTGCTAGACTCCATAAAGATGGAATGCTAGACTCATTTGAATTTGATTCATTTGGGAATTGCGAATCTTGTTTGCTTGGCAAGATGACAAAGGCACCATTCTCCAAGGTCGGAAAGCGATCGAACGATCTATTGGAACTCATACATTCCGATGTGTGTGGACCGATGAGCATCGAGGCAAGAGGAGAATATCGATACTTTGTTACGTTTACGGACGATCATAGTAGATATGGATATATCTATTTGATGCGTACTAAAGCGGAGACCTTTGAAAAGTTCAAAGAGTTTCAAAACGAAGTTGAAAATCAGCTTGGCAAGAAAATTAAAGCCATTCGATCGGATCGAGGTGGCGAATATTTGAGCTATGAGTTTGAAGATCATCTAAAAGATTGTGGAATAATTCCACAATGGACTCTGGCAGGAACGCCACAATGGAATGGCGTGTCCGAGAGGAGAAATCAGACCTTGTTGGACATGGTTCGATCCATGATGAGTCAAACATCCCTTCCAAAATCGTTTTGGGATATGCCCTAGAGACAGCGGCTTTCTTATTGAACCGCATACCTTCTAAATCGGTACAAAAGACGCCATATGAGATGTGGTTTGGAAAATCTCCAAAGTTGTCTTTTGTTAAGATTTGGGGTTGTGAAGCATATGTTCGAAAATTGATTTCGGATAAGCTCGAACCCAAATCTGAAAAATGTTTATTTGTCGGGTATCATAAGGAAACAAAATGATATTATTTCTATCTTCCAATCGAAAATAAAGTTTTCGTAGCTCGAAGAGGAGTCTTCCTTGAGGAGGACTTTATCTCTAGGCGAGTGAATGGGACTGAAATAAATCTCGAAGAAATTCGAGACCCGCAAACGAATGTTGAACCGATGAACGTTGATCCGGTTTCCTCAAATGTTGAGGATCCGGAGTCAAGTGCACAAGGCGCAATTCGTAGATCGGGTAGGATTCGTCAAGAGCCTGTACGATATGGTTTTATCGTGGCAAATGACGATGAAGTCGAATTCATAGATGATGAACCGACATCCTATCGCGAGGCTATGAAAAGCGAGGATTCCAATAAATGGCAAACTGCCATGAAATTCGAGATTCAATCCATGTACGATAATCAAGTTTGGAACTTGGTTAATCCACCTCCCGGGGTTAATCCAGTGGGATGTAAGTGGGTCTTCAAGAAGAAGACCGACATGGATGGGAATGTGAACACTTATAAGGCACGGCTTGTGGCGAAAGGTTTCAAACAAATTCATGGTATAGACTATGAAGAAACGTTTTCACCCGTAGCAATGCTTAAATCCATACGGATCTTACTTGCTATCTCTGCGTATTATAACTACGAGATTTGGCAAATGGATGTCAAAACAGCATTCCTTAACGGGAACTTAGAAGACGATGTGTACATGACACAGCCCGAGGGTTTTGTCGATTCAAAGAGTCCGGATAAAGTGTGTAAGTTGCAACGATCCATTTATGGATTGAAGCAAGCTTCTCGGAGTTGGAACATACGTTTCGATGAAGTTATACGAGAATATAATTTCGTGAAAAACGTAGAAGAATCTTGTGTATACAAGAAGGTTAGTGGGAGCCGTGTAGTATTTCTTGTACTATATGTAGACGACATCTTGATCATAGGAAACGACATTCCGATGCTTACGAATGTTAAGAAGTATTTAAATACTCATTTCGCTATGAAAGATTTGGGCGAGGCCGCTTATATAATAGGCGTGAGGATTTATAGAAATAGATCCAAGAAGTTACTCGGCTTGAGTCAAAGCACGTACATCGACAAAGTGTTGAAACGGTTTTCAATGCAAAATTCGAAGAAAGGACTTCTTCCAATGTCGAATGGCATATCGTATTCTAAAGCTCAATGTCCAACATCGAGCGAAGATAAGAATGCGATGAGTATTATTCCTTACGCTTCGGCGGTTGGATCAATTATGTATGCCATGATATGTACGCGCCCCGATGTGTCGTATGCATTGAGCGTCGTTTCGCGTTACCAATCTAATCCAGGGGATATGCATTGGATCGCGGTTAAAAACATCCTTAAGTACTTACGAAGAACTAAGGATCAATTTCTAATTTATGGTGGAAAGACATCCGGGTTGGTCATCAATGGATATACCGACGCCAGTTTCCAAACATGCGTCGATGACTTTCGATCACAAAGCGGATACGTGTTTTGTCTAAATGGTGGAGCGGTAGTTTGGAAGAGCTCCAAACAACCCACGATAGCAGACTCTACAACTGAATCGGAGTATATTGCGGCTTCCGAAGCGGCAAAGGAGGTGGTATGGATCAAGAAGTTTGTGACCGAACTTGGAGTAGTCCCGAGTATCTCGGAACCTGTAGTTGTGTATTCGTACAAACAAAAAGACACAGCTGCCAAAAGGTAGTTGTTGTGCCCACAAAAAGAAACCGCTGCCAAAAATAGTCTTCGCGTCCCCAAAAAAAACCGCAACCAAAAATAGTTTTCGCGCAAAAAAAGAAACCACTGTCAAAAGATAGTTTTCGCGCCCACAAAAAGATACCGATGCCAAAAGAATGTTTCTTGCCGAAAGAAGAAAACGCTGCCAAAATAACGTTTTCGTGCCCACAAAAAAAACGCTGCCAAAAGAACGTTTTCGTGCCCATAATGCTAACCTCCGCCAAAAGGATGATTTCATGCCCAGAAGAAGAAACTGCTGCCAAAAGAAAGTTTTTCTGCCGTGAAAACAGACAGCTGCCAAAAGATAGTTTTCGTGCTTACAAAGAGAAACCGCTTCCAAAAGGTAGTTTTCGTAACAACAAAAAGAAACCACTTCCAAAAGGTTGTTTTCGTGCTCACAAAAAGAAACCGCTGCCAAAAGGTTGCTTTCGTGTCCACAAAATGAAACCGCTGCCACAAGATAATTTTAGTGCCCACAAAATGAAACCGCAGCCAAAAAAAAGTTTTCGTGCCGATAAAGCTGACAGCTGCCAAAAGGATAATTTCGTGCCCACAAAAAGAAACGCTGCAAAAATGTAATTTTCTTGCCGACAAAAATAACCGTGACCAAAAGAACGTTTTCGTGCCATAAATGTAACCTCTGCAAAAGGTTGATTTCGTGCCCATAAGAAGAAACCGCTGCCAAAAACTAACCCTTGCCATGTCAGCAATTCGGGGAAAAGGTGGGGAACTGAGTTATGGTCCATATCATTACTCCGTTATTAACTGCTCACATCACCCATTCGTCACCCTTGTACAGTCTTTATACTCTGGTCCCAGAAGAAGAGAATTCCAGAGATCTAGCATCATGGAGGCGGTGCCGGCGATGATCGGAGGTTTGGTGGAGAAGTGCATAGAAACTGCGGTTGCCTCGGCGGAGTCGGTGGAGAAATGGCGGAGGCAGCGCCGAACCATAGAGCGCCTCCCGTCTCATCTGGCCGATCTACTCCTCCGCCGCCTTATCAGCCGCAAGCTCGTCTTTCCCTCCTTGCTCGAGTACAGCAATCTCTCTCGGATCTACTCTATTATTTAATTGATCTTGTATTGTTTTTTAACTGTTTTAGACTATTCTTAAACACCAGGGTTTTCCAGCACAACGTGGAGGAGATAGATCTCTCCGGAGATAATGCAGTAGATGCGGAATGGCTTGCATATATTGGCGCGTTTCGATACTTGCTTATTCTCAAGCTCTCTAATTGCCGTGGTGTCAATTACTCCTCCATTTGGCCCCTTTCTGGTATGATCTTCTTTTCTCATTGAAATCTAATGATTAATCATGTAATTTCACCCCTTTTAATTGCAAATATTCGTTTAACAGGTATGGGCACATTGAAAGAACTAGATGTCTCTCATTGTTGGAAATTTATGAACTCGGGCTTAAAACACATAATTTCAATCCAAACCCTTGAAAAATTACATTTATCCCAAACTGGTATAACTTCAGATGGTGTAAAGCTTCTCTCTTCACTCCCAAACCTCTCCCTCCTAGATCTCGGGGGTATTCTCGTAAATGATGACGCCCTTATCTCTCTCCAGGTACTAAAACCTTTCAATCCATTCCAATTTTAAATTTTTACAAGGGTTTAAAGGTCAAACTGTAAAAGTCCCTTCTTTATGATAGGTTTTGAGAAAACTAGAGTACTTGGATTTATGGGGAAGCAGAATCTCCAACACTGGAGCCTCCAGTCTCAAAAACTTCCCTAGACTCGGTTTTCTCAGTCTTGCGTGGACCAATGTGTCGGTTATACCCTTTCTCCCTTCAATTCACACTCTGAACATGAGTAATTGCAAAATAGTTTCCTTATTTAGGAACTCGTCAGAGAATCTCTCTCTATCCAAACTCATTCTCTTAGGGACTAAATTTAATAAAAACTTCGATGAAGCCATTTATTCCCTGGATTTTAATTTTGTAACTTTTCTGGACTTATCCGGAAGTTCGCTTAATAATTTCGAGTTTTTGGTTAATATGATAAATTTGGAGCATTTGGGATTAGGGCAAACTGGAATTAGGGATGAAACATTGGAAATTATAGCTAAAATTGGAAATAATTTGAGGTATTTGGACTTGAAGAAGACTAAAGTTACCTCTAATGGAATATTGTCTTTGGTTGGCATGGTACCGAAATTAGGGTTTTTATGTTTGGCTGGTACGATGATCGATGACATGGTGCTCTCTTACATTAGTCTAATTCCTTTTTTGGAAACCCTAGATTTGAGCCATACACGCATCAAAGGTAATAATATTATCATTTTTATTTCATTTTTGCATATAAACCCTTGTTTGCTTTTTTTATTGCAAATTTATGATTGCTTTTATTTTATTTCAGGTTATATATTGAATGGGGGAAATTCAGTTAAAGTACCTTCAATTAGTGTTCTTCATGCACTTGACAATTTAGAGAGTTTGAATTTGGAAGATGCAATACTAAAAGACGAAGAAGCTTTACATCCCTTAATAACCCTAAAAAACTTAAAATATCTATACTTAAAAAGCGAATTCCTCTCTGACGCCTCATTTCAGATATTGAACTCTCTTTCAAATTTGAAATTTCTAGGGTTTCGAGGGGCTGTTTTGACAGACTCAGCCTTGTTGTCTTTTGATCCACGTACAACCCTAGAAACACTCGATTTGAGAGAGTGTTGGCTTTTGAGCGAAAATGCGATTGAAATGTTTTGTAAAAAGTATCCTTATGTTAAGCTGGTTCACGAGTTGAATGTGAACCAGGTCTATTCGAGAAGTCCAATTGCGTTGAAACGAGTGAAGAAGGAAGAGAAGAGAAGTGCTTTGGTAGCTTCTTTTGCAGGTGAGTTTTTTTATTACAACTTGGAGGGCGTTTTAGTAATTTGATTAATGATAACTAATCGTTTTGTTTTGTTTTTAATAGACGAGAGGATAAAATACACTAGAAAAGAATTGACGGAAATACAAAATGCTAGCGGGTCTAATTTGGAAATTGACATCTCGCAAATTCCTCTAGAATTAAAGAAGATGGAATGAAGATTTATGAAATTCCAATTCTGCCCCTTCTCCTGTCCTCAGTGTTAGTCTCTTTTTTGTTTTGTTTTTATTTTGTTTACCGAGGTTGATAGTAAAGTAGATATCAGTAAGAATTCGCTTTATCATATACTTTTTTCATTGTGTGTTGTACCGTTTTATATGTATGATATATGTTTTTGAAGTACAATACATGGTTATATCCGTTTTTATTTGAGGTTGCAAATAATGTTGTCGTAATTTCATAAATAGTGACCTCCAAAATCAGAATGTCGAATTTTCGGCCTCAATTAAAATATTTGCATCTTAATGTGGATATTATTACCATTCAATTTCAATTAACATTGTAACTAGTACGATATCCAAGTGGAATATAACCACTTGAAAAATATTGCATGTTATTTTCTCCTTATGATCCAAATTCAACCGATAGAAAGCCTTTTTCATATCATCGGGTCCATCCTTGATCTAGACCGTTCATGTTCTAATCCAAATTCGTATAATTCAACGGTCTAAGCCCACTCTCCAACTCGCCCTAAATTTCTACTCAAATCTACCATTTGTCAAAGATAGTGAGATCCCCTGTAAATTTATACTCAAATCTACCATTTGTCAAAGATAGTGACATCCCCTATAAATAGGGGTGGCCATTCGGTTGAACCGAATCGAATCGAATCGAACCGAACCGAACCGATTAAGGCTAAACCGAACTAGATTCAAACCGAACCGAACCGAATAAAATTTGAACCGAATTAAAATCGAACCGATTAAACCGAACTTATTATTCGGTTTATTCGGTTGAATCGAATAAGAACTTGTATAATGATAAAATTCAAATTCTATTTAGCAAAAAAACATAAAAACAAATCATATAAAATATAATTATATTATTTCTAATTTTATAATATGAAATATTAATTTTGTAAAATAAATATAATAAAAAACATGAAAAATAATATTAATTCGGTCGGTTCGGTTTAATCGGTTTTAGAAAGAAAAAAAATCGAACCGAACCGAATAAACCGAATAATATCAATTTTTGAACCGAACCGAACCGATTAAACCGAATTCGACCGGTTCGGTTCGGTTTGGTTCCCAAATAAACCAAACCATTTGCCCACCCCTATCTATAAATCAAACCAAAGTGAATCTTTTTCCCAAAACTGGATTTTGAAAACCTGATCATGGCTCGCAGGCACACCCATTTCACCGTGCTTCTAGCCCTCATCCTGTCTGGTAAAAAAAACTCTACATTTCTTTTCGGAAATTGGAATTGTAATTCTCTATTTGTTAATCACTGGGTAAAATAAATTGAACAGGAATGTTCTTATCCGAAGAAATGGTCGATGGAAGAGTCGAACCATGCCCGCAGATTTGTGTGCCAATTGACTACATGACGTGTCCGTCTACTGGTAACGAGCAATTACCTGCAACCTGCAATTGCTGTCAGACAAGTGGGTCCAAGGGCTGCACTCTCCATCTCGAAGATGGATCTCAATCCGCTTGTTAATTAAGGTGCTTGTTATGGATGTTATGTTGGGCAATAATAAATTTGGTTTGTAAATGTGTGGTTCAAATAATCAAATCTCAAATCATATATTGCTTTGGCAAGAATGTAAAAGTTGGGATTTGATATCGTTTGTCGATATTCGGTGGTAAATCGGTTAAGAACCGAGTATTGTTTTGTAAAAATAGATTGAATTTAGCTATTGATAGCTTTCTTCCGCAATGGTTCTCGTGAATATTAACAAACAAAAAAATTAATTATTGCCTAGATCTGTTTTTAATTAAATTTTGGTTCTAGGGCAGAGTTATTTTTTGAATAAATTTGAGAAAACAAATAGTTTTTTAAGCACACTGTGGCCCCATATCAATGAGAACTGTCATCTAAAAGGGGCTATTATGAGAATTTTCAACAATAGTTTCGACAAACAGTCGTATATATATTTCTAATTTTATCGTAAAACACAACATTACCGTTCAAAAATCTCTGGGCGCTGCAAGCACATACACATTATTGGAATTTTAAATATTTCCAAAATACGAGCTATCTAACTTGTATATTAGTATTGCCAGGTATCGTCTCAGTAATAAGAATTGACGACTACTGATGAGCAGAGTTTATATCTATTTTTAGCCGCTCATCGAATCGCCAAAACGGTTATTTATCATTATAAGTTTGATCAATTAATATTATTAACTTGATATTCAACCCAATTTTCACAAAGTGCATCGTCTACTCCCGTTTGTTAAATTTTTGCATACTAAAGACAAAATGGAGCTAAAAGGACACAAAACGACAAGACAAATCAAGGATTAGAGCAAACAACAAAATCAACCATCCTTGGCGTGAAATTCCTACCAAGCTATCTTTGTTAGAGCTATCCTTGTTAGAAGGGTCGCTTCTGAATTTTGATCACTAAAGTCCCCAAAAATACAAGTCACCTTTATATATACAAAAATATGAAAATATAAGGATATACTCATTTTCAAGGGTATTTTGAATGATTATCAATTAATGACTATTTAAGATAATTTTTTAAATGTATTTATCAATGTTTTAAATTGCGATATAGCGGTCAATTGCGTTCGGACTGTAATTTACATATGACCACCGATATTGCGCTATATTACGGTCATATTGCGGCGTTATTTAGTGGGTTGCGGCATTGCGTTTTGTAAATATTTATTGCGATTTGCGCTATGGCGGCGCAATTTAAATCATTGGTATTTATAAATGAATGATAAGCTAAATAGAAAATTTGAATTGTTCATTAAATATAAAATATTTATAAAAAATAAAATTTATGATACACTTTTCTAAATTCCAAACATACCCTTTTTAAAAGGGTGTATGATAGAATTCTCCAAATATATAAAAGTCCAATATCAAAATTTAAGTCCAAATCGGAACAAAAAAAAAATCACTTATTATCTAATTAAACACACATGTCAGCTCTTGCTTTAAATTGAAAGTTTATTTTTAAAATTTTGTTTTAATTCAACGATTCACATAAAATTTGGATTATTCAAATTAATTTGTTGTATTTGTTTCTAAAAACGTGAGAAAAACGATTTTTATGTTATAATTATAATTTCTTAGGAAAAATTATTTTGCCCTCATAACATAGCATAAACATCCTTGATGTAGTCATCGTAATCATAATGTCACAATGTCATGCAAATCACCTCACAAATAATTCTCAACATTTTAACAACATATCATTAAGTGTTAATCGATATGTACGTTCTTGTTAATTAATATGTATCCGATTGTTAATTCATACACTCCAATTGCTACAGTCCAGCTTCAAGAGTTAATCCAGTTTTGCTCCTCTACTTTACTGAATTCAAGTGTTCCAGATTTGGTTTCCTTGTGTGGTACCTCAATGAAAAAATTTAGAGTGAGAAATTGGTACCAGAGTATTTTTCAAGGTGATGTGGATAATATTTCATTAATTTGGAATCTAAAATTACCTTTGAGAATAAGAATTTTTTTATGGTTGAGTCTCCAAAATAAAGTGTTGACTCTTGATAACCTTAAAAAAAGGGGCTGGATTATTGCAAATATGTGCATTCTCTGCAAGCAAAATGAAGAATCTGGTCAACACATATTTGTATCATGCCCTTATACCAAAAGTTTATGGAGAAAATTAAATGGCTTACTTCAATTGAACAAAGAAGAATTGGCCGATCCATTTGAAATTCTTAAATCAAAAAGCTCCAATCCAGAATTTAGAGAACTTGTAGCTCTTTATCTTTTTGAAGTTTGGAAAGAAAGGTGTAGGAGGGTGTTCCAAGAGGACTATCTGTCAGAATGGAAAGTAATTGATCGAATTATAAATGAGAGTAAGAGGATAAAGAAAGCTTTAGAAAAAAATCATATTACTTCTTACTTGGAAATAGATTCAGATCAAGAGGTTGAGTAACGATTAAGTCAAATAATCCTTCTCCCAATCCAGTAATCAAGATGAACCTTCATATATTGGAACAAAGGTTTAAAGTAAAAAAGAGATTTGAGGAGGTAAAAATGGTCACAAAGGTTTAAAGTACTTACTGTAAAGTGCTTCTTGCGAAAAAGGATGAGTATTGATAATACATGCATGCATAAGAGGTATACATTAAGCCTCCATGTATGGATCTGAAAGAGTTTAAGTGAACCATCAATAGCTCGTCGAGGAAGGAGAAGAAGAGGTGAAACCCTAGATCTAAAGAACAAGAAGAGCCATGAATGAAGCCGCATGTAAGACAAAAAGAATGTAAGAAGTGGGCGTTAAGGTTGAGGGGATTTTTATATGTCCAAATTTCTGCATGCATTCCTATTCCGGGTTTCTATTTCCCATTTAGAAATCAAGTTCTAGTTTTGCTAAATGATGGTTTTTCATTTCCAGATTTTCATTTACTTCTTTTGTATGGTTTTCTTTATTGTGGAATATTAATAGGATAATTTGGTATGTAAATTATCCTAATTAGAGGCTGTAAAATTTCTTTTTTATAAAATATAATAGACGTGGGACCTCTCGAGCCCACTCTATTTTTCTCAAAAAAAAATTCATACACTCCAATTTATGATTGACAAAAATAATTTATATAATTAAATATTAATCGGTTGTATCGTGAAAATTCTGGAAATGATTTGCATATGTTTTCAATTAACAGTCAAATTGCCAACCCATCAATTTTAAGTTTTGGAGACATAGTATATAGTCTCAATTTATTATAGTACAATATAATTTTTGTAAATTTATTCGTGTTTAAAAATTATTCGTTCTCATAGCTCAAAAATCTCATCTGAAAATTCGTCTAACGCTATCGAAAACGCAGGACCCACCATGCTTGCTAGTCAAAAGCTTTAAATACACCATACAGACCATTGACAATGGAAGAACACTTTAGCTGGAACTGGCTCCTGCACCGAACCAATTGAAAGTGGTCATGCAATTAACATTACTGACATGGTTCGTTTTGTATCGGTTGGTCCATCCTAGACCTTTCATATTGTTATGGAAAATTATATTTTTTCCCACCATTTCATCTTCAAAATCATAATGGATAAGTATGACATCATTTTGTCATGCTTACCAATTCTTGTCCTTAATTTACACCAAATTAATTAATCATTCAATTAACAGCTAAATAAAATACAATTAAAAATTAATTTAATTAACTTCTAATTAAACTAATCGATGGTTCAATGAATTAATTTTCAATTAAACTAATCAAATTAAAATTACAAAATTAATTGAGAAAAAAATTTGGTGCAAATGAGAGGTTTCATTTAATCGTGATGTCACGATGATAACATCCCGATTAATTGAGTGAAATCTGGAAACATAGTAGAAAGGCTTTATTGTTATCCAAATTCCTAGAATTCAACTGTCTTAAGTCCACTCTCTAACTCGCCCCAAATTTCCACAATGTATTCTCAAATCCCCAAATTTGTCAAAGATAGTGAGATCCCCTATAAATCAAATTAGCGAAGTTAATCTCTTCTCCAAAACAAGATCTTAAACCCTAATAATCATGGCTCACAGTCAAACCCATTTCACCATGTTTTTAGTCCTCCTCCTGTCTGGTAAGAAAAGTCTACAACTATAAATTCGTGTTCTTATTCTTAAGAAAATTGCATTGTGTAAAATAAATTTAACAGGATTATGTGAAGAAATGGTGAATGGAAATGCATGTCCACAGTTTTGTTTGCAAATTGAGTACATGACGTGTCCATCTACTGGTTGCGAGCATCGAGATGCACGCTGCAATTGCTGTCAGACAAGTGGATCCAAGGGCTGCACTCTCCATCTTAAAGATGGATCTCAATTCAATTGTACTTCTTAGTTTAGATGCTTGTTACCTTGTTAGGTTAAGTTTTTTTGTTTACTGAGATGTTATCGTAGAGTAATAATAAATTTTGTTTATAAATGTATGGTTCAAATAATCCAATTTTAATCATATTGCTTTGGGCTTGGTATCATTTATCAATATTTACATATTATATTGAATAGACGTGTTAATTAAACGCGTCGATTAACCATTAATTGAGGTGTTGATCACTCTAATTAACCACTCCCACTCCAATTAATTACATCTATGGACACATCAAGGAGATTGGAGTGAGAATGAGGGGCACTATAACATTTATATGTATGAAAAGGTTCAGAGGATTGCCCTAAATTTGAAAGAAAGAAAAAAATCAACTCTTGTCGAGATCTGTTTTTCCTTCATATTTTGGTTCTAGGCCAGAGTTAATTTTTGAAGGAATTTGAGAGCTTGATAAATAGTTTGTCAAGCACATTTGCTTGAATTTTTTATTGTGAAAGAAATGCGTCAACGGTTTTGGGATCCATTCCTTTTTGTAATATTAACTTTCGCTGAACAACCCCATTCACGAGTAGTGCTTAAATTTGAATTCTATTTTTTCACAATTCGTATGTATTTGTTTGTTGGGGAGTTCTATGTTTAGACTTTTTTCCTATGTTGCTCGGATACGCTGATACGGCGATACGATTACGCGTATCGGATACGACGATACGACAATTTAATATATAATTTAGGATACGCTACGCGTATCGGATACGGTTAGATTTTGATTTTTCGAAATATTCATGCAACATAGTTTTTTTCTTATGATAGATCATTTTCAAAATGACAGCAATACACTTGAAGTTTACCAATTTTTTATTAATTGACAAATATTCAAAATACGTTTTTGAAAAATGGTTTATCATAGAACTCCCGTTGTTTATTTTCATTTGAGAGAATTCGATTTTGAATAAAATATTGAGAAAAGATTCTGCATATCAGTTGAATTTGACTTAATGCACGCCTGACGCACACCAACTTCACCTCTATTTTTATATATATTTAGTTCTATCATATACAGTGATTTAAATTACGGCGCAATTGCGCCACCATAGCGCAAATCGCAATAAATATTTCTAAAACGCAATACCGCAACCAACTAAATAGCGCCATAATATTTCCGTAATATCGCACAATATTGGTGATCATATGTAAATTACAGTCCCCGCGCAATTGACCGTTATATCGCAATTTAAAATATTGATCATACATGATAATTGATATTTTTTTAGATATATCATATACCTTTATGTTTGTATCTTATATATATATATATATATATATATATATATATATATATATATATATATATATATATATATATATATATATATTAGATGGGGAGTTCTATCATACGTCTTTCTAAAAATGTATTTTGGGTATTTAGAAGGGTGTACCGTAAAATTCATTTTTTATGGATGTTTTTTCTCTAATAAACAATACATATTTCCTATTTAGCTTAAATATTCATTGATAATACACTTGAAAATTTACCTTAAATACTCATTAAATAATAATTACTCACAATACCCTTGAAAAATGGTGTATCATAAGGAAAAATAGTGTATGATAAAACTTTCCATATTGGATGTATGATATATATATATATATAGATGTTTTAGATGTATGATATAAATTTCTACAAATACCATTTGTATTTTTTTAAATGTAATATATGTTACGTATTTTTATATGTAAGATATATTTTTAATTTTGTATTTTTTATATATGATATATATTTTTAAAATACAATGCATGTTATATATTTTTACATGAATACTATATTTTTTTAATTCAATATTATAAAAAATAATTGCAACGAGTAGACGTTGCGGTTAATTATCATTTTAATTAAAAAAAATATGAATTAATAATTAATTAATATATAATTAAGATACATAGGTATTAACTGTTAATAATTAATATTTATTAATTGTTAATAAAGTTTATTTGTATTAATTGAGATGTTGATTAGTAATTAATTAATTGTATCGGCAAAGTGTGGGAGAATTCCCTATCTGAATGGAAGAGTAAAATTTCCCTATATGATCTAGTCCCCTCTACACCGTGCACCACATAATTAAGATTCGTAGAATTCAACGGTCTAGCTGACTAGCCAGCCTACTATCTAAACTGGTCGCAAATTTCAACTCAAAACCTTATCTCAAATCTACCATTTATGAAAGACATGCACTAATACCCCCCTATAAATCAAAGCATGCAAAGGGACTTTCTTCTTCAAAGCTAGACCCTAAACCCTAAACATGACTCACTCTCATTTCACCATGCTTTTAGTCCTCCTTCTATCTGGTACAATTCTCATTTAGTTATCTTCTCATCGACTATAATTATTGTTTAAAGATTCATCTTTTTATCGGAAAAAAATACGCATGTAATCGTATTCGTTACGGGGAATGTGTCCCAGAAAGCCCCTGTATTCTTAAGAAAAAATGCAAAAAAACTCCTATGTTAAGTTTTTTTGCAATTTAGCATAAATATTTACAGTTCTCTCAAAAAAAGATTTTCTTTTTAAATTTAGCATAAATATTTTCTTTTTAATTAACAGGAGTGCTCATATCTGAAGAAATAGTAAGCAATGGAAGAGCCCATCCATGCCCTCTGTATTGTCTGGAAGTCGACTACATGACGTGTCCGTCGAGCGGCGACAAACATCTATCTGCAAGTTGTAATTGTTGTCTGTCAAGTGGGTCCAAGGGGTGCACTCTCCATCTTGATGATGGGTCTCAGATCAGTTGTTAAGATGCATGTTTAGTTATTAACTTATTATTAAGAGATTACATAGATATGTTTACTAAGCTGATTACTGAGCTATATTACGCTGATATCTGAGCCTTACTGAGCTCTGTTGTGTTGTTTTACTAAGCTCTACTACGCAATTTTACTAAGCTCTACTGAGCTGATTACTGAGCTTCTCGAATCTCTCTCGTGTCCACTCACCTCTCTTTTATTGGGTGACAATATTGGGTTAACAATCAGTCCCTCTTAGGGTTGATTACGAGATAAATCTCTGACATTTGAATCGCTTTAATGATAACCATGAGTCCCTATTACCTATCTTTCAGTCCCTACTACCTTTCTATGAGTTGATTACGAGTTCAATCTTGGAATTACCAATCCAATCGCGGATAGTTGAATCGTGATTTAGGGTTTAATATAATGAAGCCCAATTTGATGGTTACGGTTGATGGATGATTTTCACAAGTAGTTTGATGTGTGGAAGATCTAATATGATATGATAGTATCAAATTGTATGTCTTAGAAGTTTGTTGGATGACTTCTGTTGGTTTTATGATGCTGATTTTTGAGATTGGACAGTGCTTAATCATTTGATTTAGCACTCAATTGAATCTCTGAGTTTATCGATAACTTTTTAGCGATAGATTCTGATTAATTTACGAACCCGAGTTTTTTACGTGACCCGACTTCCTCTTGATCCGACTTCTTCGAAAGCTACTGAATTCTACAAAATTTAAGTCCCCTCCCTCCCCCCACCAGCCCCTAACCCCAAACCCCCACACTCACATCGAAATTCCGAGATCTTCTCTTTCAGTGTAGAGATCCTTCCAATTCGGTACGAGAGTGACCAGATTGAGTAGTTTTTGGAGATCGAAACTGACGGGTTTTGGTTGCATGAAACACTGAGCTGGATGTGCTGGAACGAGTTGACATTGGATTTCGAGACGTAAATTTTGGAAGCGGCACGAATTGTCGTACGGTGTAGGAGGAAACGGCCACGGTATTCAACAAGGATTAAAAACGAAGAATGAATGCATTGCAGCACACGACACAGACACGATGAGTCGAACGAATATCAATTCCTGCCACATATGAGGATTGTTGGTAATGAACATTTCGAGCATTTCGTGGAACACAAACATAACGGATTTCAACATTCTAATATGGTTCATTTGGATAGTAGTATTGAAACTGAATGTAGTTGTAAGAATGCGAGTGTAGTACTGATCATATGTTTTTTTTTTGACTGCGTTGTAACGAACATTGATGAATTATCAATAAAAATATTGAGTTGTACGAACACGATTCGTGCTCCAGGCTCTCCTTCAAACAAACAAAAAATTTCATCACTTTATTTTCTCACTACCGTATGAATTCATTTGGTTAACACGACAAATTTGTACACACAATATAGATCTAGTCAGACATCAATAAGGATGTCAACGGGGCGGGTCGGGTTCGAGTAAGCCTTCTCCATATCCGAACCCGAATTTTCGAGTATTACCCGAACCATGACCAAAAAATACCCGCTGATAAAAAATCATACCCGAACCCGCGGATAAAAAACTCGTTACCCGAAGATCATTAATAAAAAATCTAAGAAAAAATTTAAAATATTATTATACAAATATGTAAAATAATCACCAACAATTTAAAATACATAAAACAAACAACGTATACAAATATATTAAAAATCCAAATATTACAAATAATTAATCCATAAACATCCAAAATATTCATATTATTGGATATTCATCAATTGTGATACAACTTTTTTCTTATTACAATGCATGTTATATATTTTTGGGGAGTTCTATCATACACCCTTTTACAAGGGTATTTTGGGTATTTTAGCAATTAATTATATTTGTAAAAGGGTGTATCATAAAATTTATCTTTTATGGAGATTTTTGTTTAATTGAACAACAAAAAATTCCTATTTAGTTAAACATTAATTGATAAATATATTCCTTAAATATTCATAAATTGATAATTACTCAAAATACCCTTGAAAATGGGTGTATGATAAGGAAAGGGGTGTATGATAGAAGCCCCCTATATTTTTACATGTATAATATATCTTTTTAGTTCAATATTATAAAAAGTAATTACAATGAGTAGTTGCGTTTACTTTATACGGTTGTAGATAGGCAGTAACAAGAATAGGTTGGGATTGCCCCAAAATTTCTATTTTCTTTCCCTCCCTCATGTTTTAGCAATTGTCCATTGTTAATTGCAATTGCAAAATCTATAAAAATCATGGACACTAATAACAATTGATTTGTTGTTGATATATAATATTCTAGTAGTATGATGTTACAAATTCTTCAGAAATTTTCAAAATCATTTAATTATGATAGATTTCGAGTCGAGTCAAGTCGAGTTTTCAATTTTTCACCGAAACTGATAAGCATTGCATTAACAATTAATTACCATGCCAATCCTTTCGATCGAGTGGCGAGATTTTTAACTTTGTAGCCTGGCTGGCTATATTATGATGAGCTCATTTACTATTTTTTCATTTTTCCCCACACCTTGTCGATATTGGTGATTAGTGATTAATTATCATTTTAGTTAAAAAATATGAATTGATATATAATTAAGATACATATGTATTAACTGTTAATAATTAATATTTATTGATTATTAATAAAGTTTATTGTGTTAATTGAGATGTTAAGTGTGATTAATTAATTATATCGTCAAAGTGCTGGAGAATCTGAATGGAAGAGTAAAATTTCCCTATATGATCAAGTCCACTCTACACCGTGCACCACATAATTAAGGTTGGTAGAATTCAACGGTCTAATAAGCCCACTATCTAAACTGGTCGCAAATTTCAACTCAAACCTTTTGTCAAATCTACCATTTATGAAAGAGGCACTAATATCCCCTATAAATCAAAGCATGCAAAGGGACTTTCTTCTTCAAAGCTAGACCATAAACCCTAAACATGGCTCACACTCATTTCACCATGCTTTTAATCCTCCTTCTATCTGGTACAATTCTTATTTTATTATCTTATCATCGACTATAATTATTGCTTAAAGATTCATCTTTTTATCGGAAAAAATACGCATGTAATCGTATTCGTTACGGGGAATTTGTCGCAGAAAGCCCCTATATTCTTAAGAAAAATTGCCAAAAAAACTCCTATGTTAAGTTTTTTTTGCAATTTAGCATAAATATTTACAGTTCTCTCAAAAAATAGATTTCTTTTTCAATTTAGCATAAATATTTTCTTTTTAATTAACAGGAGTGCTCATATCCGAAGAAATAGTACGCAACGGAAGAGCCCATGCATGCCCGCAGTATTGTCTGGAAGTCGACTACATGACATGTCCATCGAGCGGCGACAAACATCTATCTGCAAGTTGTAATTGTTGTCTGACAAGTGGGTCCGAGGGTTGCACTCTCCATCTCGATGACGGGTCTCAGATCAGTTGTTAAGATGCATGTTTAGTTATTATTAAAGAGATTACATAGATATGTTTACATAATAATTATGAAAATTGCAATAAATAAAACATTTTTAAAATCTTGTCATCGCTTTCTTTTCGAACTACCATATGAGATCATTTGTATAACATGCCAAATTTGTACACAAATATAGATCTAGTTAGATATCAGGTACTGTTGGGTGATTTTCAAAATAAATTTATTTTAGTATTTTAGTGGAAAATGTATATGCATTATCAATTTCGGGAGTTCTATCATAATTCATACATCATTTTTGCTTATGATACATCTTTTTCAAAGGTATTTTAGGTAATTATCAATTAATGAGTATTTAATGTAAATTTTCAAGTATATTTATCAATGAATAATAGACTAAATAGGAAATTTGAATTGTTCATGAAAAAATAAATATCCATAAAAAATAAAATTTATGATAGACCCTTCTAAATATACAAAATATCATTGTAAAAGGATGTACGATAGAACTCTCTTGTCAATTTATCATACGAGTTGTATAAATTATTGAAAAGTTAGGTTGCGTATGTTGCAATACCAAGGACCGCACAAAATTGATCATATAATAGACAAACAATAATGTTATAATTATGACAACAAACAATGATTAATACAAAATATTACACTTAGAAACATGTAAAAGTCATCTAGAAACATGTAAAAGTCATCTAGAAACATAAATGGACGTATTCAATACTGGGACGGATCTGTGTAGGAACGAGGGATCTCGATCCTCCAAAAAAAAATCGTCGATTGTATATAACTAGCCTTACCCCCGCGCAATTGCGCGGGGTTGTTCGGGTTTATAAGTAATGTAGTTGAACAAAATTGTTGTTCATTTTGTGCATGTGACTTTCTTTTTGTAATCATTATTATATGCGTAATTTAGTGTGTTGTGTGCGAGTGAAATTTTGTAGCAAAAATCGTTTGAATATTTTAAGAGCCGGATTTCTTGAATAATTCAAACGGTTATTGCTAAAAAAATTATCTATATTTTATACTTCATAAGCAAAATAAGGAAAAAGAACGAATGAGTCGTCATGAAATTTATTAAGAACCTAATATATCAGAAAACATTGCTGAAAAAAAGAGTGTTCTTAATTTCACAAATCCTTAATTTCGCTACATATTTAGCACAAATATTTTTCGCCCTTTGTGTGGTCGGCCAACAACAAAGTTTCACGATGTCATCGCTAACCGTTTCGTTCGAACCTTTAATTTAAATTATGTCATGATTATTCGCACATCCGTGATTTGGTATATTTTTAACCCCCTAATTTTTTTTGGATATTGTAAAAAATCCTCTATATTTTCGTAAACTCCAAAAAAAAAACTCTTTACCAAATTTTTATTTTAAAATACTCCTTATGGATGATATTAATTTTTTTTTTCCAAAATACCCTCCAAATCTCATATGTAATAATTAAAACTTATTTTTGTTATTTTTTATTTATTTTAAGAAAATTCATAAACACTTCTTAACATGTAGTGATTTAAAAAAATTTAAATTATTACATATTTTGTTTATATAATTTTAATATTCCATTCTTTATTCATAAAAAACTAACATTAAATAATAATAAATAAACATCTTGCAAATATATTCATAGAAAATATCTATTTAAACATCTACTTTTTATTTTAGTTTTCCTTTTATGTATTTTTTAATAGTTTTGTGATATTTTATTTTTAAATATTTGCAAGATGCTCTTTTATTAATATTGTTCAACTTATTATAATTTTATTTTAGTTTTTCAAGAAAAATAATACATAAGTCGAATATTTGTAATGAATGAAATATTAAAATTATATAACATATAACATATAGTAATTTTTTTTTAATTATTATGTATTACAAAAAGTTTAAGAATTTTTTAAAATTAAAAAAACATTTTTTTTTAAATGAATACATATGTAAATTAATTTTTTTTTTTTACAATATCTAAAAATTTAAGGAGTCTTTTGAAAAAATTTCAAGTAAAGTGGTGATAGGGAGGCATAATAAGGTGTTGATGTGGACGCATGAGATGAGAGGAATTATTAATAATGAAAAAAAAGGACCGAAATTTAAATAAAAAAGGACCAAAATGTTAATAAAAAGTACCAAAGTGTGAAGTAAAAATGAAAAGGACCAATATATAAATAAAAAGGACTATAATGTAAATTCAAAAATGTAAAAAAGGACCGACATGTAAATAAAAGAGGATGAAGATGTAAATATGAAGGACCAAAATGTAAGTTTCTAAACTGAAAAGGACAAAAATGTAAATAGAAAGAATCAAAATGTATTTTTTCAACTAAAAAGGACCAAAATGTAAATAAAAAGGACCAAAATGCAATTCAAAAATGTAAAAAAGGACCGACATGTAAATAAAAGAGGATGAAGATGTAAATATGAAGGACCAAAATGTAAGTTTCTAAACTTAAAAGGAAAAAAATGTAAATAGAAAGAATCAAAATGTAGTTTTTTCAACTAAAAAGGTCCAAAATGTAAATAAAAAGGACCAAAATTCAAATAAAAAAGGACCAAATTGTAAATAAAAAGGACCAAAATGTATTTTTTTTTTCAGAAAAGGACCAAAATGTAAATAAATTATTTTTACAAAGAGGCTCCTGGACCAAAATGTAAATTTTAAAACTTCGAAGGACCAAAATGCAAATATAAAGGACCAAAATGTGAAAAAAGGACCAAAATGTAATTTAAAAAAAAAATAGGACCAATTTGAGGCCCCTGGACTAAAATGTAAATTTCAAAACTTCGAAGGACCAAAATGCAAATATAAAGGACGAAAATGTAAAATAAAAATGACCAAAATGTAAAAAAATTTCGGAAAAAGGACCAATTTATAAATAAAAAAGAACCAAAATGTATAAAAAATATTTTTTTTTACAAATAGGCCCCTGGTGACGTGGCTGCATCAGGAGGCAGCAAATCCCCTTGCATTAGTATATAGTATAGATTAGTGGTTTCATATATTTTATTACTGTAACAATATAAATATGCATCGAAGATTGTAATTTCAATAAATATTTTTTATTTGTAAAAAAAAAAAATCAAGATTCGCCACTGATCCGATATGAAAATATACATAGAGAAAGTCAAGAGATGCATGCATGAATGGAACTTTTCATTAGGCCAAGATTCGTCGTTATCTTTCATGGAAAATATGTAATTTAGTTTGAGAAATCAAGTATGCAAAAGTATCACCAAGTAAAGAGAAAAATACATATATTTTTCACAAAATCCTAGAAACTAAATTTATTTTTAATTAAATAATACCATTTTTAATTAAGGATAATTGAAGTCTAAAATATGATCGTTTAGTTTGTATATCGGATAAAAATCCGTTCCTTTAAGTCTGTCTATCTTTTTAGATTTTTTTAATATAAACAAAAAAGAAATTGGCATTGGCCAAAAAAAAACATTTAATCTCAACCTTTGAAAAAATAAAATTATTATTTTCATTTTTCATTTTTGCAAATCTCAAATTATTTTTATTTTTTCCAAATAAGTACAGTATCAACAAGGTTTCGCAATCCTCAATCATAGCTGTATTTGGGCCGTAGAAAATTGAAACAATTAAACAGGGTTTAGTTTTGCAATCCTTGATCATGAAGTTTGGAAAAATTGGACTAGTGACACAATCACGAAAGCCAAACCCCTACTTGGCCGCTTCCTCCCGCCATTAATGGCGACGCCATTTCTCCGAGCACTACTGACCAGAACCCGCAAATCTGTTCTTATACCCATTTCTCAATTCACACTCGTGAGACCCCTACCCTTCTCGACCAATCCTCTAAAACCCTCTCTTAACCCCTTCGGTTCAGTTCTTCCTTCTACTTCGCGCATAGCAGGATTCTGTACTCAATCTCAGTCCGTAAGTTCTCATTCTGCGACCGAAGATAAACCCAAGGAAAAAAAGAAAAAGAAGAAAACTCCGACGAAATCAAGGTTTGATTTCACCAAGGTCGACGCAAAACTACTTCCTACCGTCATCCTCGTTGGCCGGCCCAATGTGGGCAAGTCCGCTTTGTTCAACCGGTCAGTCATTTTCACAAACAGTTCATGAGCACGTTTCATTCTCTTACTTTTTCTTCCTCCCACATGAAAAGAATACAATTTTTTCACTCGTAGGTTGATTAGGAGGAGAGAGGCATTAGTGTACAACACACCTGGCGATCATGTAACACGTGACATAAGAGAAGGCATTGCGAAATTAGGCGATTTGAGATTTAGGGTTTTAGACTCTGCTGGTCTCGAAACCGCCTGTACCTCAGGAACCATTCTTAGCCGAACCGCCGAAATGACGAGCCATGTCCTCTCCAGATCCCAATTCGCCCTTTTCTTAATCGATATCAGGTATTATCCTCAATTTAATCGTCATTTTTTTACATTTTTTTTTACATTTTTTATTTCTTTTTTTTTTAAAGGGATGGATTGCAGCCACTTGATATTGAAGTGGGTCAATGGTTGAGAAAACACGCACCGAATATGAAAACCATCGTCGCGATGAACAAATCCGAGTCGTTGGATGAGCCGGGCTATCTGACGGCTTCGTCAGGAGAGGCTCACAGATTAGGTTTTGGGGATCCCGTTGCCATTTCTGCCGAGACTGGTTTAGGAATGGCCGAACTCTACGAGATTTTTCGTCCCTTGTTCGAAGATTTCATGGTCAAACTCTCAACAGGTACACAAAACCTCAAAATATCACGAATACCCCTTTAAATCAAATAAGGATAGAAAGGTATGTGATGTGTTGCGCTTTAATTCTAACATTATATTTTAATTTGGCGCATGGTAGACCAGGAGAAGGACCAGGAGGAACAGGAGAAGAACAATCTGGATCAAAATGGAGAGGAAAATGGAGAGGATGAGAAGTTATTACCGTTACAACTTGCAATAGTGGGGAGACCAAACGTGGGAAAATCAACCCTACTAAACACTTTACTGCAAGAGAAGCGAGTCCTTGTTGGACCCGAAGCCGGCCTAACCAGAGACTCGATTCGAGCTCAATTCGAATTCGAAAATCGAACCGTCTTTTTGGTACTTTCTACTTAATTTAATCTATTATATTTCCACTATTTTATTTATTATTATTTTTTTATTGAAGGTGGATACTGCGGGATGGTTAGAGAGAGCGGGGAGAGAGAAAGGGCCGGGATCTTTGAGCATCGTGCAATCGAGAAAAAATCTCATGCGAGCCCATATTGTCGCTTTGGTTCTCGATGGCGAACAGGTTTTTCAAAAATACCCTTATCTTTTTAGTACATTTGTTTTTTTTTTTAATTTTTAATTTTTTAAAGATTGCGAAGCAAAGGAGTAGCATGAACCACGCTGAGGTATTGATAGCGCGTCAAGCAATAGAAGAAGGGAGAGGCTTAATTATAGTCGTTAACAAAATGGATTTGCTCAACAATTTTTTACTCCACAAAGTATTCGAAGCCGTTCCTCGAGAAATCCACACCGTCATTCCCCAAGTACGCAATATATTATTTTATACCAAAATATACTATTTTGATATTGCGATGTCCTGTTTTTTAGATGACCGGAATACCGGTGGTTTTCGTTTCGGCGTTAGAGGGAAAGGGGCGATTGACGGTCATGCGCGAGGTGGTGGATTTGTATCAGAAATGGTGTTTGAGATTGTCTACCGCCAAGCTTAATCGATGGTTACGTAAGGTATATATATAAAAAATATAATTTGCAAAAATGCCCCTCAAATAAAGGAAATATAATTTGTAGGTAATGAGTAGGCATTCGTGGAAGGATCAAGCGACGCAGCCCAAAATAAAATATTTCACGCAAGTGAAGGCGCGGCCGCCCACGTTCGTTGCATTTCTTAGCGGGAAGGCTCGACTCTCGGACACGGATTTGAGGTTTTTGGCGAGGTCGTTGAAGGAAGATTTCGATTTGGGGGGAGTTCCTATTAGGGTTATGCAACGCGTTATTCCTAGAATATCGTCGAATAAAAGTGGGTTTAGTGGTGGGGGGCGTAATAGTAATTATAATTTTAATTATAATAATAATAATAAGGGTAGGAGTTTAGGTACTGATAAAAGGACCCACTTGTCAGAGGTGAATTGAACTTGATGGGTTTTTGGGGGGTTTAATTTGTTTTTGTGTTTGAGGTTTAAACTTGGTGAGATTTTACTTTTGAGGAAATAAGTTTATATAGAATGTAAATATCTGGAAGTATTTTTTTTTATGTGGTTTATTGAAGATTTTGCAAACTTATTTGTATTATTTGATGAATAATCGAAGTACTTTTTCGCATGTTTTGTAACTTTGAGAAGTTTGTTATATTTCATTTTGCATTGTATAAAAAATAAAAAATATGATTAAAACACCCAAACTTAGATATTATCCCAGTTTTTATCCATTCTTGATATTCTAAAACTTGAATTAATCATATAATAACCAATAAACTCATATAAACAGAACTATATATCTTTTTGGGCCATTAGGCCTTATAAATGTAATTAATGGGTTATATAAGGCCCAAATTATCGAAATGACCTTGTAAAAGAAAGAATTAGATCACTAGCAAAGCAAAGCGAAGGCCATGAATTATAATTTCCAAAGCTCTCCAATGGCCATGGCGTCTTCTTCCTCCAATTCACAGAAATCCTTTCCCATCTTGCCCCTCCCTTCCCTCTCCTCTCTCACCTCTACACTTCTTTCTCGTGTCCCGTTCATCCCAAAACCGGTGCAATCCCTTCCGCCACTCGAAGCACCAGTACAGGCATGTTCTTCCTCGGTTACAGTACCGTTTTTACTTCCCGATTCAAAATTTTCAACGGGGAGACCTACGCAAGCGAGGAGCGTGTTACCAGGGGTGAGAATCGAGGGTCTTAGCTCGACTAGCTCAAATGGAGTTGGAAGCGGACCGGCCTTTGTTGGCCACGTATATACGATGCTCGATCCTTCTGGTAATGGACTTATGGCGGTGGCGAGACACTTGCGCCTCCCCTTTCTCACCGAAAGGTTCGTTCTTCCCTCAATTCTTATCTAAAAAGATCTGAAAAGGCATGATTCGAATTGGTTTCTTGTAAATTGGTAAAATAGGACACCTGATTGGTTCAAAAAGATGATTACATCCATTACCAAGAGCGATATTAACGGTCCAGTCTTTCGATTTTTCATGGATTTAACTGATGCAGGTATTTGATCATCCATTAAAATATAGAAAAAATTATTATCTCGATTTAATCATGTAATTAGTAATTTCTTAAATGGATTTACAATTTTATAGTATCGTACGTGAAGAAATTGAATGTACCAGCTGGAATGGTAGGAGCTTGTAGACTCGATGTAGCTCATAAACATTTCAGAGTATTATTTGATCTTCCCAATTTTAGTATTGTTTATTTACGATCTATAAATTAACGTAATGATTGAAATTTGTCGTTATTTTTGCAGGAAAACCCTAATTTGTTCCAGTTTGTTCCAAACGAAAAGCAGGTTTAGCATTTTATTCTTAATACCATATAAATATTCGTTTTTATTTATACATGCACAATGCAACGCTAAAAGTAACGTATATAAACAGGTAAAAGAAGCGAATAAGCTTTTAAAATCAATACCTCAAAGTCAAAAAGGAAGAAGAAAAAAAGTCAAAGGCGTACCGGTTTTCACTGCCCAAAACCTAAACATAGCAATTGCAACAAATAATGGACTTAAATGGTACGAAAATAAATTTATTCGTGAATTTTCTGAAATGCCCCCTACTTTTTTCAATATTTTGAAAAAACTCCCTTATATTTTTGTTTGACCAAAATACCCCTCGCCATTGTGAATAATTGTGATTTTGCAGGTATACACCGTATTTTTTTGACAAGGGCATGTTGGACAAGATTCTAGAAGCTTCGATAGATCAGCATTTCGGCACGATGATACAAAACAGACACATTCAAAGAAGGAATAATAATAATGTTATCGATGATAGTTTACCTGCCGAAATTGGCGACGATAATAACGATTCCTTCGACCCCCCTGAGGTAGTACATTTGCTAAAAAACCCTTTCATTATGCTGAAATTGCAAAAAGACCCCCTGCATTGTTGAAAATTGTAAAAGTGCCTCTAACGCTAAATAATTTAGTTCAAATTTCACATCTACCCTTATAAAACCTCAAGATTTCATGTATACCGCTCTAAAATGTGAAATATCACGAATACCCCTGTAAATATTAGAAACATCACCAATTTCTATTGACATATTCGGATACTAATATTATCCATATATTATGTATCATCATATTTTGTTATTCTTTTTTAGTTCTTTATGATTTTGTTTTGTTTATTATCTTGTTTTTATTAATGATATTTGAGTATCTCGAAGGACATGCTTACTATATTTAACCATTGGAGTAGTAATATGTTTATATATTAGGCAGAATTTCATGTGTACCCCTGCAAAACATCATAATTTCATGTATACCCTTCAAAAACGTGAAATTTCATTAATACCCCCATAAAACCCTTAAAATATCATGAATATCCTTTTATTAAACTTTTAGTTATTAATTGGTTAATTTTTTCGTTTTATCATTATATCAATATAGTAGTTACTTCAAATTTTGAGAATAGTATTGATTTTAGCAATGATTTTTGAAAATAAATTATGAGATAGAATTGACAATTTAGAGCAAAGTTATTCATTATCATAGAAAATTAATTTTAAAATTAGGTAATTGACATATTACTAACGAGAAAGACGTTGATGGTTTTTAAATGATATAATAGGGGTATATGTGATATTTTAATTTTATAGGGGTAACCATCATATTAGGGTTTTGAAAGGGTATTCATGATATTTGAAGGGATTTGCAGAGGTATTCGTGAAATTTCACATTATTGAGGGGTATATGTGAAATTATGTTGTTTTACAGGAATACACGTGAAATTGCGCCTATGTATTAATAATATTTATAATTGCAATAAAAAAAAATTATTATTGCAATAAAAATTTGCAATAAAATTTCACATTATTGTCAATAAAATTGCGATAAAAAAAATTGCAACAAAATTGCAATAAAGTAACATTTATGCCCCTACCAAATACCCCTCCATTCCTAATTTTCAAAAATGTCTAAACTACCCCTCTTTTCACTTAATACATGTAAATAAATGGTCCTAATTCAAGGGTACTTCATGAACCTTCTAAAATAAATAAGGAGGTCTATATAAACGTTCATGATATTTCCTATTCTCTAGTGTTGGTTATACGTGATATTTTGAGAATTTGCAGGGGTATATGTGAAATTAGAAATTGTACCAATAATATATTAGGAAAATATTTTGCAATTTTTGACTTGATAAATGGGCATTTTTGTAATAATTAACAATGTTGGGGCGTTGTTGATAAATAAATATTTTATTTTGTTTACAGGTAAAAGAGTTAATGGATGAAATGGTGGATGAAATGGTACAAACGGGTTCGGGTATACCGTTAAACGAATTAATGCACGAATGGGTGGACGAAATCGTTCACACGGGTAAACCGTTCAGCAAAATATCCAAAGCGGCCGAAATAGGAATGTTGGACGTGGTCGACAAAGTTCTTTTGGGTAATAAATGGTTTCGAAAAGCCTCTGGAATCCAACCTAAATTCCCTTATTTAGTCGACTCTTTCGAAGAAAGGTATCAAAATTTAAAACTATCACTTTTTTTTGTAAAATATTTAATTTTTTTTGGAGTTGTCTATAACTATGAAATATTATAGGTGTTTTTTGAAATATTTCCCTAATTGTATGTATAAATTAAACGAATTATGTAGGAGTGCTGCTTCATTTAATAAGGCTGGTTCCGCATCGACCAGTTCTAATAATTTTCAAATCGACACTGAATCGAATACAAAACTTGAAAATCATGATTCTCGCCTAAAAGCAAGGTAAATTTCGTTTCATTTAATTATTTATAGGATATGTAATGTAACTATATATATTTTTTTGCTAATTTTAGGGAGGAGGTAATGAGGAATCCATTATTACCGAAAATAACGATGGTGGGGATATCAATGGGAGAGGGAAACAACGCGCAAGTAAACAAGACGAGCATAAATAAGACAATGGAGGATTTAACAAAGGAATTGGAGAAATCTCACGACGATAAAATAATTGACGAGAATGACCCTTTGTTTTTCGCTAATGTCGTCGATTATTTTACTCGTATTCCTCCCTTTAGCCCGAGTTAATAATACTATATATACTTATTTGATGTTATATATGTTTTGACTATCAGAAAATGCGTCGTGTATGTATTGTGACCGAAGTTTTGCATTTTAATGTGATGCTTGTTGTTGAAAATAGGATAATAATAATTGTGTGATTATAAAAAAAAAAAACCCTGAAAAGCAGATGTGCATTATTTGTTAGGTTTCTCAGTTGTAAACTTCCATCACCAAATATATGATCATACTTTAAAAAACCCTAAATTAGACATTACACATGTTGGTTCGTTTCTCTCTCTCTCTAATTATATTAGGGGTCCCAAAGAAAGAAGTGGGGATAATGGCTTTTATAACAGACTGATCCACTAAAATGGCATAATCTTTAAGCTTTCGTGCAATGATTCAGATTTCGATTAGGATACTGATAAGCTGCTTTCATGACAGGATGGAATTGGATTACGAGAAACAATTAGGATGTACGCGTGATTTCTCTTTTTTTTTTCTTTTTCTTTTTCGCGAATTCGTCGAAGAAGAAGCATGTGTTGAGTGGGGGGGTTAATAAAAGGTGAAAAAGGAAGACAATGCATGGTGGGCATAAATATACTCACGCACAAGTGAGTGTGTTACTGCTAAATTGGGGCCAGCAAATAGCAATCTCTCTTATTTTACCTTTTAGCAAAATCATACTGTAAAGTGAGTGGTGTTACACTCTTAATGGATGAGAGGTTCTGAAAGAGAGAGTCTAGCTAGTGGCGGTGGTGGTGCTACAGCCCTGAATCCCACAGTACTGGATAAGAATATGGTACCGGTACGGGCTTCGTGCTGCCAGTAAGCGTCGAGTATGACTGTGCATAACAGAATGTTTAAGTGGATTTCCAAATCTAAAACTCTGCTTAAGATAAAGCCTTCGTGTGATTCGTTATCTTCGATACACTTTCACTGTACAAAATGTATATAAAGGGGAAAAAAGGTTTGAAACATTACATCACTCGTCCAACTTGCCGGAACACTTTTCTGCGCGAACGAAGACAATGAAGGGAACACCTAGGGGTGCCAACGGTTCGGATAGTGGTCATACCAGATCCATATCCATATTTTTTCGGATCCGGATCCGGAATTACCCGGGTCCGGATACGGTTCGGATAATAAACAGGTACGGATACGGTTCGGATATTTTCGGATACGGATACGGTTCTTTTTCGGATATTAAAACGGATATTATGTTATAATAACATAACTTATTTTTTAGCTATAAATATATATAATTTGTGACATGAACGATAAATATGATTATATTTAAACGTAATTTTATGATTGTGACTTTAAATCACGGACAAATCATTAATTTGTATATGTTTTTTCAACTAATATCAAATATAATACATAAAAATAATATATAATATACGTATCCGGATCCGGTTCCGGATACTCGAATTCGGTTCCGAGTATCCAGATCCTAAAAATATCCGGATCCGGAACAAGGATCCGACCTTCGCACCAAAATCAAATATCGGATCCGGTTAGGAATCCTAAAATTAGCAACCAGATCCATATCCGGATCCACTCGAATCCGGATATTTTTTTCGAATCCGAATATTTCTTCGAATACGTTTCGGGTCTGTTCGGACAATATGCACACCATTGACATCCCTAAGAACATCATAATTATAAGGATAATGATGATATTCATTCTCCTTGTAATCCATGTATTGACCTGCACATTTACGATGTGTTTGAACTGTTAACATAAACAAGTTTGTTTATAGGGTTTAGTTTGATGTGAGGTAAAATAGAGGAAAGGCATTAGTGTCGGGGAATTAACATTTTTTATTTTATTTGATTCATGATAACTAATGACTAATGAGAGAAAAAGACAATGATTTCTCTTATCCACCTCTTTTTTTTGTCTTACTTTTTTCATAATGTTGTTCTTCCAAATATAAGGATAAACAATTCTCTTACTAATGTCTATGGAAGTATTGTTCTAGCATGTCAGGTTTTTGTTTTATAATGTCGAGTTTTTTGTTTACCACCATTTTGATTATTTACCAATATAAACAAATATATAAATTTTTTTACAAAATATATAAAAGGAAAAAAAAAGATGAAAAAGTTAATAATGCAGAGATATAATAAATTTTGGTAATAAGAAACGATGCAAAAAAGTAATAAATTGAAATAAATTTAAGATATTGTAAAATCAGAGTTTGTTACCAAAATTACAAAATAAAAAATAACAATTTCACAAAAAAATCAGAAAAATGCAAATAGAAAGACTTTGTTTTTTTAGAGAGATTGAAAATGAATAATTAAAAAAAATAAAAAATATATGATTTTATCAAGCGTGACATGAAACAATAAAAAATATATAAATAAACTAAATTTACTATCTATTAATGTGTTTTATCATCTAATCAATGTGATAATTAATACGATTTATTACTTATAATGATTTATTGTCTAATATAATTTAATATTTAATAATTTATTATCTAACGTCCACCCATCACAAAAGATTGATAGAATACTCATGGAGATATATATTTTTTCCTAGTTATAATGAAATACTACACCAACAACAATTTCAACAAAACATTCCTAACTATACATTTGCTTGAAGTTAACAAACATCATAGACAAATAGACATCAATTTCAAGATTCATTTTTCTTGTTTAAACTACCTAAATTAACAATCTCCACAGTTATTAACCCTAAAAACAACTTGGGAGTTCAATAATTTTTGCCAAGGTAAACACAACATATATTTGCAATCCAAGTTTCAGGCAATTCCCCAAAGGAAAATGTTGGACATACCCCAATCTCACATTTTTAATGACGAAAATACGATTTAATATTTTAAAAATTAACATTTTAGTTAATGATTTAACATCTTAATTGTATGTTTAATTAAAATAATTAAATCATAAATTAAAATGTTAAATCATGTTTTTTTAAATACAAATATAAAATACTAGGGACACATAGACTAGACAGGAGACTGGGCCTGCCAAAAAAACCATGAATGAATGAATTCCTGAGGCAATCATGTCAATCTTGAATGTATTGAGATCAACTTCAAAACATCAATCAAATCTGAACCGACTGGAAAAGGTTGCCTGAAATAGTGGGGCTTACTTAACACGAGAAATGTTTGCCTTAAAAAGTCGAGTCCCCATAATTAGTTCCAAGTTGTGCATCTTCAGCAAAATGTCATGGTGAGAACTGAGAACTATATTTTGTGATATTGTATTGTAATACATATCAAAATAAGGGAGAATATACAAATCAACTGATTAATTATTATTTAGTTTATTTTGAAACAAAATATTATTTATTTTGTCTGATAAATAAATTTTACACGTGATATCAAATAATTGTCAGAAATAAGTTTCTTTCCGTGCCCGCCGAATTTTTTTTGTGAAGTTAAGTCGGAGTACGAAACGTGCTCTTTTCGACTCAATATTTTATTAATAATTGATGATGGTTTACAATGTTCATAATACATTAATTTTTTGAATTGCAATTTATAGTTGCATTATATATTAAACAAATAAATTACATCGAATTACATTGCTTAGAAAAAAAATAAAAATTGAGTCCATTGCAATTTTGCACATGACCCAATTAACAATCCTAAGAAAAAAGAAAGAAGTCCTTGCTAGTATATGCCGTCAAACATGGCGGCTGCCGACTTCTTCCTCTTAATTTTGCGTACTCGTCGGCCGCCGCCGCTATCTTGTCTTTCTACACCGCCGCCATCGATTGTTCTTCTTGGATTGTGGTACACCTCGATCCATCACAATGGATGTAGCCTCGAGAGTAGGTGTGGAGGTCGGATATTGTCATGGAAGATACGAGTTATTCGCCGTCGTTGTCGTGACATTTACCTCTCATTTGTCGTTGTTGTCGTGATGAAAACCAACATTCTTGTCGTCGTTGCCGTGGCCTAAACGATATTCGTCGTTTTGTCCTTGTTTGGCCGCCGTGTGGAGCACTATCCTAGACATGGTAGTCTCGTCTTGGTTTTGACCGTTGAAGTAGATGTGGCTGATGAAACTAAAAAATGAAGCTCACGTGGTTGGTGAGGAGGATTGGTCAATTTAGATGGGATTCGATATGGTTCAATAGTCGTTGGAGAATGATCCGACAAATACAATAATGACCATTGATGATGTTTTTAATGATAATTTTGATTTTTTTTTTAAGGTTATTGTTGATCATGTGTATATAATGTTAAGAAAATATCACCAAAGTCGGAATCCAATGGCCATTAATATATTGGACGGAGCATCCTCCAATGACTATTAGACCGTATCCAAACCCCTAATTCTTATATATGTTCACAGTGCATTATATCCAACTTAACGAGACCACTTGAAGTAAATGGATTTTTGCCAAAATCCAATTTCTTACTAAATTTCGTATGTTCTCTATCAACAATATCAAATAAAAATCTGATTTCAGCAGTTTGACTATTCTGTTTCTTTCAGATCATCCACACACACACATGCAGTTTGATTTGAGCAGTTCTTGCTTTGCTCTCTGTCAACAATATCAAACAAAAGTATCCGGAATTGACCTTCTTTTCAGGAAGGTTGTTTGACATTTCAAGATTAAAATTGACAGGAAAGATTGCAATCTATTGGTTAACACTTTCGTTATAATTTTGATAGGATTCAATATTATGTCGATGGGTCTGAAATCGCGAATATATTCATGATTTGGGATTTTATTGTTTCCCAATAGAATTGAACAAATTCTGAATTAATTCGGTCTTGTCTACATACTTTACTTTTTTTTAATGCATATATCTCCGCTTCGACTTCTTGTTCGGTAAATTCATTTCCAAGTCCAGCGATATGTAGAACTTCTGATTGTAAGTTTGGGATGGTGAAGTTTGGTATGTTCGGTACGGGCGGTTTGCTTCCCAGGATTTTCTTGAAAATTTTGTAAAAACCTCGTTAATTTCTTCGAGATTTGTAATGATTTGTGCGTTTACGACGATTTGGGTAGTTGTATTATGCTGCTTCATGCATGAGGCCAAATGCATGAAAATACACTAAATTACATATTTCTTTATCTCTTAGCCAAAATTTTCGAATTCAAAATTTCTTTTGAGTCATTTTTTGTTATATGGTGTATGATCATAAATGATAGAAGAAAACGATATTAACATGATTCGAGTTTCGGGACCTAATGCCCCGAAATTATTGCCGAGCACCGCTAGATATGGAGATTAGATAGGGGCGGGTTTGGATCGGATCGATTCGGATTGCGGGTTATCTAAATCATGAATTTAAAGTGGTGTGTATCACGAGTCATACACGCTTCGATTTTGGGTTGACGGGGATATGAGCAATCACTTAAGGGTATATGATTTGAAATAATCATTATTAATAAATTAATTATATTCACAAAGCTTGATTAGGTAAATAGATTTTCATAATATTAATATTATACTACATATAATATTATTTGGATTTTTTTCGTTTAGTCAAATTTAAAATAAATAAATAAAGAGATCTTTAAAATCATAAAATATACTAAGAATGTAGTAAATTATATATGAAAACTAGAGGAGGTATATTTTGCTTTAGAAAAAATACTATCATCATTTACTGTTAATCGTAACATTTATAGGTGGTAATTAGAAATTACATTTAGTTTATGAGTCTTTTTAGTATCTAAAAAGTGAGAGAGTGGTTTAAAATGTTCAGAAATATAAGAATTTATTAAGACTTGCCCTACGAAAAACTGATTTTAGTTTTTAAAAAGTATATATAATACACATATAAAAGGATATATAATGGAAAGATAGAAAGATGAATTAATATTAGAAACATACATATTGGACAAATAAAAAGATATAGTGTTATTATAAAATAAATACATTACAAGAAACAACAAATGTACTATACATGTATATGAAATATATATAAATATTTAAAAAGCTATGCCAGACAAACTAAATAATATATCAGTATTCAACAAAAATATATTAGAACAAAACAAGTAAATAAATTTTAGTGGGCGGGATGACCAATTTCACTCTAGTTAAGATTAGGCCCATATATTTTTTGTAATAAATGAAGCGAAATCACGACTTTTCACAATATATAATTTTTTGAACCTCACACTTGATCAAAATATGTTGCCCGATAAATATAGAGGCTTTCTGCACGTTTTCTAGTTCCTCCCCAATATCATGATAAGTCACCAATTCATATTTATTATTTTTTAATATCTCTAATTAATCTTTAATCGGTAGGAACCTTAATTACATATTAAATGTTTAGTAATTATGAATTAATTGTAAATTGACTTTGTTAATTAAGATATTAATCATGAATTGATGACTCATCGTGAATTAATAAGAAAAATGAGAGGACAAGATACAATTTTCCACAAATATGTGTCCAACACCAACACATATCCGTACAAAATGATGCTATGTGGATAGGAGTGTCAATGGGGCGGATATAGTCTGAACCGACCCGAATCGTATTCGAAGAAATATCCGATCCGAAAAAAATATCCGGTGGATCCAGATCCTAAATCGTATCCGTTTTTACGAATATGGATCCGGATCTATGAGCTAATTTTTTGATGGATCCGAATATTGATCCATATATTATCCGGATCCGAATAAAATTTGTAAATGAATACCCGTTTTATAAAATCATAATCTCATTAATAGTAATATTTCATAGACAATAACTATATTTTAGTTCAAATTAGTACTTAATAATATATATATATATATATATATATATATATATATATATATATATATATATATATAATTTATTTTAAAATTACAAAATAATTAAGAGTTGAATTCTAAAAACAATATTAAATTATTATATAATAGTATCCGTTTTAATATTCGAATAGAATCCATATCTGAAAATATCGAATCGTATCCGTATCCGTTTAATATCCGAACGTATTCGAATCCGGATAGTACCGTACCGAGATCCGTATTCGAAAAAAATACGGATACGAATCTGGTATGACCACTCTCCGAACCGTTGACACTCCTGTAAGTGGAGATCATTTTTTGCAAATTCAATTTCTTATTTTGTGATTTTCGAATGCAATTGGGGTTGTAATAACACCACGAACTTCATTATAATACAAATGAGGATGTGAAGTGAAATGCTGTCAATTTTCATGTTTAGTGAAAGCCGCCAAAGAAACAGTCTTTGGTCTACGCTCCTTGTGCACTTCCTTTTTCCAATAATTATCATGATTGTTTATTTATCCTTTTGCTATAATTTGTTATTATCTTCTTTCTTGTCGATTTCAGTCCCCGTCAAATCTCCATCAAGGTGGGAAGCAAAAATCTTATGGCGAAGAAATGTCCCTGAATTAAGATTTAAGATAATGATTAAAGATTTTTAAAACAAATTCTGTTTTAAAATTTAAATGTTTCTTTATAGATTTATTTTAAATTTTTTATAAATACTTATTAGGCTTGTATATTTATGATATCTATTATACATGATAAAATGTATTTTTTAGTTTAGATGATTAAATATATATTTATAAATTATGTGTCATTTTATAAATAAATATTAAATTATGTGTTTGCGTACATACATATATAATAATGTCGTATGCTACGAAGTAACAAAAACATACTTACATATATACAAATACATACATGTCATTATATGATAAAAAAGTATCACGTACATCTTCATGTATTTGTATGTGCTATGATGACATGTTAAGTTTTATTATAAATAAGTTTTTAAATAAGATAAAATAACTATAAATATGACATGATTATGAATAGAAAAAATAAGCAAGAGAAAAAAAAAAGTAGAGATCATTTCATACAAGTCTAATATTTTTCTAGTTAATCTTCAAACATATCTATTTCATACATATTATTGTAGAAATTGTCATTCAAGTATCACGATAGTCATGAAAATTCAAGTAAATATAATTGGTGAAAACGAAACTCGCGAATATAAATCATTTTTAAGTGTAGGGCTTCAGTAAATCTCATATCCTGCCAACAGATAATCTCCCATAATCCTCAAAATTGCAATCTTGGATGCACCCAATTTATCAGAAATGGAGGGGATCCAACCGGTAAAAGATCATACGATCACAAGGTCTTCGCATAAACTAAAATAAAAATATAATAATATCTTTTATAATTTCCAAAGATTTTGCCAGAGGGATTATTTCTAATGAAGCTTAATATTAAAGAATTTGACTTTGAAAAATTTGTATTTATTGCTCAATCTTCGCATTCTTGGTTTTATCAAACTAAAAGATATGGATCTCCTATAAATTAGAGCGCTCATATGAAAATGATCATGTTCCATTCCATGGTGGCATATCTTTGTAAGGATGTTTTTATATTGGGTTTAATCGAATACATATTTTACATTTTTATAAAGGCCACTTCTATGTATGAGATGACATGTAATTAACTAGTACATACAAATCAAAATAGTATGTATATTAATTAGATTAAACGATGAAATTTAATTTTACATCTCATGCATAATCGTGCAAATACCCTTTTTTTTAATTGTATTATAAAGCTTAAAATGTAGTAGATTTTGTGCATGTAATTAAATTAAGATATACTCCTATCAAATTAGATCAAATCATTGTGATATGCCTTAAAATAATAAATAAGAAAACAAAACAATTCGGACAGTACATTCTTGGTCCTACGAATAAATCTAGTTTTGTCATTTTATTTGATTTGCCAATATTGCTAATAAGTATTTTTTTTTCCTACAGATATTTTTTTAATATAATATGATAAATGCGTGGCATAAATTTTGACGAGAGATCGAAACTATATTAGTTTAATTTAGACAGATAACTAGAATATAAGATATTCCAAATTTATGCTCAAAGAAAAAATCTTTAATTATTGGATGATTTGCCTACAATTTTGGATTTTGGATATTCTCTGCAATATTTATATTTATGGTGAAATGTTCTCTTTTCATGAATAACATAAAAAAGGCCAATACATCTATATCATTTCCCCCACCCACACTCGATCCACTAATTAATCATTAATTAGTGAGTTAATTAACCGAATTAATGGTTAATCGGATGTATTTTTAATATTAAATAATATGTAACAGTTAATTAATGGTTAATCCGGATAAATTAATTATTTTTTTTTAAAAAACCTGAAGTGAGCTTAATATCTCACATTCGGGAAAAACTATATTAATTAATTATTTACAAACAGATTAATTAATTATTAATCGGATGTATTTTTGTTAATTACCATACTAATTAATTATCAATTAATGATTAATTTGTGATATAGATGGGATGTGGGGGAAATGAGGGGGTACGGTATAATTACCCATATCATAATGGTTGGATGTTTTACATGTGGTATTAAATAATGTGGATTCAATTAAATCATGTTATTATTTTCGACGTGAAACAGAATTCATGAACTATGGATATTTTTTGTTTCACATTTTCATTTGTGATCCTAATAGGATTTGAACACTTAACTTTTAATATCTTATGTTAAATATTTAACCACTAGGCTATGAGGTCATTAGTTAAAACATGTTATTATTAAATACATTATTTTCTTTGCTACTCATAGGGATATTCAAACGTTTCAGTTTATTCAGTTTCCGAACCGAACCAATCGAATTCGGTTTAATCGATTCGGTTTTTCGATTTATTTGGTACGGTTCGGTTAAAAAAATAATATTGTTCGATTTATTCGGTCCGATTTGATTTTGAAATTTTGAAAACCGATTAAACCGAATTGACCGACTAACATTCTATTTTTTATTTTTTTTAATAAATAAATGTTAAAATATAAAAAAATTATATAATAATCTTATAAAATAATAAAATATTTTTTGTTAATAATTTTTATTTTAAAGTTATAATTTTTCTTATTCGGTTCAACCGAATAATAGTTCGGTTTATTAGGTTCAGTTTTTAATCGGTTCAAAAGTTAAAACGGTTCGGTTCGATTTGAGTTTAGTTTGGTTCAGTTTAAATTGGTCCAGTCTTATTCGGTTCGATTTGAACTTAACAAATGAACACCCCTAGCTACTCATATAGTCATATTATAATTTATGTTAACCGTATGTTTCAAATTTCGCGAATAATTGAAAATTTTCATCAAAACTTCATGTTTATGATTTTTTTTTTAAATAATCTGATTTTTGGATTCTCTAATTGAGCACGATTTTAATTTGTTTTTTAACCCCCCAACCAATATTGCAAAAAGAGACCAACTGTTTCGCTAACCAAAAAATATATAAATTGTAACACAAAAATTATAAATCTAGTTAAATGGAAAAACATACAAAATGTCACTAATTTAAAATATATATACCATACACGTAAAAAGAATATGACATGTGTTGTATTTACAAAAACATATCAACATTTTAAATGTATACGATTATTCTACGACTCTAACTTCACAAAACGATTTGAATCAGACATAAAATCTTAATTTAGTAGAATCCTAGTAATATATCGATTCGAGATGTAGAATCTTATATATATACGATTTCACTATTGAACTCATAAAATATTTAATTTTCAAGATAATTATGACCCTAGTTTATGCTTGTATTATAAGATAAAACAAATCTTCTTCATTTTATATTTATTTAACTTATGCATGCATATATTAGATGTTTTATTTTATCTTAGTTGATTAATTAGGATTAGAATTATATATAACATAGTACTAGTTTGATTGAGGCCTCAGTAGTTTGGTTATTTATGGTTAATATTTACATTGTTATGGATAATCTAATTTTTGTTTATTTATAATATATTGTATTTGAAAAAGTGTACTCTATCAATTAAGATATACCTTTCCGTAGAATCTTACGATTCAAGATTCAAAAACCGATTTAATGATCCGATTCAATTCAAGCCCTAAAAGAATCGGATAACATTGTATGATACTACTAAAACTGTATAAATCATAAAGTTATATCATACATCTAAAATATATATATGATATATTTTTAAAAAATACTAAACACAAAAATACATCATATATCTATAAAAATTATATGATATATCTAAAACTACATAAAACATAAAGAAATATATGTATGTATAAAAATGTATACATGCATTTCAACCACCTCAATCAATTTATTATTTTCTACAACAAGAGGCACTAATATTTCATGAAATTTTAGTTTGGAATTAATTCGAGAATAACTGGATGAGAAAAGGATGGAATTGTTTTCTTTTCTTTCAGCCTACAAGGCTACAAGTATAGCTAAGGGACCAATCTCTTCAACATAGGAAGTTTTATGTACTCGATTTCCATTACATCTTTCCCCATACTGTAGGTTAAGGTAAAACAAAATTAAACGAGACAACCGTGGCTACATACTATAATCAATTATCATTATCAAAATACACGATTGATAATCGAAGTGGTCCTTCCATACTGACCTAATCTTAATTATTTTATACTAATACTAATATAAATCTCTTTTTACGAAATACAAGAAACAAATCAAATATTCTTCTTCTCATCTAATCTTCATAAAAAGGAAAAAGTATATATATATATATATATATATTCAATATTTTAAAAAATTAGGAGAAGAACCATACAAGCTAGTCAGTGAATGATCCACTCATACACCCAATCTGATATCGGATATCGTATTCGTATTCGTATACGATTTCGGATACGAATCGAATATCCTATATCCAATTTCAAATATGTATCCGGTATTCAATTTTGGATACGAACACGGTATCAGATATTCGATATCCGATTTTGAATACGAATGCGATATCCGATATCCGATTTCGAATACGAATACGGTATCGATATGCAATTTCGAATACATATACGGTATCTAATATCCGATTTCGAATATGAATACGGTGTACGATATCCGATACCTGATTTCGAATACGAATATGTTTACAATTTTCGATATTCGATTTTAAATACGAATACAAATACGAATACCATATCGAATACTAATAAATAATATCAATATATATTTACATTACAAAAATTTATAAATATACATACTAACATAATCATCAAATGCATATATAAAAGGTAAATTTTCAAAAAAACCCCTATCTTTTTTGGATATTCTAAAAAACCCCCTATCTTTTTGGAAACTCCAAAAAAACTCCTCTACCAAATTTTTATTTTCAAATACCCCCCTATAGGGGTTAAAACTAATCATGGATGGTGTTAAAAAAATTTTTTGACCAAAATACCCTTCTATTTTCATATGTATATTTTTGTTATTTTTTCATTAATTTTATTAGTTTTAAAAAAATTCATAAATAATTTTTAACATATAATGATTTCACAAAAATAAAATTATTAAATGTTGTGTTTGTATAATTTTAATATTTCATTTATTATTCATGAAAAATTAACATCAGATAATAAAAAAATAAACACCTTGAAAATATACTGAAAGAAAAATATTTCTTTAAACATATATTTTAATTTTATTTCCGTTCTTCTTTTATGTATACTTTTAATATATTCATGATATTTTAATTTTTAAATATTTGCAAGATGTTCTTTTAATATTGTTGTTCATCTTATTATTATTTTATGTTATTTTTTCAATAAAAAGTTAGGAAAGTCAAATATATGTAATGTATGAAATATTAAAATTATATAAATATAACATATGACAATTATTTTTTAAAAATTATTATAAGCAAAAAAAAATTAGGACTTTTTTAAAATTAATACAAATAACAAAAACATTATTTTAATTACTAAATATGTAAAATGAAGGATATTTTTGCCATAAAAAAATATTTAACACCATCCATAGTTAATTTTAATCCCATAGGGGTATTTGAAAATAAAAGTTTGGTAGAGAGGTTTTTTTGGAGTTTCCAAAAAGATAGGGGTTTTTTTAGAATATCCAAAAAAGATAGGGGGTTTTTTTTAAAAATTTCCTATATAAAATATATAAATATTAAAGTTGGAAATGGATGTATGATACAATCCTAATCAAGTGCATGAAATTTATGAAGTTCATTTACATGGGTGAAAAAAAATGGCGGAATTCGTAACTCCTACCACCAGTATTTAAATTTAACTAACCTCCACTCCATTAGTTGTTATTTGTATTTGGCAGCCCTCAACTCCGTCAATTATGTAAGTGGCGGAGTTCCCAAATTCGTCTTTGGGTAGTTTTGGAATTATGTTGAACGGTTGATTATTTTTGGAATAAATTTTCAAAACTTGGGTAAAAAAAATATATACCTATGATTAAATATATATAAATTATAAAATCGTATCATACATCTAAAATATATCATATAAAACACGAAAACACATGATATATTTAAAAAATATATAAAACACAAAAAATATTGATGTATAAAAATGTATACGATGCATTTCAACCACCTCAATCACTTTATGTTTTCTACCAAAAAAAAACACTAATATTTCATGAAGATTTAGGTTTGAATTAATTCGAGAAAAAATGTATGTATTCAATTTCCATTACATCCTTGCCCCATACTCTATAGGATAAGGTAAAACAAAATTAAACGAGACAACCGGGACTACATACTATAATCAAGTATTATTATCATTTATCAAAATACATGATTGATTATAGAAGTGGTCCTTACTTATTGACCTAATCTTGATTATCTATACCAATATAAATCTCCTTTCATGAAATACAACAAATTCTTCTTCTCATCTGATCTTCATAAAATGAAGAAAAATATATATTTTTTCAAATATTTAAAAATAAAAAAATATGTCATGTACATGTCATAACTTTTTATGAGCCATATCCAATATATAAATATTGGACAATGTTGTTCATACTCCCACTTTTCTTTCTAAATTTTAATTACGTGAACATGATTTAGCATATTAATTAATTTATGATTTAATATGAATATTCAATCATAAATTAATATTTTAAATCATATATTTATATATTAAATTTAAAAATATTAAATAATATTCACGTCATTAAAAATATTAAAAAGAAAAAACACGGCAAAGTGTACATGACTGCTCTTAAATATTTAGGAGAAGAAGCATACAAAATAGTCGGTGAATGATCCACCCATAGTCCATAGACCCAATCCAGTCTATAAATTAGGGAGGAGGAGCTCTCTTTCTCGTGCAGTGCATCTGGCTCCAGAAGAACACACACTGACACACAGCTCTATAACGCGTGGAAAGCCGTACCGGTATAATACACCACCACACGGTCCACACCACACAAACTAAATTAATTCAAAAGCATAGAAAAAGAACCCAACTTTTCTCTTTTTTCTCTCTCTCTCTCTTATTTTCCTCTTCTCACTCATTTGACATCCATTTATTTCATTTCCTCTCTGACATTTGACATTTATCTAAGTCAACCACAACCATCCTCTTATATATCTCAAATCAACTCCTCTTTCTCTCTTTCCTTCTCTCAAATTAACTACCCATAACCATTTTCTTCACTCTTTCTCTTTTACGCAGCTTTCAATTCAATACAAATTGGTCTTCACACTCTGTTTTCTCCCTTTATATGGAAGAGAACAATTGGGATCTACAAGCCGTCGTGAGGAGTTGTTGTTTCTCCGAACCAGCAAGCGCTTCTGGTTCGGAACCGTTCTCTCCGGTCGAGTACTCGCAACCGCCGGCTCGATTACCGGCCATTAAGGAGGTTAAAGAAGAAAAGATTGTAGAAGGTGTTGTTAGTGATGGGTTTCTCTTTCAGAGATTAATTGATGGTGGTGATAGTACTACACAAGAGTTAGATAATCTCTACATATCCTTTCTTCCTAAGTCTGTTCAAGAAAAGAACGAAAAGAGTTCGCCTGTATTGCCGGTACCGCTTTTGGTGGTACCGCAGACGAACTTATTATCTCCGATGCCGAATCGGATTGGATTCGGACGGCTACCCATTCGGCCTCAGACCACCCGGTCTAAAAGAAGGTACTCGTCTTTCTTCTTTCTTTTTCGAACAAAATACAAGTTTGTGAATCTATTAACTTTACAAAAAAAAAATGGTGTTTTGTAGGAAAAATCAACAAAAGAAAACGGTTTGCCAAGTACCGGTCGACCGAGCAGCCTCGGCGGACTTGTGGGCATGGCGGAAATACGGCCAGAAACCCATTAAGGGCTCTCCTTATCCTAGGTAAATTTCAAAAAATCTTTTGTCTTTTCTACTTGTCTCGTTCTTTTTGGTTTTTTGTAAGTGAAGATAGACCTTATCTCTTGAAGTGTTTACGTTAAAAAAGATTTCAAATTTTGATTTGTAAAAACAGGGGATACTACAAGTGTAGTAGTTCAAAGGGGTGTTTAGCAAGAAAACAAGTAGAGAGAAGCCGAACGGATCCGACCATGTTAGTCATAACCTACACGGCGGAGCATAACCATCCTGCTCCGACTCACCGGAACTCTCTAGCGGGTACAACTCGTCATGTCACTACTCATCCATTAGGTCAACACTCGCCGGACCAAAAGGACCAAGAAGAGTTAAAACACGAGGAACTAGAAGCCGAGTTAGAAGAAGGAGAAGACGAAGAGGAATCCGAGGAAGGAATGATTAAGGTGGAAGACATGGAGTTGCTCGGAGAAGACGATTTACTTTTCATAGGTTTAGAAGAAACAAACAGTAGTAAGAAGAGCAACATTAACGATATTAAAGGTTTGTTTGATGACAATGAAATTCTCGAAGGTCGAAGATGGATGGTTAACAATGGCGAGAACAAAGCTGCCATTGCCGGAGCTCGATGAGCATTAGATCTAAATCCTGAAATTATGATTGATTGGATCTTAATGGAAGGGAAATAAAGGGTTGACAATTCTTAGCCATGTCTCGTTGACATTTGAGATTGTCGGTACTTGGGCTGGCAAAGTGTCGATCAGTGGTACAGTAAGGAGAGAGAAAGAGAATCAGATCTTCGAGACATTAACTTATTATATTGAGTTTTATTAATTTCCTAACTTTTTCATGTATTGTAATTTGTATCTGTACAGAGATATGATAACAAAGAATACTAGGCAATGAATTCTAAATTTTTTTTTTATAGAGTTTTGTTGGTTTTATATATATATATTTCTCTCTCTCTCTCTCTCTCTCTCTCTCTCTCTCTCTCTCTCTCTCTCAGTTTAGTGTGTGATTTGTGTGTGCTAGTGGGTGAATGTAGTTAGGGTTTAGATGGTATAATTATAAAGCTGCTTTATTTAATATCTCTTGTCTATAACCTGCCAACAATTAAGTGCATTTTTCTTGTTTGACTTGGCTATTTTTTAATAAATTTTTGTTATTTTTACCTTGATAAAACCTATATTTACAAACTCTACAAAATAAAAAAAACTTACTAATAATATCCTATAATTATAAATTACCTAAGAATTACTACTCAAGGACAGCTTTTATATCCAGATTTTCTTTTTGAATATTCAAGGGGAAATCTGTGAAAATACATATTTTCTGTGAAGATTTGATATCTTTATTTTTATTTTTATTTTTGTTCTCATGAAGGTCACGAGGGGTTAAATAAAAGGGAATGGAAGAAAATTATAAAGAAAGAAAGTGTCAACACGGTTTTGTGAGTGGCCGAAAGGGATTGCATGTAGCTTCATTTTTAAGCACACTCGATTTATTTTATTTATTCACGTCACATGATGCAATATATTTATTTTGTGTGATTATATTTGGTAATTAAGATGATTAATTGAGTTTAAAGACATAATCAAATCGACCTCTTGATCTCTCAAAGCTTGGTTTGGTTGGTGTACAAGGAATCAGTACAAAAGCATGAAAGATACATGATTGTTAGATGTGTCATTTATATCCTAAAAGAAAAAAAGTTTGATCACAAAAAAAGTTTTGAGGACTTTATAAAAATGAAACTTTACTTTTCTAAATTATTAAAAACAAAACTCTCTTGATTCTTAGATACTCTATTTTGGGACATATGAAGGCATATACTTTTGTATTTACCTTCTTATATGTGTTAATTATAAATTGATATCTATTATAGTTAGTTAGGTTTCATGCCAAAATGACATTGCTCGTTTTTTTTTTATTTGTCATGTTATTAAACCTAAAACAGTAAAATGCAATAAAATGCAATAAAAATTAAAATAAAATATGAAAGTAATACTATTATATAATATATTATTTTAAGATATTAATTTATGATATATCAATATATTAAGATACAACATATAGTATCCTTTTGTACCACATTTCAAAAATTTATATTATGTATCATATTATTTTGTGCTAAAAAATATTTTATTTTACATGCAAGAGTTTTCTTTTTGAATATTAGTTGTAATTTTACTTTTATTTTATTTTTTATTTACTCATCTGTTATTTCATTTTTTGAACACTATAAGATGCAAACAAACTGGTTAATGATATTTGATCATAATTAGCCATTCAGGAAAATAATATGATGCGTAATACGTTTCGTGTACATTTCAAATCTAACATCTTTGGATCCATCAATCAAATTTACTAGGTGTGTATAGTTAGGTTGAACCGATACGGTACAAATCAATGTTCTAAAAATCGGTCTAGGCGGCCGCCTAGGCGCTAGGCGTTGGGAAAACGCCCACGTTTAGCCTAGGCGTTCCTGTCTAGGCGGAATTCCGCCTAGTCCCGCCTAAATAACGCCTATGCCCGCATAATTCCGCCTAGGTCCGCCCAGGCCAATTTTATTTTATTTTATTAAGACCCACAACTCATTTCCTTTCTTATTTCTATTTTTAGTAATTTTATTTTGTGATTTATTTGAATTTGTATTAATGGTATTTTGTAGATTTCATGTTACAATTTGTTTGGACGTTGTTTTAAATAAATTAATATGTAGATTTCATGTTATGATTTGTTTGGACGTTGTTTTAAATAAATCAATATACATTATTTTTAGTATAAAAAATTATAGCACAAATTATAATATATAAAAATTAAAAAAATTACAAAAACTATGTAAAATTACAAATCCGCCTAGATCCGATTAATCCCCGATTAATCCCTCTAGGCGCTAGACGGTGCCCGCACCGCCCGACTAGCGCCTAGCGATTTCTGTAACATTGGTACAAATACAATAATTTAATATATAAATATTTATTTTATTAATAAATAATTAAAGTTTTTTTATTTTAATGAATAATTTTTAACATTATAAAAAAATATATACTATACAACAATACACACATAATATTTATTTGTCTAATTTTTTATAGATTACACAAATTATTTGTTAAATTGGGATACACATACGTTAATACGAAAATTATCCGTTATGCGCAAAGTATTCGTTATGACTTTGGCAAAAAAAAAATGTAAAACCTTCTAAAACATTTAGAAAAACTAGGAGATTACCCGCGCTTCGCGGCGATTTTGTCTCATTTGATTTAACATGCCCATAATATATAGTTATGATTTTTCGGGATCAAATATAAGATTTTATAAAAATAAATATCATATTGATTAAGGAAGTTTGATTATGACAAAATTATTATATTATTTTTTAATATGATACATTGCGAAATATTTATTTAGTATTTTAATACAACATATACAAAAAATAATAAATGTCACTATAAAATAATAAAACAACATGCGTGGACATAAACAAAAATCAAAACCATATGATATTCCAAATTTTCATATTTAAAATTAAGAATAATAACATTGTAAAAGTTTAAAAAAATTATTTGTGTCTGATAATTTTTATGTTTCATGTTTATTATTGAAAAATATTATATAAGTTAAAGAAATTATTTGTGTTTAGTAAATAAATGTATTTCATTATTTTTTTTAGAGATTAACATGAAACTGTTTTAAGTAAAAATACAAATATAACATAATTGTTTTAAAAATAATAATAATAATTATGATGTGCAATTTTTTTCAATTACATGTTTAAAAATAATAATAATCAGGATTATAAGTCATTAATGCAATTATATTTTTTTTTATATTTTTTTTTACATAATTGTTTTCATAATTTTATGTTAGAGAAAATTATTGAATATATGATAATAACATACTTAGTAGTATGTGCAATTTTTATAGATTATAGTTTTAAAAATAATAATTATTAGGCTCACAAGTCATTAATGTAATTATATTTATTTTTACATAATTGTTTTCATAATTTTAAGTAAGAGAAAAATATTAAATATATGATAATATGGATCTCAAAATAAAGATAAAATTCAAGCGAATATATTTCTTAATTTTTTTAAATTATATTATGAAAATACTAACAATATTTGATGTATTTAGGATATTATATATTAATTTATTAATGTTAGATATTTAAACTATTCACATTTTATTTGTATTCACAATTGATCATGTAACATATTGTGAAAAAATTCAAAATCAAATACAATTGGTTCAAAATGAACCTAACAAATTATATTTTGACACGTCATTAGTGTAAGATGATGTGGCCTTCTAAAATTGCTTAAAAGTATGTGTAAAATAAGGAACACATAAATATCTACAAATAAAACATAATCACACAAAATCAAAAATTAATCTATGGTTCATATATTGCCACATATCATAATCTAATGGTTGAAATAATTGTGATGACGTGACATGAGTTGTGATGAGGTGGCATGAGAAAATTGCATAAAGATGGCTCCAAAATAAGGGAGTTGGTAAATTGAGATTTCTTTAAAAATTCCCCAAAATTTATTCGTTATGATATTGGGCTTCTCATAATTTTAGCCCAATTTATTCTGAACTCCTAAACAAGAGTTTTTACTCTCACTCACTAATTTCTACTATTTTATACCAAATGAACTTTTCGCCGCCCCTGCGGCGTCGGAGGCCGCTTTGCCCAATCCCATTCTTTCTAACTCCGCTACGAAACCGTCCACATCACCCGCGCTTATTTTGTACGGCATGTGTGCCGCACTAGGAAATGTACTACTTTCTACTTCTTGCTTGTATTCTTGTAACGCTTTGTTTATCACGTCCCCTACTCGTCCATACTGCTTCGAGAATTTCGGCGTAACCTATCATTTTAAATAAATATTTTTTGTAAATTATATGTAGCATATTAAATATGTACTTGTAAGCAGTGACCTTAGCGTGATGAGGGTGTTGTAGCATTCCCAATAAATCATGATACACCAAAACCTATATTTCCGAGACAAAAAAATCGGTTTAAAATGAATGTTTCAGTCCAAAAGACTTAGTTTCGGCTCCAAAGTTCAAAATTTCAGATAATTATAGAATAAATATATGCTTGTGTCACTGACAAAGCCATGTAGACATGATCCCTTAATAATAGGCGATAAAATCGTATAATATATATTACTAACTGAAAATATATCTCCCTGCGAACATGCACATGTTAACACACTACACCTCATGTTAAAATAAGCTTAGCCTCGAAATATTATATCATTTATATGTAAATTTTAAAGCTTGTCTCTTTGACCCAAATTAATGCAAATTCTCCACATCTTTATATATTATATATTATGCATTATGAACAAATATTTTCAAATTACCTGGCCACTACAGAACGGTCCAGCTCCGATACCAATTGTTGGTATTTTAAGCGCTGACGTGGCAGCCGCAGCCACTGGCGCAGGCACACATTCCAATACAACTGCAAAACACCCTGCCTCTTGTAACGCCAGAGCTGTTTCCACTACCTACAGAGAAAACCAACGTTCACTCACTCACTCAGGCATTTCATCGAACACCTTATAAGCAACCCAAAAAAATAAAGAAAAGTAACCTTGACGGCACTAGAGACTGTCTTGCCTTGAGGGCGAAACCCACCAAGCACACTAATGGCCTGAGGTGTTAACCCCACATGGCCCATAACCGCAATTCCCGCCTCCACGATTGCTTTAGCTGCGGTGATCCTCGTGGGGGCCCCACCTTCGAGCTTGATCGCATCCATTCCTCCTTCCTTCAACATTCTCACCGCAGTATCCACGGCTTGGGAAGAGGAAGACTCGTAGGAGCCGAAAGGGAGATCGCCTACGAGCAAAGGCCGAGCGGCTCCTCGTGCAACGGCTCGACAATGAACAAGCATCTCCTCGAGAGTGACTGGCAAGGTCGTGTCGTGGCCGTGCACTACCATGGCCGCGGAATCGCCGACCAAACACACGTCGATCCTGGCTTGGTCCACGTGGACTGCCGAAGGGTAGTCGTAGGCGGTCACCATCGTGATCTTCTCGTGTCGAGAGTATTTCTGACGTAGGTTCGCGAGAGTGAAACGTTGTGATGAGGATTGGGGTTTTGGTCCGCCGTAGACCGTGTTCTCCGGGACGTTGCTCATGAACCTGCGTGCCAATTGCCTGATCCCTCTCATTTTTGGGAATTCTGTAAAAGAGAGGATTTGCTATCTATTATGGAGAACCAACAATCATCAAAATAATCTCAATAACCATAGTTTTAAAACGTACAGAACCAATTATCAGCAATAAGCATAATCATGAACCCTAAAGGCCTAAACCCCTTTCAGATGAGAGAAGATTACCTTCGTAATCTGCGACTCGGCCTACTCGGTTAAATCAAACTCAGAGGAGAGGGAGAAGAAGGTGGCCGGAGACAACAAACTGCTTGGAAGCACGAGAACTGGGCGCCGAGTTAGTGCGTCATTATCCATCTATACCCTATTTTTGGGTTTATCCGAAACCAAAAAAAAATCTAGTTCTACTCATCCAAAATTATATTTGGCAAGGCCTAAAAAAAGCCCAACACTTTCATGAAAAATGGCTACCAAAGTAAAAGTAGAGATACAAGGCCTAAGATATGGCTTTTAGGGGATTTTGCCGACATCTCTTCACAGTCAAAAAATTCTCAGTGGACACGTGGTTGGAACATACACCATGCATGTCTAATGCCTCCAAACATAACACGTCCCAATTTCAATCGAGCACAGGTGTCCCCTAAACCAAAGTCTATAAATTCTCTCATCTTCCCCAACCAAGTAGAGAGAGAAAGAAATCCAACTAATTAGTAATCAATAACTCGATAGCAATAGCAATGGCGCAGTTCATGGATAAGGCAAAGGAGTTCGTCGCCGAAAAGATTGCGGGTGTCGAGAAGCCGGAGGCCGATCTCACCGACGTGTCAATCAAGAACGTAACTCGCGACTCTGCCGTGTTTCATAGCATACTAGAAGTGCGTAACCCGTATAGCCATTGTATTCCCATCGGCGAGCTCTCCTACACCCTCAAAAGCGCCGGAAGGTAAATTAACATAATTTTTTGGGTTTTGTCAATTGGTTCATAGTTTAGCTGGTTGAGTGTCACGTACAAAAAATCATATGTTGTTAGAAATTGTGGGTTCGATCCACATTGACATAAAAAAAATCAGATACCAATAACGAAAACGATCGATTGTCGGATACCATTAAAAAAACATATATTTTTGGGGGATTAAAATGAAAATTTACTTATCGAATGAATTTGTATTATTTCAGGGAGATAGCGTCCGGTACGATGCCGGATCCGGGGTCGCTTAAGGAGAATGATGTGACGAAATTGGATATTCCGTTGAAGGTGCCTTATGATTTTCTGATTAGCATTGTGAAAGACGTTGGTAGAGATTGGGATTTCGACTATGAGATGCTAGTCGGGCTCACCATCGATCTTCCGATCATTGGAAATTTCACCTTGCCCGTGACGAAGAAGGGCGAGCTCAAGCTGCCCACTTTTTCTGATATTTTTTAGATTCGTTATTTTCTTTTTCTTTTACCTTCATTTACCTTCATGGTTTGGATTTTTTTTTTTTTTTTTTTTTGGTGAAGAATAAAATAATGTGTTGTATATCATGTATGGTAATGAAATGAAGGTTAATTGCAAGGCACACTTATTACCAATTGATGAAGTGACAAAAGTGAATTTATTATTTATGTGTTAATTAAACGTGTCAATTAATATTTAATCGAATTAATTAAAAATATTAATTAATTTATTTAATTCATTTTTATTTTTTTGAACTTTGAGGGGCCAAATATATTTTCCCATTGAAGTATGTGTTTTTAAAATTAACAATAAATATAACAAAGATTAGAGAAAGCGAAAAGATTGTGTTTTTCTTCTGAAAGGCACGTAACAGGGAATTGTTTTCACTTTCATTTCAAAAATGGCTAAAATAATCCAGATCTGCTAAATTGTGTTCGATTTTTGGATATATTTTATGACCCGTTGAAATAGTGACAATAACGAATATGACGACAAAAATAGCGATGTGGTGATGTGATGACTGCAAGTGCAGGGAACTAAGGAAGTCGACAATTATAAAATTCGGGGTTTGGAAATCGAAATGTCAGAAACACTCACTGGCAAATCGTCATTGTCATTACAAGTGTGGTGTGCAATACAATATAAATTTTTTTTCAGTATGCCTCCATGATGATGATCTCTAGCACACGATACTTGTATATAATATTTCATTATTTTATTATTTTGTTAATTTTATTTTTACAATTTTACATAATTAATATTTTTATGTATTATATATCTGACATAATATATATATATATTTTGTTTTTACAAAAAAAATTCATATTAAGTAAATGTTTATTATATTTAATTATATATTTATATATTACTCATTTATTTCGATTTCAAATTTTTTATTTTTATTTTTCAACTATATTTATATATACGATAGAAATATCCAACAAGTATCCGAAAGTATTCGAAAAGTATTCATTATTATTTTGAAATAAAATATTCGGATACGATACGTGAAATATCCGATACGTATCCGACAAATATCGATATCCGATACGATTTGATTTTTGAAGTATCCGCATAACGCAGATGAGTGTTGGTTGCCAAGGAATGCATGAGCAGTATGACTAATAACCCAGCACTATAAGCTAGATTTCTTGTGAGACTGAGATCAGTCTTTGTTGACTCGGATTTTATTTTTTTTAGGCATTTCAATTATATTTGTTAAATAATAACCCGGCCCGAACTACATGATTCTTGGTTTTGTTGAACGAAGCCTGGGATTCGGTCCGAATTTTGAAAAGGATCCAGTTATATATGATTGTTATTATGAGTATATATGAAAATAAAAATTAGTCCAATTTCTAATATCAAAGCCCATATTAACGACCCACATGGATCCGAACGTGAATCTCGCCCCGTCTAATGCTACACGACACAAACCATTCACCACAGCACACACACTGCAGAGACAAGACGACCCGATGAGATTTTTGTTATCGATCGTTCTAACGGAGTTGGTGAAGAGCATAACATAATTTCTCTATTTTCTAGTAGTTTTAAAATAAAATAATTGGATCGAAAATAGAAAAATCAACGAATAAATTACACCTTACAAAAAGTATCCTCCTTCTTGACTAGTCTTTGATTTAATGATAAGCAGCCTAAGGCTGAAGTGAGCCGAGTGACCTTGACTTTGAATTCATAAACCATCTTTTACCTTGAATGATTTGAGTAAAACCTAAAACAAAAAGAGATTTAGCTCAAAAGAAGGGGAGATGCATTCAATCATAACAACAAAGATGATGATAATCGGAGTTATTATAATAATGCAGTATTTACGCACAACAGTCGAAGCTACAACAGTTATAGCCAAGTTTGGTTGCCCCGAAACATGCGGCAACATCACGATCCCGTTCCCATTTGGCATCGGGCCGGGTTGCTACGATGTTGGTTTTGAGGTAATCTGCAACCAAAACAGCCACACTCCCAAGCTATTTTTAAGTGATGGCATAACTGAAGTACTCGACATCTCTTTGCAAGAATCTATCGTGCGTGTTAAAAGTAGCATATTGACTGTCCCCTTTGGAGAGAACAGGAAAACTACTTTTGGGATTATTGACCACGATGACAGTTTCCTTTTATCGAACGAAAGAAATATAATTGTTGCTTTTGGATGTGATATATTACTCCAAGCTACCCGTCCCGACCTTTCTGACCCATCCAGCGAATTCCCTCTCGGTGCTTGCGTGTCAGTGTGCCCATTCTTGTTAAATGGTTCATGCGGGGGACTTACCTGCTGTCAATCTCCCATCGGTTCCGTGGGCTTTTCAATCGGTGGATCTTTTAATCTTCAACTCACGCATCTGCGAAACATAGATTTCCCCAAAAAAGTAAATCAGAACAGTGCCCTCCTAGTCGAGAGTGACTGGTTTGATAATAATTTTGAAATGTTAGAAGGGTTGTTAGATCCATTTTCAGAACCAACAGTTTTGGATGACTCTATGGTGGGGATCCCTTTTGTGATAGATTGGATATATAATTCTTCTTGGTTAAGCCCCGATTTACCCATACAGGAACCTATCGATTGTTACAGCTCCTATGGCCATGGCTTTATATGTCGTTGCAAACAGGGATTTGAAGGCAATCCTTATATGATTTCCGGTTGCCAAGGTATGCATGACCATAAACCAACATTATAAGCTAAAATTTCTTTTCATAACTAAGCAAAAAGCCCAAACGAAAAAAGATAAGATAAAAACCAACAATAAACTCAAAGAGCTATGTAAATTTATATAAATTTTTGACAGATATATTTTATCCGAACTTTTCTCTCAATGAACTTCTCAGACATCAATGAATGCATGTCTCCGGATGTTTATCGTTGCTACGGTACATGCATCAACGAACCAGGGACATATGAATGCAACTGTCCACCTGGAACTGAAGCCCAGGATGCAAAGGTTGGACCATGCTTACCTATAAGAAAAATCTCAGGTTGCGCCATTAGTTCCACTTCCATAATCCAAGAGATTTTCACAATTGTATAAATATGTTCATCACTAATATATTGACATACTTTTATTTACCTTGTCTAGGTCAGATAACCATAATAGGTGTTTGCACTGGCTTTGGACTCATCGTTTTTCTTCTTGGCGGCCTCTCGCTAATCCGGTGGTTTAGGATAAGAAGGTCTAAGAAATTAAGAAGGGTGTTCTTCAAGAGAAATCACGGGCTTTTGTTAGAACAACTAATTTCGTCGAACAAAGAAATCGCAGAAAGGTTGAAGATATTTAGCTTAGAAGAGCTTGAGAAGGCAACAAACAAATTTGATCCGACTCGCATTGTGGGTCGTGGCGGGCATGGCGTAGTTTACAAGGGCATATTAACGGACCAACGTGTCGTTGCCGTTAAGAAATCATCGATGATAATTCAAAGGGAAATTGATCAATTTGTTAACGAGGTTGCTATTCTCTCACAAATCGACCACAGAAATGTGGTTAAGCTTTACGGGTGTTGCTTGGAGTCTCAAGTCCCCCTATTAGTTTACGAGTTCATTTCGAATGGAACCCTTTTCAATCATCTTCACCACGAAGGCTACGATGCCTTATCATGGGTGGATCGATTTAGAATTGCGTTGGAGACTGCGAGGGCTTTAGCACATTTACATTCTGCTGCTTCGATATCGGTCTTCCATAGAGACATCAAGTCTGCGAACATACTGCTTGATGATTATCTTACGGTGAAAGTGTCCGATTTTGGAGCTTCGAGGTTAATTCCAATGGACCAAAGCGGCATTAATACGGCCATACAAGGAACTCATGGATATTTGGATCCAGAATACCACTACACCGGCCGATTAACTGAAAAAAGTGATGTATTTAGTTTTGGTGTAATTCTCGCCGAACTGCTAACAAGAGAAAAGCCGATTTCAATTTCCAAATTTGAAATGGGGGAAAATCTTGCAGCATATTTCTGCTCTGCCATGAGAACAAATTGCATTAACAAGATTCTCGACCCGCAAATCACCGAAGAGGAACATAAAATAGAAATCGAAGCAGTGTCTTCTCTAGCAGAAATGTGCTTGAGATTGAGAGGGGCAGAGAGACCCACCATGAAACAAGTCGAGACGCGACTCGAAGTATTGCATGGCTCAAAGAAGCGACAATTACACCCTTGGGTGGAAAAAAGATCGAATGAAAGTGAGAACTTGATAAATGATCAATTACCTAGCGGTGATTCAACCCGGCAATACAGCCTTGAGACCGAACTGATTTCCTCATCCCATTTTCCTCGATAATATTTTCCCTATCCTTTATCTTTTCCATTTTAGTGTTGGCTATACAAACTTAATAGTATTCATAACTTAAATAAGTTACTAGTTAGTTATGTGTAATGTGTGTGAAATGAATCATGATGAGTGTATACATGCTATTATGTGTGTGATTTGTGAATATATATGTCTAGAAACCCGTATGGGATTTGTTTCGAATGGATTCAATTCTTTTATGGAAAAAATATTTTTCAATTGAACACTAGTGTACCAAATTTTAAATACACTTGAGCACGGCCCATGTTCAGCCCAATGGCCTTTTCTCTCTCTCTCTCAACCCCTCTCAGATCTAGCAAACGAATTTTCGCTCAAACCCGGATCAACCAATGCAGTTCTTCACCGGATCGGCGATCACCGACGCGAGTCCGTTGCCGGCAGATCCTCCTGGTACGGGAGCAACAATGCCAATATGATATACGTGTTCAATCGGGCCGGGGTGTGTCTTTTATCGCGAGTGGCTTGGCCCCTTGCGCACTCTAGATCAAAATCAGGATCACAAGCTCATGTTTGGCTTGCTCTTCTTCCTCCAATCACTCACCAACAAGATCGACCCCACTGCGTAAATTTTCTTTCCAATTTTCAATTTTTCTTTTACATCAGTATTGTTTTTGTTTTTCAATCACGATTCTCTTAATTTCAGCTCGAATTTTGAATAAATTACTTGTCTTTGGATGATTCGATTTTGATATTCCCTTTTTTGAAATTGTTCAAGTGCTGAAAAGGGAAATATAGGAGTGCCATCGCTACCAGGTGAAGGTTGCTCATTCTATAGCTTCACGACCAACACTTACAAGCTCAGCTTGATGGAGAGCCCCTCTGGTATCAAGGTCCCTTCTTTTTTCATCCTTAATTTACATCATGTATTTAATTTTCATGCTTTTAGCTATTATGAAGCTTCGAGTACTTAAACTTTTTTCGTAGCTTATTTTAATAACTCATCCTAAAACTGGTGATCAGAGAGAATCGTTGAAGTATATTTATAATCTTTATGTTGAATTTGTTGTCAAGAATCCTCTCTATGTACCTGGAACTCCTATTCAGTACGTTTTTTTTCCTATGATATTTTTTTGTTTTTATTTTTTTTTGTTAATTTTCATGTAATTATTGGCCTGTTATAGGTGTGATCTCTTCACCAAGAATCTTGATCAGTATGGGGCTGTTTGATACCCAGTACTTAGAAGGATTTTGCAAGAAAATGAATTGGTTTCCTGGACAAGTAAATATTTGTGTGTTTGATTTGTTGGACAAACCAAGACAATGAGTTCTCATGTCCCTTTCCATCAGGGTTTTATCCCTCAAATGTTGTCTCGCCAAATTATTGGGAAAACACCAAAGTCTTTCTCTTTTCTTTCTCCTCCCGCCAAGAACACTCATTCCTGCTTCTTCTCTCTCAGCCGCTGTTCGCTTCTCTCTCAACCGTTGAGAAGCTTTTCTCTCTCGCCAAGCATGGCACCTCCATCGCAATCGCAGGTTTGTCTTTCTCTTGGCTGATTTTGTGGTTTTGGATCTAGGGTTTGTTGATTCAATCTCTCTCGTTTTTTATTTGGGTTTATTTCTGAAATTTGTTGGTTTGATATACTTGGTCTAGCATGTATAATCTCTCTTGTTTTTTTTATCTCAATCATTTCTGATCTAGCTTTCCCGATTTGTTTTTTTGATATAATTTACATCTTTTTCCAGCATGTATAATCGATTTGGGTTTCGGTTCAGGTCAAATGTTGTTGAATTTTGTTGGGATAAGTTAATTAGTCGAATTTTTGCTGGAATAATGTTGATTTTTTTAAGAAATGAAGGTCACACTTTTTAAAAAATGGAAGGCGTAGCTTTCTGTAATATCAATTTGTAATTAAATTGGAGGATGGTAGCCTAGTTATTGTAATTTATCTCATTTTAGGAATTGATTCTCTGTATTGAACCAATAATCCTTATAATTAACCAATAACGATGAAGGTCACACTTTTAAAAGAAAGTGAAAATTGTTTCTCTGTAATACCAATGAAGGTCACACTTTTTTTTAAGGAATTGATTCTCTGTAACTAATCAATATATTTTTGAATAATATAATTGACCAATAATCGTTATTACAGGAATCTGAAGCAACATCTCTTCAGGCGGAATTCTCAGAATGTGTCATATGGGCCATACATCATTACTTTATCGAGAACAAAACTCATGGTTCTGCCTTCACCACATATACGTACCAAATGAAGTTAAATTACGTTAGGCATCTTATGATGGTACATGGATTTGGTAATTCTGATGACAATGGAGGTAAAAATGCAGGCGGTACTGGAGGAAACGATGGTGAAACTAGAGGTGGCGTTTTCAGTGATTTTGGTGGTGGTGCCGAAGATGGTGGTTTCTCTAGCTGGTAATTTCGATAATGATATCTAATTTAGTAGTATAACTTAGATATTTTTGATATTTTGTGGTTTATATTTTGATGATGATATCTAATTTAATAGTATGGTGATTTATTTTGTGATTTGTGTGTTGTATGTATGAATTTAATTATAATGTACTATGTTATGAGATATTATAATTTATGATGACCAACCATATCCATTATTATGATTAAAAACATTATTTAGAGTCATGGCCCCAATTGTGATTATTATGTGTATAATTTTTATAATGTACTATTTAGAAGTTAATTATAATTATTATGTGTATAATTTTTCAAACCAACCAAATTCACTTTCAACTACTTTTTAGTTTTCCTTCATATCAAACAATAGATTTTCATTTCCATTATTTAGAATTCTAGTTAATCAAACAACACATGAGAGACACATATATCCTTCAAATATTGCATTTTCTCTAGACAATGCAAGACATTGCAAGAATCCCTCAAAATCCTTCAAAATCTCTCGCATCAAACGGCCCCTATGTGAAGACATTGATTTAGTGTGTCGATGATGAGCGGGTTTTTGGCGTGTTTTATGTGTCGTTGTGTTAAAACCCCGAACAATCAACAAAATTTGTAATCTAAGTTTGTACAGTGGAAAATGTATAGATTCGTTCCACGGGGAGCAATTGCGTCAAAATTTGGATCAAAATGGATGAGAAATAACGAAGAAAATTCACAGAATATAGTCCGTTATAACGGAATATGAGTCCGTTACAACGGATTGAGTGAAAAATTCTGGCGCAAGGTGTGAGATGAACGTCCGTTACAACGGATGAAACTCCGTTATAACGCACTAAACTGGTCCGTTATAACGAACAGGGGTTGCGTTGCAACGGATTGGTTAATCCGTTACAACGGACCACGATGTCCGTTACAACGTACTAGTATGAGTAATATTGAATGTTTTTCCTTGCTGGTCCGTTACAACGTAAGTAAGTTGCGTTACAACGGAGTACCAACAGACTGAAAGTCAGGTACAAACCGAATGGTCCGTTATAACGCAAGTTAGGTTCCGTTACAACGGAGTTTGTTCTGGATTTCGAATTTCTAATTTGAATTGAGGATTGAATTGAATGTTTGTTTTGAGATTAAACCAAGGGAGATTTAGGCTAATTTCAAGGCAGTAATTAAAAGTAAGAGATCAAGTAAAAACACCAACAAAGATTGATTCAAGTAAACGAGAACTAAGATTCATTAAACTAAGAATTCTTTACACAAATCCAATTCGAATTTAAACTACAATAATTTCAAGAAAGGAAAGAAAACACCTAGAGAGATGAAGTGAGCTTCGAGTCTCGTCTTGGATGCCTTCTCCGTTGCTTTGAGATGCTAGTGAGCTAGTCGCCTCGCACAACGTTTCCTTTCGTACCGATCCACTCGCCAATCGAAGAGAGCTTCGTACCGGTTGAGTGAACTCGAGATTGCAAGAAGTCCAATTGGAAGAAAGCTCCCGAGTGGAATATAGAATGCTCGACTCCTTGCTTGCGTGGATTCGGATGAAGAAAGCTCCACCTCAATCCTCGCAACTCGATCTTCGTCGAAGTGTAAACCGAATCACCGAATGAAGTGAGCTTCTATTCGGTGATCGATCTTAGAAAATTATCGTTCGTAGTTGCAATTCTTGCGTGTTCTTGAAAATTCTTGGACTTGCTTAAGATGGAGAGAGAGAGAGAGAGAGAGAGAGAGAGAGAGAGAGAGAGAGAGAGAGAGAGAGAGAAAATGGGCGTAAAAGAGCGTGCCCCAATTCGTGGCCCTTTTTGTCTTATTTATAGCACTCACGGAGTCTTCTTTTGGCCACGAGTTGGTGAAGAGGATTGAGGGTAATGAGGTAATTGAAAAAAAATATGGCTTAAGAATTGACTTGGAAGAATTTATATAAATAGACAAATCTGCTGTCAGAAGTATGTCCGTTCGGAACGAACTTGGAGTGCGTTCAAACGGACTTTCCTATCTGAAGTCAGAACAGTGTGCGTTCGAACGCACACTTAAAGTGCGTTCAGAACGGACTTAAGTTCTATATATATGAAATTCTGATTTCGTTTTAGGTTAAGTCTTTTTCTAACCTAGGGTTTTGAGCCGTCGTTTCTCTTCTTCTTCTTCCACAGAATTCAGATTAGATCTGAGAGATTGAGAGGGAGAATTGAGAAAAGGATTTGAGAGATTCAATCGTGACGTCGACTAGAACGGCGTTGGTGATTTCCGATCGGTCGAAATCAAGGTGGACACGAGTAGAGGGACTGCACTAGCATTCCTTGGAGAAGGTTCACGGATTTGGAGAAGTAATCGACACGTACTAACTTGTACGAGGTAATTCTCCGAAACTCTTCCTTTTTCGTTGGTTTTAGGGCGTGATCCCGGTAGAATTAGGTTACGCATGCGAGACTAATTCCGCTGCACACTTTGATATAAGCGTGCGTAACCCTACAGTGGTATCAGAGCAATCGCTCGTTAAAACCATCGAAAATCGATGTTTTAGTTCGAATTTAGGAAATTTTAGAATTTTTGGGCTAAAATTGCAAAATTACACAAAATTGAGCAAAATTGATGATTGAAAGACCTTTAGTGAATCAAATATTGGATATTTGCATGTTATTAAAGTGTTAAACAGATTGGATCTGTTGAAAATTTGATTTTCGGACAAAACGGCGCATGAATCAGGTTTTTGACGAAACTGGCAGTATCGAGTCCGTTCCAACGAACTTGGAGTTCGTTCTGGACGAACTGGTCGGGTTTTCGAAAAAAAAAAAAAAAAAAAAAAAATTTTTTTTTAGTCCGTTCGGAACGAACTTGGAGTTCGTTCGGAACGGACTTAGCTTGAAAATTTGAAATTTTTTGTGTCGTTTGTGCGTTCGAACGAACCTAGGGTTGCGTTCGAACGAACAAGGTTCTGGACAGCCAAATTTTGGTTTCTTTCTGTCAAAAATGCCCAATAATTTAAAATTTCCAAATTATAAATTCGATTCGGTATAGCATATAGCCTAAAACGGGGATGATTGTTTGTGAATGCTTGTAATGTGTATTTTGTGGGGGCCAGTGAGCTTTCCAAATTGTATTTTATTTCATTATGTGGGGACCGGTGAGTCTTCCAAAGTTGTAATAAAATAAAATAGGTTTAGTTTTGAAGAAGGACCTTCAAGGCAAGACGACACGACACGAAGATTGGATCTTCACATGAAGCAATGAATCATCTTGGGTTTTAGGGTTGGGAATTTTAGGGTTTTATGATTGCTCATAAAACTAAAAGGCCAATATGCTATACCTTATTATTTTATTTGTTTTGGTTAATAAATAAAATAAAATGATTTTAATAAAAAGTAAAATCCTCCCACGTAATTATCAAGTCTAATGCCTCCCTAAATGGAACCTTCTAGACTAGTGTTTGTTTATCTGTGTTGCATGGCCATAGTCTGGCACAGATTTACACGTACGTAGCAAGGAAGGCATGCATTGATTAGGAATTGATGTGTTGCATGGCCATAGTCTGGCATGTCAATTCGCTGATTGAGTGATACTCCATTTGTGGTTTGGACTTGACCAATTCGCTAGCTAGGCTACGATTTGGGGCAAGGAGTGAGGTACACACACTCTGGTTTTGAGTTGGACTCAATACCGGACCTCACGAATAAAGCAAGAATCGTCTTGGAGATGATTGGACACCGTCCTACCCGACGTGACGTATTTTCTGAGTGGTTGGCCATAGTCACCTTAGAAATACGTTAAATAGGGATCTTGTCCATTATGAGATTTAAGGTATCGAATCTCCGTTTCAATAGTGGGGGCTATTTGAAATGATAAAATAATGGGAATTTCACGTTAATTAAAATGAATTTTACTATATGAAAGACCATGTTATTAATTACATTATTTTTCAAAAATTGTAGAATTAATGGCCTTACCAAGTAATAACCGCTTTAGTTTGCGTCCCATTTTGGAAAGGGAACGAATGAACGGAAAGAACTTTCTCGACTGGCAGAGGAATCTGGGATTCGTTTTGAAACAGGAAGGAAAGGCACATGTCTTGGAGACGCCTATCCCTCCTGTGCCAGGAGATACAGCAACTGAGGATGAGACATTCGAATATACGACCATGATGGACGATTCGAATGATGTCACATGCCTTATGTTGGCTACTATGGCTCCTGAATATCAAATCCAATTTGAGAAACAGGATGCATACGAGATTATGAAACAACTCCGGGAGATGTTTCAGGTTCAAGCAAGGGTGGAGAAGTACCAAGCTCTTGGCAATGCGACGCAATGCAAGATGCAAGATGGTACGCCTGTTAGCTCGCACCTTCTCAAGATGAAAGGATATTTCGATCATTTTGAGAGGCTTGGCATAAAATTCGAGGTGGAGTTACAAACTGATTTGATCATGTTGTCACTGCCACCGAGTTTCGATTCGTTCATTTCGCATTTCCACATGTCAGACATGAAAAGGACCATTCCCCAGCTTATCGGAATGCTCAGAACATTCGAAGCTGACATGAAACCGCGGTACATGAAGTCTAGGAGTTCGGAAGTATTGGTGGTTGAAGGGAAGAGTCCACGCACTGGGAACAAAAACAAGAAGAGGAAAGCAAAGGGCAACAAGGTTGCGCCTAAGCCTGTGGGCAAGAAAGCCAAGGATGACAAGAAGTGTTTCCACTGCCTCAAGGAGGGGCATTGGAAGCGTGATTGCGAGATCTTCCTGAGGGAGAGCAAGCAAAAGACCGCTTCCTTGGACACACCGGCATCAGGTATTTTTGTTATCGAATCTTATTTCTTTACTTCATCATCATGGGTGTTAGACACTGGATGTGGGACTCATATTTGTAATAATATGCAGGGCCTAAGAAGTAGAAGATCGTTGATTCGTGGCGAAGTTGATTTACGCGTCGGGAATGGAGCTCGAGTAGCAGCATTAGCCGAAGGGACGTATGATTTAACTTTGCCAAATGGACTTATTTTAGTTTTGGATAATTGTTGTTATGTACCTACTTTGAGTAGGAGTATTATTTCTGTTTCGAGACTTGTTGCGGATGGATATGAATTAGTTATTGGTACTAATGATTGTTTTATTCGCAAGAATGACATTTTCTTTAGTAATGTTCTAGTTGAAAATGGTCTATATGTCTTGGATTTAGATAATAACAACAATAATCAGTCCATTTATAACATAAATACCACTCAAACTAATGAAACATACTCATGGCATTGTCGTCTCGGACACATAAACGAGAAACGCATTGCTAGACTCCAAAAGGATGGAGTGCTAGATTCTTTTGACTTAGAGTCAATAGAAAATTGCGAATCTTGTTTGATGGGTAAGATGACAAAGACACCTTTCTCCAAGAAAGGAAAAAGATCGAAAGATGTGTTGGCCCTCATACATTCCGATGTATGTGGACCGATGAGTGTCGAGGCTAGAAATGGGTATCGCTACTTCGTGACTTTTACTGACGATTATAGTAGATATGGATATCTATACTTAATGCGTCACAAAAGTGAAACTTTTGAGAAATTCAAAGAGTTTCAACACGAAGTAGAACTTCAACTGGGCAAGAAAATAAAAGCCATTCGATCGGATCGAGGTGGTGAATACTTGAGCTATGAGTTTGAGGACTATCTTCGAGATTGTGGTATAATATCACAATGGACTCCACCCGGTACACCCCAATGGAATGGAGTGTCCGAGAGGAGAAATCGGACCTTGTTGGACATGGTTCGCTCGATGATGAGTCGAACGGATTTGCCAAAGTCATTTTGGGGTTTCGCGCTTCGAACGGCCGCTCATATACTGAATAGAGTTCCGTCCAAATCTGTTGAAAAGACACCATATGAATTATGGCATGGCATGGTGCCATCATTGTCTTATCTAAAGATTTGGGGTTGCGAGGCATACGTCAAAAGGTTATTGACGGAAAAACTCGAGCCAAGATCAGACAAGTGTTTATTTGTGGGGTATCCTCAAGAAACAAAAGGATACTACTTTTACTTGCCTAGCGAAAACAAGGTTTTCGTGGCTCGACGAGGACACTTCTTAGAGAAGGAATTCCTAGATCGTCAAGCCAGTGGGAGTAAAATTGATCTCGAAGAAATTCGAGAACCACAAAGTGAACAAGTTGATCTGGAACAAGATTCTGAGTTACCATTGCATGGTGAACCTGAATCTAGTACACAAGCTATACGTAGATCTAGTAGGAATCGTCAAGAACCTGAGAGATATGGATTTCTCATTAGTAATGACGATGATGAGTTGACTCTAGATGACGAGCCAACCTCCTACAAAGGTGCTATGTCTAGCCCGGATTCCTCGAAATGGCATGAAGCCATGAAAACCGAGATCCAGTCCATGTATGATAATAAGGTTTGGAATCTTATTGATCTACCTAATGGTGCTAAGACCGTTGGGTGCAAATGGGTTTTCAAGAAGAAAACCGACATGGATGGTAATGTACACACTTTTAAAGCAAGACTGGTGGCGAAAGGTTTCAAGCAAATTCATGGCATAGACTATGATGAAACGTTTTCTCCAGTAGCCATGTTTAAAAGTATTCGCATTCTTCTAGCAATAGCTGCATATCACGATTATGAGATATGGCAGATGGATGTCAAAACCGCTTTCCTTAATGGGAACCTTACCGAGGATGTGTATATGACACAACCCGAGGGTTTTGTCGATCCAAAGAATACGAATAAAGTGTGCAAGCTTGTGAGATCCATTTATGGATTAAAACAAGCATCTCGTGCGTGGAACATACGTTTCGATGAGGTCATCGCAAAGTATGGTTTCATTCAAAATATCGAGGAACCTTGTGTATACAAGAAATTCAGTGGGAGTTTGGTCGTATTCCTCATCTTGTACGTGGACGACATCTTACTCATTGGAAATGACATCCCAATGCTTAACCAGGTTAAGGCATATTTGGGTAGTCAATTCGCAATGAAGGACTTAGGAGAAGCCGCCTATATTTTAGGTGTGAAGATCTATAGAGATAGATCGAGGAGACTTCTCGGACTAAGTCAAAATACATATATTGACAAAGTGATAACTAGGTTTCACATGGAGCAATCCAAGAAAGGATTTCTGCCAATGTCACATGGCATCGCTCTCACTAAGGCTCAGTGTCCTTCAACGGACGCTGAACGTGAGCGAATGAGTCGGATCCCATACGCTTCGGCTATAGGATCGATCATGTATGCCATGATATGTACTAGACCAGATGTCGCATATGCGTTGAGTGTGACTTCCCGCTATCAGTCTGATCCCGGGGAAGTTCACTGGTCCGCAGTCAAGAGCATTCTTAAGTATCTCAGGAATACTAAAGATATGTTTCTTGTCTATGGTGGTGCGGAAAGAGATCTGGTTATCCAAGGATATACATATGCTAGTTTCCAAACTTGCCCGGACGATTTCCAATCTCAAAGTGGTTACGTCTTCACGCTCAATGGCGGAGCTGTTGTTTGGAAAAGCTCCAAACAGAAGACGGTGGCTGATTCTACAACTGAAGCGGAATACATCGCGGCTTCGGAAGCCGCAAAGGAGGCTGTCTGGCTACGACAGTTCGTGATGGAACTTGGAGTTATGCCAAGCATCTCGGGTCCCATGGATGTGTATTGTGACAATAACGGAGCAATAGCACAATCAAAGGAACCGCGAGCGCATCACAGGTCCAAGCATGTACTCCGGCGTTACCACTTGATTCGTGAGATTACGAAGAGAGGTGACATGAAAATAATGAAGATACCTACTGATGATAACGTGGCCGATCCATTTACGAAGCCACTATCACGTGCCAAGCATGAGCAGCATGCTAGGGCGATAGGATTGGGATATCTATCGCAGTGTTAGATTGGGTATTTTATTTATGTTTCTTATTGCATAAGGGGATTTGATCTGCCTAGTGCAAGCGGGAGAACATTTATTATGCCCTAGGCGTGTTATTGGGATTGTATTTGTTTATGAGACAGATATTTATATTATTATTCATTATATGACCTAAACCTTCATATTTCAAAAATTTTAAATAACAAGAAAGTGTGTGAGAGGTTATTCGATTATTATAATCGGATAGACCTTGAATTTTATTCTAGTTTAGTGCATCGAGTCAGTTGAGAATAATATGTTGCATGGCCATAGTCTGGCATATTGATTCGTCAATTGAATGATAGTAAAACCACTAAACGGAATGAATATAATTCTAAAACGTCCCTGGTGTATAAAGTTGTTCATAGGTTTGAACCAGGTAGTCCATTCACTGAATGGAGACTTTTACATACACTGGCATATTCGTAGATGAGATGATCAGGTTTTACTGATCTGGGACGGTAGCGTCGATTCTAGAATATGGATATACGCGGCGTCGTATATTGGACTGACCACTATATGAGTTTGTGACATGGTCAGAGTCATTGGAGACGAACTCATATCCAGATAGTGCGTTTTGGTTCTTCATACTTGAGTGGTCTCATGGATACCTAGTATGTGAAAAGGCAATGCTTTGATATAATTGACCCTACGCGTAACTGTGTAGCAGAGATTACTATTGGGTATTGTTTTTAGCATAGGCAAAGGATGTGAGATTACAAGATAGGAATTGTTCCTTTCTAACCTTGAAAAGGATAGACGGAGATATCTCTCGGGCCCCTCGATTGAATTGAGATTGATGAAATGCTTGGCCAAGCTCGATGGAACTCATGGAGTTCGCATTGTAATTATCAATCTAATTCTTATCGGGAAAGAGTATATCTGATCAAAAAGAATAGAGGATGACTTGAAGTCTTAGACTTCACCGTGACTCTTTTGATCAGAAGATATCGCGAACAAGAGGACTAGTAACACTTATCTGAGCTAGGTATGAAGATGTACTGCATCTTCATAAAGGTGTTCTCCACCTTTTTCGTGCTAATTCTGGGTAGGTATTAACGGCAGTCTAGTGCTCGCAATACCTTGTGGATTGCTGCCATATCCACTGCCAGTCTTAGACGAACCTACAAGGTCACACCAAGATTTCGTAATATATCGGATTCTCAAGATAATGCTCACCAATAAGTTTGTTGGACAAACAAAATGGAATCACGTGTGATTAGATCTCACGACATATGTTGGACATATGGCCAAGTTGATTAAGTCTTAATCCAAGAGGGAGTTTGAAAGAAAATATGGCTTAAGAATTGACTTGGAAGAATTTATATAAATAGACAAATCTGCTGTCAGAAGTATGTCCGTTCGGAACGAACTTGGAGTGCGTTCGAACGGACTTTCCTATCTGAAGTCAGAACAGTGTGCGTTCGAACGCACACTTAAAGTGCGTTCAGAACGGACTTAAGTTCTATATATATGAAATTCTGATTTCGTTTTAGGTTAAGTCTTTTTCTGACCTAGGGTTTTGAGCCGTCGTTTCTCTTCTTCTTCTTCCACAGAATTCAGATTAGATCTGAGAGATTGAGAGGGAGAATTGAGAAAAGGATTTGAGAGATTCAATCGTGACGTCGACTAGAACGGCGTTGGTGATTTCCGATCGGTCGAAATCAAGGTGGACACGAGTAGAGGGACTGCACTAGCATTCCTTGGAGAAGGTTCACGGATTTGGAGAAGTAATCGACACGTACTAACTTGTACGAGGTAATTCTCCGAAACTCTTCCTTTTTCGTTGGTTTTAGGGCGTGATCCCGGTAGAATTAGGTTACGCATGCGAGACTAATTCCGCTGCACACTTTGATATAAGCGTGCGTAACCCTACAGTAATTTCCATCAAAGGTAGGTGGGCTAGATAAGGGCTAAGGATTGAGTGGTTTTCGTATAAACTTGTGTGTAAGTTTTCATCATGATGATTGTTTGCCTCCCGTCTCATTCAAGTACCGAATATATCGGTGTAATATATCGTTTTCACTCCTCTTGACGTGTTCGAGACAACTACACTCTCCAAATTCCCAGAAACTCCTTCTAATACCTGTGATTAAGCAATAAAACACATTTAGTGAAGATTTATTCATGATATCTCAAATATGATTAGTAAAGTATATATAATTGTTCTTCACAAAGGCTAAAATCCCCAAATTAAGTATTAAATTTGTGCTTAATTTGCCTCACATCAAATACCCCCACACTTAAACCTTTGATCGTCCTCGATCAATTGGAATATTAAAGTCATGCATAAGATTTTATTGAAGTTATATTGTTGGTTCGAAAACTAATTTCACAAGGCAAATTGGTTTACTCTCATTTCATAATGATTACTAATATTTAGAGAGAAATAAAGTTTGATCAAATTTAGAATCTATTTCAATAAATTTCACAAATTCGAAGAGTTTAATAGAGCAAATGATCTCAACCGAAAAAGATGATTAAACACATCATTCAACTCTTTTCACTCCACTATTCACAAGGATTATCATGAAAAAGCATTAGTGAAAACCAATTTTTCCGTTTTGCAAAAAAAATCATTTCCTTAAATGTAATTTGTCACTTTTAAACCGTTCGGTACGTTAGTACTTGGTTCATCTTCGATTTCTACTAAATTTTCCCAATTTGCGCTCGATTTTTGAACTCCTTTTCTTTTATTTTTATTCTTTTTATTCTTTTTATTTCTTTTCTTCTTTTCTTTTGTTCTTTTTATTTCTTTTCTTTTGTTCGTTATTGCTTTCGATGGTCCCCATGTGTGTCCTTTGTGATAACAAGTGGTCATGACTCACACCACTCATTACTTAGTAAAACCCCATGGATCCGCGCAATCTTTAGCCAACAAGTGGTCATGACTCACACCACTCATTACTTAATCAATCGCACGGACTCGACAATCGAAAGCACTTAAATTCGTGATTGTAGAAAACTTTTTCGCATCGACTCTTGATCATGACTCACACCAAGAACCGGCTACTTTGGTTTACTACGACTCATGCACCCCTTTAGCCAACAAGTGGTCATGACTCACACCACTCATTACTTAATCAAGGTGCATGAGCTCATCGAATCAAGTTTTGAGCGCAAATTGGTTCCCGTTAGTGTAATTTCGAATCCCCATGAATGGTTGGGCCCTTTAAGTGCAAATGGTCAAATTTTAGATTCAAACAAAACTTACTACATTGGTTCAAACAAAGCTTTTTAGAAATTCCAAGTTCTAAATGGGTTTATTTATTGAAAATGGTGTGTCATGTAAATCAAGGAGTGATCAAATTGTTAAAAACTCATTAATTTGTGAAAATATTGATTAGGGCTTGAATCCCCGAAAGAATCTCTTAAAGATCTCAACCAAAATTCTTCAAATATTATGTAAAATTAGGGTTTAGAGAGTAAAAATGGTGGTTCGGTGAAAATTCGTTTAAAAACCAACAATTTAATTCAATGAAGTGGAGAAAAATCTTTTTATGCATTCATTGCTTGACTTATTTATTATTGATGCTCAGGGTTCAAAAATAATGTTTAATGTTTGAAAATCTCAAGTAAAAGAGAAAACTTGCCAGATATTATTCCGTTACAACGCAGTGTAAAGTCCGTTACAACGGACATTGAGGTCCGTTACAACGTACTAACTGCGTTATAACGGAGAACCATTCGTAGCTTAGTTTGAAAATTCTGAGTAAGTCCGTTGCAACGGACATTGAGGTCCGTTACAACGCACATAGTTCTGGCAAATTTTGGGAATTTACCGTTGCAACGCAATTTCCTGTGTTTTTCATGTCCGTTGCAACGGTATTTTCACTCCGTTATAACGGACACTGTGGTCCGTTACAACGGAACTCTTGGCGCCAGTCAAATTTTTAAATTTCTGTACAGTCCGTTATAACGGACATTGAGGTCCGTTACAACGGAGTTGCTGGCCAGATCAAAAAATTTCAATTTTCCCTGATTTTTAAAATTTTTAATTGGGCTCATACAGGTCAAAGATTGTATGGCTCATACAGGTCAAAGATTGTATGTTACCCCCCCACATTTAGAGAATACTTGTCCTCAAGTAAAAAAAAATCGAAAATTTCAAAAAGAGGGATAATAGAGAGATACGACCTTTGATGCGTGGGCGTGCCTCCCTCGCTAGCGCTCTTGTTTAACGTCTTGAGCTCGACTTGGCCGAGCTCATCATTGCGAGGCGTCGTTTGGCTCTAAAGCTTGCTCCTCCATCCACCCAGTTTCGAAGTTTGCGTGGTAGTGCTTGAGTCGATGGCCGTTCACTTTGAAAGTTTTGCTCGTTTCTTCGCTTCGAATTTCGACAACCCCAAATGTAGTCACATTGGTGACCACAAAAGGGCCAATCCATCGGGACCGAAGTTTCCCGGGGAAAAGTTTGAGACGAGAGTTGAATAACAACACCCTTTCCCCCACATGAAAATCTTTCTTTTGAATCATTCAGTCATGAAATCTTTTGGCCTTTGCCTTGCACAAGCTCGAATTGTCGTAGGCCTCTTGCCGGAATTCGTCTAGCTCGAGTAATTGAAGCTTACGCGCCGATGCGTCCTTCGGGTAGTCGAGGGCAAATTGCTTGATCGCCCAAAAGGCCTTGTGTTCTAACTCGACCGGTAAATGGCACGCCTTTCCGTACACGAGCTTGAAAGGAGTCATACCTATCGGCGTTTTGAAAGCGGTACGGTACGCCCAAAGTGCGTCGCCGAGTCGAGTACTCCAATCCTTTCGTGTCGGGTTCACCACCTTCTCCAAAATAGACTTTATTTCTCGATTCGAAACCTCCACTTGGCCGTTTGTTTGAGGATGATACGCGGTTGAGGTTCGATGGCTCACATGGTATTTTTCGAGGAGGCTTTGGAGATATCGATTGCAAAAATGGGAGCCTCGATCGCTTATAAGGACTCTTGGTATGCCGAATCGTTGAAAGATATTCTTCTTCAAAAAGTCCACCACCGTTTTCGAATCCGCATGCTTGGTTGGTACCGCCTCCACCCATTTTGTCACGTAATCTACACACAACAAGATGTAAGTATAGCCAAAATACGATGGAAACGGGCCCATGAAATCAATGCCCCAAACATCGAATGGTTCACACACATAGATTGAATTGAGGGGCATTTGATTTCTACGGCTCAAGTTCCCCATCTTTTGGCAATTTTCACAACCTTTCACAAAGTTCGCAACGTCTTTATGCAAGGTTGGCCAATAAAATCAACATTCTTGTACCTTGTGTGTGGTACGTGCGATACCGAAATGTCCACCACATTGTAGTGTATGACAAAAAGAAAGGATAGATTGTACCTCATTTTGGTGGACGCATTTTCGAATTACTTGGTCGGTGCAAATTCGAAATAAGATCGGGTCTTCCCAAACGTAGAATCGAGCGTTGCTTTTCATCTTATCGCGTTGTGCCTTGGAGAAGCTCGGGGGAAAATTCTTCGTGACGATGTAATTTGCAAGGTCGGCGTACCATGGTGCTTCGACTTGGGCCGCGAGAACGTGTTCCTCGGGGAATTCCTCGCGAATCGGAACAAGATCTTCGATCTCCAATGGAAGCCGACTCAAATGATCCGCCACGAGATTCTCGCATCCCTTTTTGTCCTTGATCTCGAGGTCGAATTCTTGAAGCAAAAGGATCCATCGGAGCAATCTCGGTTTGCACTCCTTTTTCTTCATCAAGTGCTTTAGAGCTCCATGGTCCGAGAATACAATCACCTTCGTACCTAAAAGATAAGAGCGAAATTTTTCCAATGCAAACACAATTGCGAGGAGTTCCTTTTCGGTAGTGGTGTAGTTTCGTTGGGCATTGTCTAGAGACCTCGAGGAGTAGGCGATTACATGGGGGTCTTTTCCTTCTCTTTGGCCGAGTACCGCCCCCACACTCGTGTCACTAGCATCGCACATTATTTCGAATGGTAGCTCCCAATTTGGCGACTTGATGATTGGCGCGGAGCAAAGCCTTCCCTTGAGATTGTCGAAAGCCTCCTTGCACCTTGCATCAAACTCGAACTTTACATCTTTTTGGAGAAGTTGGCACATCGGTTGCGAAATCTTCGAGAAGTCCTTGATGAAGCGCCTATAGAATCCCGCGTGGCCGAGAAAGGATCGCACGTCTTTTACCGTCTTTGGATACGGAAGTGTCTTGATTACGTCGATTTTCGCCTTGTCGACTTCCATTCCTTTCTCCGAGATCAAATGACCTAAAACAATTCCTTCGCTCACCATGAAGTGGCATTTCTCAAAATTTAAGACAAGGTTAGCTTCGATGCACTTTTCGAGTATTTGTGACAAGTGGCTTAAACATGATTCGAATGAGTCACCAAATACCGAAAAGTCATCCATAAAGACTTCTATAAATTTGGAAATATAATCGGAGAAAATAGAAAGCATACACCTTTGGAAAGTACCCGGAGCATTGCATAGCCCAAATGGCATGCGTCGGTACGCGAAGGTACCAAACGGGCACGTGAATGTGGTCTTCTCTTGATCTTCGGGTGCGACCGGTATTTGGAAGTAGCCCGAAAATCCATCGAGGAAGCAATAGAACGGATTTCCCGCGAGTCTTTCTATCATTTGATCGATGAATGGAAGCGGAAAGTGGTCCTTTTTCGTCGCCTTATTGAGCTTTCGATAATCGATGCAAACTCGCCACCCGTTTTGAACTCGAGTCGGCACTTGATCGCCTTCATCGTTCTCAACTATCGTCATCCCCGTTTTCTTCGGCACCACGTGTATGGGCGAGACCCATTTCGAATCGGCGATGGGGTAGATTATTCCGGCGTCGAGTAGCTTGATCACCTCTTTCTTTACAACTTCCATCATTGGCGGATTGAGCCGCCTTTGTGGTTCTCGTGAAGGCTTAGCATCGTCCTCGAGGATAATGCGGTGTGTGCACATGGAGGGACTAATGCCCGGAATGTCCGCGAGTGTCCACCCGAATGCCTTCTTGTTCCGTTTTAGCACTTCAACGAGTTTCTCTTCGTGTTCCTTTGCTAGACTCGAGGCAATTATCACCGGCAAGGTCTCCGCTTCATCCAAAAATACGTATTTTAGTCCAAAAGGTAGTGATTTTAGATCTAACCTCGGAGCTTGTTCGGTGGAGGGTGGAATTCGCTTCATCGGAATCTCGAAATCTCTTAGAAATAGCGCTTGATCTATGCTTCGTTCTTCTTCCAACTCCGACTCGATTTCGAATGTAGGATTGTCACATCCTTCAAATTCTTCGAACAAAGGTTTTGAGCTCCATTGAAAGCTTTCGAGAGAGCTATCCATAACTTCTTGTACACAATCGTCGACCACGTCCATAGCACTTAAGTTGAGTGTACCTACAATGGGTTCCTTTAGTTTGTCAAAAATATTGAATTTGATTACCTCATCATCGAACTCCATCGTGAGCTCTCCCGCGTGTACATCGATTTTTGTGCGCGCCGTCTTCAAAAATGGCCGTCCAAGGAGAATCGGGGTTGAATCGTTATTCCTGTTGGTTCAAATTTCCTGGTAGTTTGATTATTTCAAAACACTGTCAGTACTAATGTATACATCCAGAAAAGTGCAGGATAACATAGGTACGATACGAAGATGAAGAAGGACTTGTGAAGGAGGAGTTCATTGGATTACATCAAGAATCAGGACATGAAGTCTCAAGATAAACAAGAAAAGAAGAACACAAGGAAGGCCATTGGAATACATCAAGACTCAAGATGTTGAAGCCTTCCGTGAGTGGGATACGCCACAAATAAACCATAGGTACAAACCTAGTAGAACTCAAGTAAAATCATGTTCAAAATAACAAAGAGTTCAGTCAAGCAGGAAGTGCGTTCTGAACGAACTCAAAGTCCGTTCAGAACGGACTTGCTAAATATCAAAACTGTAAAGCTTGATTAGAACCAAACGTGTCACAGGGATGTGTGAGTTCGAACGAACAATCATGTCCGTTCGAACGGACAATTAGAATCCGTTCACTCACCTTCTGAGTGCGTTGAACGGACAATCTTTCCTGTGAACGGAAATATGTCACAGGGATATGTGCGTTCGAACGAACACACATGTGCGTTCGAACGGACAACCTGGAATCCGTTCACCCACTTTTCAGTGCGTTGAACGGACTCGTGTTCCTGTGAACGCAAAATGCTATGTATAATTGAGTCCGTTACGAACGGACATTGTCCGTTTGAACGGACCCAAGATGTACTTGCACGTTATTTTGAAACGGCTAGTGCAAACTTCAAGTGCGTTCTGAACGGACTGTATGCGTTCGAACGCACTGCAAGTTTTCTGAAGGATTTCTATAGAGAGTATAAATAGAATCCTTCATGGGTCTCTCTCTCTCACTTCCTCATTTTCAAACTTTCAAACCTAAAAAGAGAGAAACCCTAAGCTGTGATTATCTATATCCATTGATAGCTTGAGAAACCTCTTTAGATCGTTGATCTACTTTCGATATTCTCCACTAATCGTATCCCACTCACGTGACCGATCACGTTGTAGCTCGATTAGTGAAAAAGTGTAATAGGCTAGTGCAACAAATTGTAAAGAGCCTAAGCTATAGATCGATAGAAGCGTGTAAATCGATCTAGGCAAATCCTTGTAATCGAGTTGAGTTGGAATTCAATCGAAGGCCAAAAAGAGGCACAAGGCATTCCCGGAGACGTAGGTACTCGCGAATAATTGAGTCGGTCAATTAAGCGAGTAAAGGGTGAGTTAAAGCTACAAAGCAACCACCTACCGAACTTCGTAAACAAACATCTTGTGTCAAAGTGTTTGTACGGTATCATCTTTATCATCCAAATTATTATTTATTCCGCACCGTAAATTAGGTTTAAATCTAAACTAAGTATAAGTTAGATTGCCGAATTTACCCCCCCTCTAGGTTAGAATTAACCAACAATTGGTATCAGAGCAAGGTACTAACCATCTCTTTGAGTATTAGGGATAACTTGTACTTAACGATCAAATGACCGAAATTAATCCTATTGTACGAAACTCATCGATAAATCCGATAAACACCGTACCCAAATCAAATATATCAAACTCACGTGAATTAGATGGAATCAATTGGAGTTCTTGGAAGAAATGCATGCTAAATGCATTCGCTCTCCAAGGACTTGACAAGGTAGTGTTACAAGGCTTTGTCTTGGCCCAAGAGGTTGACACGGACGGAAATGTAACCTACCCCGATCAAACTAGGGAAGATAGAACTAATGACATTTACGCTCAAAACTTAATACTAAACAACGTAATTAGTTCTATCGGATCGCTAGTTGATCATTGTGAAAACTCATTTGAAATGTGGCGTATGCTCAATGAGAGATACGAGGGTACATCTCAAATGAGAAGAACTAATATCATCGGACTTGAACAAGAATTCAACAATCTCCGAATGATTGAGGGAGAGTCCGTTGATAAAATATGGGCAAAAATCAATGTATTAAAAACCCGATATGCCACCCAACATGCACCTCTTACCGATGATATAATTATTGCTAGATTACTTCAAGCCATGCCCCGGAGTTGGGAATCTTTACGTGTAGCTTTAGGTACGGCGGTCGCATCACAAGATCTCACTCCCGAAGAATTGGTAAGTCAATTCCGGAACTTCGAGATTCGACTCAAGCAACTCGATGAAGAACAAGGAATCTTCACGACAACTCCTCGATCTAAAGCCATAGCCTTGCCCGCCGTGAATGCAAGCAACGAGGACAATGAGATGGACGACCTCACTTTGCGACTCCTAGAATGGCAAAGGGATGAAAAGCGATTTAATGAGAATCGAAAACAAAAGGGACTGAAACCTCATTGCTTTTGGTGTAAGAAGTTTGGACATATGATGGAGTCGTGTTGGACGCTCCATCCTGAAAATTCTCGGTGGAATAAAAAGGATGACGATCACAAGGATCGAGATAGACGAGAACCTCGATATGAAAGAAGATATGAGGACAAGGGCCGAGATGATCGCCACAAATACAAAGGTAAAGATCATAAAAAGAAAAAGGCATATAAAGCTCATGTAAATTCCAGGTGGGGAGAAACGGATGGATCAAGCACATCATCTGAATCGGATGGTCCATCAAACCGACACCCCGCAAACCTTGCACTTATGGTAAGGATCGATTCTCCACAAATGAGCGCAGTGGAAGCGGCAATCAGATCTCTTCGAATTGAACGAGGGTTAACCACTACACCTCGCACTCCCACACGTATAGACGAAGAACCATCTACTCCAAGCTCAACACATGACCAAGGTCATGAGGTACGTATTAACTCTATAACTAACGTAGAATCATTACATCATCCTGAGTTTTCTCCTGCATTCAAATTAGAACTCGAGTTGTGTGACGAGTTTCTAAAAGATGAAGGAAACTTTCAACAAATAGAGAGTAAACTTGAGAGCTCAACACAAACTCTCAAGGATAAGGTAGCTTCTCTCGAACTATCTATTTTGGCATATAAATCTCAACTAAAAGAATTTAAATGGTTTTCAAAATGTGAGTGTCAAACCCTTAAAGGTGAGATGTCTCATTTAAAAGTCGAACTTCAAAATTGTAAAGTTGAAAATGAGTCTTTAAAGAAGGCTTGTGCCACCAGTGCATTAAGTCCTCCTTCATTGGATGATATCTTGAAATCGTCATTAATGGGACAAAAGCCCAATGACAAATCCGGTTTAGGATACAAGAAAAATAACGGTAATAAACCCGATTTTTCCATATCTAAAAATCAAAAATCCAAATGGGAGAACAATAAAATGGATAGTCACGGAAATGCTTTCATGTATCGTGACTACAACAAAGGTAAAAATGTGAAAACAGAACAATCTAAACGTGTTAATCATAATTATAGGAACAATCATTTCACACAAAATTCACCACCTAGACATAACAATTTGGGAAGAACCGATTGTTTATTCAAAAGGGGACCAAATGGGTATTTCTACGAAGTGACCAACTACACCGACGCTTCATATCAAAAAGGGTCTCCCAAACATTACACAAACACACAAAAACAATTTCAACAAAATCGACTTAAACCAAGCAAATTTCAATCCAACAACATTCATCATATGCCAAAATCGATAACTTCTCAGAAAAGTAAACCAAATCATCTCTCTAATTATTTTGTGAAAAGTTCCATATCCACAAATAAGCCCACCGTAGCATTGTGTAACTATTGTTGCAAAATTGGTCATATCTCAAACGGTTGTGATCTTCGCAATCCAAAATTAACGTCAAACTCAATATGGATGCGTAAAGATCGTCACTCGATGGGTCCCTCTACGTCTCTCGGTATAGGACCTCCTAGGGCTTAAGCCCTAACTTGAAACACTATACTCCTTAGTATTCCACACCCTAAGCCAAATATGTAAGGGGAGTATAAGAAATAGGCTTAATTAAATTCTAGCCGAGTTAGTCGAGTCTCATGTAGCTACATCACATGTGTTAATAGAGGAATACATTAGAACACTTGTCTCTGTAAATAAATCACGATTTCAGTCCAGTGATCACATCTCAGGAACCAGTCCGTTCGAACGAAAAACAGGTGCGTTCGGAACGAACAACTGAACTATAAGATCCAAAGTCACTGTTAAATTATGGCGCCATCAAATTTTCCTACCAGGATTAAGTGCGTTCGAACGTACAACTGAATGCGTTCCGAACGGAAAAATGAATTATAGGATTATGGCGCCGGATCATACTTTGGCGCCGACTCTTAGTATCAACAGTGTTCAGTGCGTTCGAACGAACAAACTAATGCGTTCGAACGCACATGCCTCATTCAGCGAACCTACTTCAAACCCTTACACTCGCGCCGTTTCATATTCTGGCGCCTCTTCTCAGTTGTGTGTGCGTTCGAACTCACATAGGAGTCCGTTAGAACGGACTTAACAACTTCCCAGATACAACTTAAAATCCCAAAATAGCGCCTTTTCTCAGACATGAGTGCATTCCAACGCACTTATTAGTCCGTTCGAACGGACTTATCGTATTGTCTGCTCATCAGCATGCAACCGACCTTAATCAATGGACACGATGGTTCAGATCTTCGTACGAAAAGACTTGAAGGGACACGATCTCATCTTAACTCAATCTCTTCTTCATTCTCTTCCTAAAAACCTATTGTCTAACTCTATCTCTCACCAAAATCCCTACTCTCCTTCTCCATAAAGAATCATCACCATGAATGCAGCTAAGATCTTGCTTGCTAGGGGGGATTCGAAGGGAAAGAAGAAGGAAGGGGAGAGCTCCAACACTCAACCAAGGTCAAGAGCTCCACCTCCACAGAAGAAGGCGGCTAAGAAGCCTAGGAGGCAAGAAATCTTGAAAGCAGACTACGATTTCAAAAATATAAACAATGAACATCTCTTTCGAAATCCGGAGGCCGGAACTCTCTTCAACGACGTGGTGGCAAGGAAATCCATCGCGAAATGCTACTACTACGAGTTTCCACCAAATATTCCTCATCTTTTCGACAAGATCGAGGCAATCGAGAGAAGATGGGGATTCGCAAATCTTGCGTGTCTTAAAGAGCCGTTCTACGAAGTCATCACTCGATTGTTCTATGCCAACGCCGTATTCAACCATGCTCTAGAGAAGATAACCTCCTATATCCTCGGTGAACAAGTTGAGATCTCGGTTGAAAATCTGTGCGAGTTGTTGGGTCTCAAGGATGATGGAGAGAAGATCTACAACGCACGCAAGGGAAGACTCGAAGCCGCCATTATCGAACCAATGAAGAAGGTGGTTACAAATCGATACCAGTCACAAGAATCGGCATCGCACTTGGCAGCTCCTGAGAGATTCGTTTGGGAAATCGGTAATAATATTCTTACTCCTGTCGCAAAATTGAAGGCAAATTTAGAAAATAGAAATATTATGCTATTGTATCGTATGTGGTACAATGATGAACTACCCGTCCATGTGCCTTATCTCATACTAAGTCATATGGAAAGCGTCCTGAGCCAAAGAAATGCCTCGTTACCTTACGGAACGTTGATTGCCCGGATGTTGGAACTCCAAGGAGTTTCAATCCCGGAGAACGATTGGGACTTCCGATCGGAACAGCCAACAAATCTCGCATCTAAAGCAAACCTCCAACGTCTTGGATATCGGTATTCATCGAATGTACATGGCTGGGTTATCAGTCCCTCCAAAGATGCGGAAGCATTCCACCTTCCTCGCAATCCTACTCGGTGGCTGGAGGGTGACACCCAAACCGAGGAAGAGGAAAACGCCGACCCCGCCGATACTGACCTAAGCGGTGAAGCCCCGGATAGAAAACGTAAGAAGAAGGAGCGTGCAGAAAGCTCGAACGCCCCTTCAGAACACGACGAAAGGAGGTTTGCTTATATGAAGGCGTTATTCGAGGAGATGGATGAGCGGGTTGAAAAACATGGACGAATAATGCGAGACGCATTTCGTGAGGACCTGCATGCTTCCGAGACCAGGATGATCGAGAATGTGGGTCGTCAATTTTCCGATCTCTATGTTCACCTTGGAAATCGCTTCGGGCCGTACACGGCACCCCAAGACCGAGTCCCGCGTACCTCTCCTCATCAGACCACCGAGCATCCGTCGGACTCCAACTCGGGACAATTCAATACCGACGCCTTCTTCGCAACTGATCCGAGCGCCCAACCCGAACAGAACCCTTACACCGGCCCCAATGAGATGTGATCGCCGGAGATGTTAAAAGTTTAAATGTGTTGTGTGTGTTATGTCATGATTCTTGTTTGTGAACAATTTGACTTGTTTATTGTTGTGTGTGTGTTTGTATCGGCATGTGTCATGCCTTGAACTGAGTAGATTTGATTTAGTGTCAGTTTAAACTGTTGCATCTATTTTGGTTTTTATTATTTATTTTTATAACCTATCAGTCCAGATGCAAGTGCGTTCGAACGCACCACTTTTTCCGTTTAGAACGCACACACAAAAACTGTTATATTTTCTTAAAAATCTGCTAAATTTTGAAAAGATTGTCATCATTCCAAAACAAAAGAATTTGATCATATTTACGAGCTCATACATTCATCAAGTCATTCTTTGAGGGGGAGCTCGCATTTAGGGGGAGCCTTCCGTTGTTGAAGTCTCCTTGGCCCTTTTGATCTCTTTCAAAATGGGGGAGAAACGATCGTACGGAAAGTTCTCAACTAAATGATGAAACTCTCCGAACCGACAGTGTTTTGAAATTAATCAAAAGGGGGAGTTTGTTGGTTCAAATTTCCTGGTAGTTTGATTATTTCAAAACACTGTCAGTACTAATGTATACATCCAGAAAAGTGCAGGATAACATAGGTACGATACGAAGATGAAGGAGGACTTGTGAAGGAGGAGTTCATTGGATTACATCAAGAATCAGGACATGAAGTCTCAAGATAAACAAGAAAAGAAGAACACAAGGAAGGCCATTGGAATACATCAAGACTCAAGATGTTGAAGCCTTCCGTGAGTGGGATACGCCACAAATAAACCATAGGTACAAACCTAGTAGAACTCAAGTAAAATCATGTTCAAAATAACAAAGAGTTCAGTCAAGCAGGAAGTGCGTTCTGAACGAACTCAAAGTCCGTTCAGAACGGACTTGCTAAATATCAAAACTGTAAAGCTTGATTAGAACCAAACGTGTCACAGGGATGTGTGCGTTCGAACGAACAATCATGTCCGTTCGAACGGACAATTAGAATCCGTTCACTCACCTTCTGAGTGCGTTGAACGGACAATCTTTCCTGTGAACGGAAATATGTCACAGGGATATGTGCGTTCGAACGAACACACATGTGCGTTCGAACGGACAACCTGGAATCCGTTCACCCACTTTTCAGTGCGTTGAACGGACTCGTGTTCCTGTGAACGCAAAATGCTATGTATAATTGAGTCCGTTACGAACGGACATTGTCCGTTTGAACGGACCCAAGATGTACTTGCACGTTATTTTGAAACGGCTAGTGCAAACTTCAAGTGCGTTCTGAACGGACTGTATGCGTTCGAACGCACTGCAAGTTTTCTGAAGGATTTCTATAGAGAGTATAAATAGAATCCTTCATGGGTCTCTCTCTCTCACTTCCTCATTTTCAAACTTTCAAACCTAAAAAGAGAGAAACCCTAAGCTGTGATTATCTATATCCATTGATAGCTTGAGAAACCTCTTTAGATCGTTGATCTACTTTCGATATTCTCCACTAATCGTATCCCACTCACGTGACCGATCACGTTGTAGCTCGATTAGTGAAAAAGTGTAATAGGCTAGTGCAACAAATTGTAAAGAGCCTAAGCTATAGATCGATAGAAGCGTGTAAATCGATCTAGGCAAATCCTTGTAATCGAGTTGAGTTGGAATTCAATCGAAGGCCAAAAAGAGGCACAAGGCATTCCCGGAGACGTAGGTACTCGCGAATAATTGAGTCGGTCAATTAAGCGAGTAAAGGGTGAGTTAAAGCTACAAAGCAACCACCTACCGAACTTCGTAAACAAACATCTTGTGTCAAAGTGTTTGTACGGTATCATCTTTATCATCCAAATTATTATTTATTCCGCACCGTAAATTAGGTTTAAATCTAAACTAAGTATAAGTTAGATTGCCGAATTTACCCCCCCTCTAGGTTAGAATTAACCAACAATTCCCCTCATTCATATCCAAAACGTAGAAGTCCGCGGGAAATAGCAATCCATTCACGGTTACTATCACGTCTTCGATCACTCCAACCGGTCGAGTCGTGGACCGATCGGCCAATTGGATTACAACTTGAGTGTCGTCGAGAGGGCCGAGATCTAGTGTTTTGAAAATCGAGTACGGCATTACATTTATTGAAGCGCCCAAATCAAGCATGCATTTCGGTAATTCATGTTGCCCAATTTTGCAAGGAATGGCAAACATCCCCGGATCTTTGTGCTTTTGAGGGAGTCTCAAAATCGCCGAAACACTCTCCCCCACACTAATCAATTCATCTCCTTTTGTCTTTCTTTTATTCGTGCACAATGCCTTGAGGTATTTTGCCAAACGAGGCACTTCTTTGATTGCTTCGAGTAGAGGAATGTTTACCTCCACTTTCTTTAAGATGGCAAGCACGTCGTTGTTCGATTCGATTGGCTTTGGGAGACGACTCGGGAAAGGTGGCTTGACTTGAGTCGATTCGGTTTCTAGTTCTTGAGTTGGTAATGTCGCGGCTTGAGTCGGACTCTCTTTCGGTACCGGTACCTCGAGTTCCTTTTCTTCTTGTACCTCCTTGCTCTTCGAACTTTCGCCCACCTCTTTACCGCTTCGGAGCGATATTGCATTCACATGCCTTTGCTTGGAAGGAGCTAATGATTGAGATTGGAGTCGAGATGTACCTTGGGATTCGATTACGTTTACTCGAGTGGCAATTTGATTGATTTGAGTCTCCAAGTTGCCCACATGGCGATTCGTGTTCGAAACCTCTTGCCTTACACTTGAGATCTCTTGCTTCAATTCGTGCTTATTTGTTTCCATGTTTTTATTGATACCTTGCAACATTTCCATTATCGTTTTCATGTCTTGATTTGGTTCTTGTGTTTGGGTTGGTTTATGAATCGCTTGAGTCGCATTTGGGTGTTGGTACGTGGCTGGTTTTGCGACCGCTTGTCGGTAAGGATCGGGTTGAGCATTGTTGGGATTCGACCAACTAAAGTTAGGATGGTTGCGGAGATTCGGATTATACGAGTTCGAAGCGTCGAATTTCTTGTAAACGGCATTTGCATCTTCGATCACACTCGGGCATTCATCGGTGTGGTGGGTATTTGCGAGGCAAACCCCACATTTTTTCGTTTCCTCCTTGCCCAAAGCCTTCATGATGATCTCGAGCTTGTCGTTAAGCATGTCGACATTGAGGTCGCTACACGCATTAACTCGGTATTCGACGTTCCTTCTTGATTGAGAATTGGTTGCCATCACTTCGAGTAGCTTCTTAATCTCTTCGAGATCTTTGTTCGCGATACTCCCCCCCCCCCCCCCCCCCCCCCCCCCCCCCCCGCGGATGCGTTGAGGAATTGGTTCTCCGAGTATCCTAGCCCGTTAATGAATTGTTCGTAGAGGAATTGGACCTCGACATTGTGGCTTGGGCATTCTTCCTTCAAACGCATGAATCGATCGTAGTATTCGTGGAATGTTTCGTTCGGTTTTTGCGTTATTGCCAAAAGTTCTCGCCTTATAGCCGCCAATCGAGAGGCCGAAAAGTATCTCTCCTTGAAGAGGTTTGCTACTTCGTTGAATGCAAGAGGGCCTCTAAGCGTGTAGAACCAATCCTTGGGTCCTTCACCTAATGAGTAAGGAAAAAGAAGAAGAAGAATGTCACTAAAAGCTTCATAATTCGAATATATGTTTAGTTGAATCTTGAAATCTTTTAAGTGTTTATGAGGGTTTTCCGTGGCTTTCCCATGAAAAATAGGCAATGAGTCTATAATGCTCGGATCCGCTTTGAAATTCGGAATATTGGGCCTAATAAAATTATAATTATCCTCCACATTTCTAGGTGCTACTAATTCTCTCAAGGTTTTTGGCCTTGGAGCTCTTGTTTCATCACCCATATTTGAATTTAAATGAGTAGAGAGAGAAGAAAAAGTTTGAGTTTGAAGTTGAGGTTCGTCTTGATCTTCTTGTGTCGGTTCCTTGCTCTTCTTAGAGCTCTTGTTCCTTCTTTCGATTTCCTTGACAAATGGAAGTAATTCGCCTTTTCGCGATCTTGTGTTGTGCATAAAGCTTTCTTCTTTCACCTAGATTGTCACAAAAGAAACAAAGAAGTGAGTAAACAAATTTATGAATTTAAATCTCAAGTTTCGATCTAAAATATTGACTTAAACACCGCTCCCCGGCAGCGGCGCCATTTGATGAGCGGGTTTTTGGCGTGTTTTATGTGTCGTTGTGTTAAAACCCCGAACAATCAACAAAATTTGTAATCTAAGTTTGTACAGTGGCAAATGTATAGATTCGTTCCACGGGGAGCAATTGCGTCAAAATTTGGATCAAAATGGATGAGAAATAACGAAGAAAATTCACAGAATATAGTCCGTTATAACGGAATATGAGTCCGTTACAACGGATTGAGTGAAAAATTCTGGCGCAAGGTGTTAGATGAACGTCCGTTACAACGGATGAAACTCCGTTATAACGCAATAAACTGGTTCGTTAAAACGAACAGGGGTTACGTTGCAACGGATTGGTTAATCCGTTACAACGGACCACGATGTCCGTTACAACGTACTAGTATGAGTAATATTGAATGTTTTTCCTTGCTGGTCCGTTACAACGTAAGTAAGTTGCGTTACAACGGAGTACCAACAGACTGAAAGTCAGGTACAAACCGAATGGTCCGTTATAACGCAAGTTAGGTTCCGTTACAACGGAGTTTGTTCTGGATTTCGAATTTCTAATTTGAATTGGGGGAAAATCTTGCAGCATATTTCTGCTCTGCCATGAGAACAAATTGCATTAACAAGATTCTCGACCCGCAAATCACCGAAGAGGAACATAAAATAGAAATCGAAGCAGTGTCTTCTCTAGCAGAAATGTGCTTGAGATTGAGAGGGGCAGAGAGACCCACCATGAAACAAGTCGAGACGCGACTCGAAGTATTGCATGGCTCAAAGAAGCGACAATTACACCCTTGGGTGGAAAAAAGATCGAATGAAAGTGAGAACTTGATAAATGATCAATTACCTAGCGGTGATTCGACCCGGCAATACAGCCTTGAGACCGAACTGATTTCCTCATCCCATTTTCCTCGATAATATTTTCCCTATCCTTTATCTTTTCCATTTTAGTGTTGGCTATACAAACTTAATAGTATTCATAACTTAAATAAGTTACTAGTTAGTTATGTGTAATGTGTGTGAAATGAATCATGATGAGTGTATACATGCTATTATGTGTGTGATTTGTGAATATATATGTCTAGAAACCCGTATGGGATTTGTTTCGAATGGATTCAATTCTTTTATGGAAAAAATATTTTTCAATTGAACACTAGTGTACCAAATTTTAAATACACTTGAGCACGGCCCATGTTCAGCCCAATGGCCTTTTCTCTCTCTCTCTCAACCCCTCTCAGATCTAGCAAACGAATTTTCGCTCAAACCCGGATCAACCAATGCAGTTCTTCACCGGATCGGCGATCACCGACGCGAGTCCGTTGCCGACAGATCCTCCTGGTACGGGAGCAACAATGCCAATATGATATACGTGTTCAATCGGGCCGGGGTGTGTCTTGTATCGCGAGTGGCTTGGCCCCTTGCGCACTCTAGATCAAAATCAGGATCACAAGCTCATGTTTGGCTTGCTCTTCTTCCTCCAATCACTCACCAACAAGATCGACCCCACTGCGTAAATTTTCTTTCCAATTTTCAATTTTTCTTTTACATCAGTATTGTTTTTGTTTTTCAATCACGATTCTCTTAATTTCAGCTCGAATTTTGAATAAATTACTTGTCTTTGGATGATTCGATTTTGATATTCCCTTTTTTGAAATTGTTCAAGTGCTGAAAAGGGAAATATAGGAGTGCCATCGCTACCAGGTGAAGGTTGCTCATTCTATAGCTTCACGACCAACACTTACAAGCTCAGCTTGATGGAGAGCCCCTCTGGTATCAAGGTCCCTTCTTTTTTCATCCTTAATTTATATCATGTATTTAATTTTCATGCTTTTAGCTATTATGAAGCTTCGAGTACTTAAACTTTTTTCGTAGCTTATTTTAATAACTCATCCGAAAACTGGTGATCAGAGAGAATCGTTGAAGTATATTTATAATCTTTATGTTGAATTTGTTGTCAAGAATCCTCTCTATGTACCTGGAACTCCTATTCAGTACGTTTTTTTTCCTATGATATTTTTTCGTTTTTATTTTTTTTTGTTAATTTTCATGTAATTATTGGCCTGTTATAGGTGTGATCTCTTCACGAAGAATCTTGATCAGTATGGGGCTGTTTGATACCCAGTACTTAGAAGGATTTTGCAAGAAAATGAATTGGTTTCCTGGACAAGTAAATATTTGTGTGTTTGATTTGTTGGACAAACCAAGACAATGAGTTCTCATGTCCCTTTCCATCAGGGTTTTATCCCTCAAATGTTGTCTCGCCAAATTATTGGGAAAACACCAAAGTCTTTCTCTTTTCTTTCTCCTCCCGCCAAGAACACTCATTCCTGCTTCTTCTCTCTCAGCCGCTGTTCGCTTCTCTCTCAACCGTTGAGAAGCTTTTCTCTCTCGCCAAGCATGGCACCTCCATCGCAATCGCAGGTTTGTCTTTCTCTTGGCCGATTTTGTGGTTTTGGATCTAGGGTTTGTTGATTCAATCTCTCTCGTTTTTTATTTGGGTTTATTTCTGAAATTTGTTGGTTTGATATACTTGGTCTAGCATGTATAATCTCTCTTGTTTTTTTATCTCAATCATTTCTGATCTAGCTTTCCCGATTTGTTTTTTTGATATAATTTACATCTTTTTCCAGCATGTATAATCGATTTGGGTTTCGGTTCAGGTCAAATGTTGTTGAATTTTGTTGGGATAAGTTAATTAGTCGAATTTTTGCTGGAATAATGTTGATTTTTTTATGAAATGAAGGTCACACTTTTTAAAAAATGGAAGGCGTAGCTTTCTGTAATATCAATTTGTAATTAAATTGGAGGATGGTAGCCTAGTGATTGTAATTTATCTCATTTTAGGAATTGATTCTCTGTATTGAACCAATAATCCTTATCATTAACCAATAACGATGAAGGTCACACTTTTAAAAGAAAGTGAAAATTGTTTCTCTGTAATACCAATGAAGGTCACACTTTTTTTTAAGGAATTGATTCTCTGTAACTAATCAATATATTTTTGAATAATATAATTGACCAATAATCGTTATTACAGGAATCTGAAGCAACATCTCTTCAGGCGGAATTCTCAGAATGTGTCATATGGGCCATACATCATTACTTTATCGAGAACAAAACTCATGGTTCTGCCTTCACCACATATACGTACCAAATGAAGTTAAATTACGTTAGGCATCTTATGATGGTACATGGATTTGGTAATTCTGATGACAATGGAGGTAAAAATGCAGGCGGTACTGGAGGAAACGATGGTGAAACTAGAGGTGGCGTTTTCAGTGATTTTGGTGGTGGTGCCGAAGATGGTGGTTTCTCTAGCTGGTAATTTCGATAATGATATCTAATTTAGTAGTATAACTTAGATATTTTTGATATTTTGTGGTTTATATTTTGATGATGATATCTAATTTAATAGTATGGTGATTTATTTTGTGATTTGTGTGTTGTATGTATGAATTTAATTATAATGTACTATGTTATGAGATATTATAATTTATGATGACCAACCATATCCATTATTATGATTAAAAACATTATTTAGAGTCATGGCCCCAATTGTGATTATTATGTGTATAATTTTTATAATGTACTATTTAGAAGTTAATTATAATTATTATGTGTATAATTTTTCAAACCAACCAAATTCACTTTCAACTACTTTTTAGTTTTCCTTCATATCAAACAATAGATTTTCATTTCCATTATTTAGAATTCTAGTTAATCAAACAACACATGAGAGACACATATATCCTTCAAATATTGCATTTTCTCTAGACAATGCAAGACATTGCAAGAATCCCTCAAAATCCTTCAAAATCTCTCGCATCAAACGGCCCCTATGTGAAGACATTGATTTAGTGTGTCGATGATGAGCGGGTTTTTGGCGTGTTTTATGTGTCGTTGTGTTAAAACCCCGAACAATCAACAAAATTTGTAATCTAAGTTTGTACAGTGGAAAATGTATAGATTCGTTCCACGGGGAGCAATTGCGTCAAAATTTGGATCAAAATGGATGAGAAATAACGAAGAAAATTCACAGAATATAGTCCGTTATAACGGAATATGAGTCCGTTACAACGGATTGAGTGAAAAATTCTGGCGCAAGGTGTGAGATGAACGTCCGTTACAACGGATGAAACTCCGTTATAACGCACTAAACTGGTCCGTTATAACGAACAGGGGTTGCGTTGCAACGGATTGGTTAATCCGTTACAACGGACCACGATGTCCGTTACAACGTACTAGTACGAGTAATATTGAATGTTTTTCCTTGCTGGTCCGTTACAACGTAAGTAAGTTGCGTTACAACGGAGTACCAACAGACTGAAAGTCAGGTACAAACCGAATGGTCCGTTATAACGCAAGTTAGGTTCCGTTACAACGGAGTTTGTTCTGGATTTCGAATTTCTAATTTGAATTGAGGATTGAATTGAATGTTTGTTTTGAGATTAAACCAAGGGAGATTTAGGCTAATTTCAAGGCAGTAATTAAAAGTAAGAGATCAAGTAAAAACACCAACAAAGATTGATTCAAGTAAACGAGAACTAAGATTCATTAAACTAAGAATTCTTTACACAAATCCAATTCGAATTTAAACTACAATAATTTCAAGAAAGGAAAGAAAACACCTAGAGAGATGAAGTGAGCTTCGAGTCTCGTCTTGGATGCCTTCTCCGTTGCTTTGAGATGCTAGTGAGCTAGTCGCCTCGCACAACGTTTCCTTTCGTACCGATCCACTCGCCAATCGAAGAGAGCTTCGTACCGGTTGAGTGAACTCGAGATTGCAAGAAGTCCAATTGGAAGAAAGCTCCCGAGTGGAATATAGAATGCTCGACTCCTTGCTTGCGTGGATTCGGATGAAGAAAGCTCCACCTCAATCCTCGCAACTCGATCTTCGTCGAAGTGTAAACCGAATCACCGAATGAAGTGAGCTTCTATTCGGTGATCGATCTTAGAAAATTATCGTTCGTAGTTGCAATTCTTGCGTGTTCTTGAAAGTTCTTGGACTTGCTTAAGATGGAGAGAAAGAGAGAGAGAGAGAGAGAGAGAGAGAGAGAGAGAGAGAGAGAGAGAGAGAGAGAGAGAGAGAAAATGGGCGTAAAAGGGCGTGCCCCAATTCGTGGCCCTTTTTGTCTTATTTATAGCACTCACGGAGTCTTCTTATTGGCCACGAGTTGGTGAAGAAGATTGAGGGTAATGAGGTAATTTTCATCAAAGGTAGGTGGGCTGGATAAGGGCTAAGGATTGAGTGGTTTTCGTATAAACTTGTCTGTAAGTTTTCATCATGATGATTGTTTGCCTCCCGTCTCATTCAAGTACCGAATATATCGGTGTAATATATCGTTTTCACTCCTCTTGACGTGTTCGAGACAACTACACTCTCCAAATTCCCAGAAACTCCTTCTAATACCTGTGATTAAGCAATAAAACACATTTAGTGAAGATTTATTCATGATATCTCAAATATGATTAGTAAAGTATATATAATTGTTCTTCACAAAGGCTAAAGTCCCCAAATTAAGTATTAAATTTGTGCTTAATTTGCCTCACATCAGTCGAAGGTAAATTTTTTTTAATCCGTATTTGTTATTTACTAGCGAGTAAATGCTCAACAGAGATAGTCGCGAATATCTCTTGCGGCTTCGCAATCTCAAGGACATTTGTTGCCAAGTGATTTATACTGTTTTACTAATGAGTTTTTTGTTGGTGAAATCGAGCAAGTGTCTTTTTTGGGAGTTCAGTTTTTGATTTTCCTACCGTAATAGGGTGAAATAAATTCCTTGCTTAGCTAGCCCACGTGCATTCTACCGCAAAAAAGGAAATCCTTAACAAAATAGAACAATTTTGAACTTAATTTATGTTTTACTACAATTTTTGCAACGATGATACACACCCCGCTAAAAATACCACGCAGCTAACCCGCAACTCCATAATTTACCTATTTTATCATTTATTAGCATTAATTACTTGCCATTTAATTGGTTGGGGGTTATTTGGGGGGTGAAATGTGCGGGGTGCCTAGTTTTATTGCAATTTTTGTGGTGTTTTCTGCCTTCGATGTTGTAAGGATGAATAATTGATACACAATGTTATGCGTATACTTCAAAAATCAAACCGTATCGCATCGGATACCGATACTTGTCGGATACGTATCGGATACTCCACGTGACGTATTCGAATATTTTATTTTAAAATAATGTCGGATACTTCTCGTATACTTGCAGATATTTGTAGATATTTTATTTTTAAAATAATGTCAGATACTTCTCAGATACTTTCAGATATTTATAATGCATCAATAAATATATTTGGATAACAAAAATATAAATTTTAAATTGAAATAAAACAGTAATACATATAAGTAATTAACAAAATATAATAAATATTTGCTTAATAGGGAGTAATTTTTGTATTTAAATTTTTTTAGTATATTTAATGTCAAAAATATAATATATAAAATACAAAATATATATAAATTACAATTAAAAAAAATATTATATATAATAGATGTATTGAGTATTGTATCCTATTTGTTTTTTAAAATTGTCGTATTGCCGTATTCATATCGTGTCGGATACCGTATCCTTGCAACATAGTTGATACATCATAATGATTTAAATTTAATGAAGGATACATGTAATATTGTTTAGTAGAAAACAGTTCAGTAAAAATAGAAATGTCAACAAAGAAATTAACCAGTTTAAGACGAGTTTAAAGTTAAATACCTAATTTTCCACTTTGCACCTTTAAAAAAGGGGGAATTTCTCATGTATCCCTCTAAAACTTGCAAATTACAAATTTATCCTTCTAAAATAGATAATTACATATTTATCCCTATTAAACTTGACTTATTTCAAATTTCTCTAAACTTAACAGATAAGTTAGATTTAACAGAAAAATAATTTAATGACTAATTTACCCCTAATGTGAACCCGAAATCTGCTAATAATCAAACCCTAAACCCGTTAAGAATTTTAGACTTAAGTAGAGAAGCATCTTCTCCAAACCAATGTTGTAAAAAAACACCGAAAAACACCGAAAAACGGTCGAAAAACGGTGTTACGGTGGAAGACCGTTCCGTTTTTTGCCGTAACGTTTCAAAAAACGGTCAAACGTTTTTTAACTGTGTTTGACCGTTTTTTTGACCAAAAAATGTTTTTAACCCGTTTTACATACCGATTTTTTCTTCTAATTATTTTGGGCCCGATTTTTTTTTAATTTTTTGAGCAGTTATTTTTCTCGACAAATGATTTATTTTTCATCGAGTCTCTGTTTTAGTACTTCTTCATCTTCGCGACATTGGTTGGGATGCTCCATTCTTCAGTTCTTCACGATTGACTAAAGGATGACGTCGGCTCGGTTTAATTTACGACAATGGCTGCTCTCTTCTTCTCCACAACAAAACTAATCTCTTCTGCACGAATTATGATTGCGAGTGCTAAGTTTATTTAATTTGTGCTAATTTGATATGGCAATGGATGAGGAGAATGTGAAATTCGTCATTAACGAGGGATCAACTCCGACGAATTTGGTCCCAAATGATGTTAATGATTTTACGCCTTAGTTTTTTTTTATTTAAATTTATATTTTGATGTTACATTTATGTTGGACATTCGTTTTGATGTTACGTTTATATTGGACATTGTTTATGTTATTTTTTTATTATTAAAAAATTAAATTATTATATATTTTTTGTTTTATCCATAATTTTTAATTAAATTATTATCGATTTCGGTGACTGTTTTTTTTTACTGTTTTTCGACCGTTTTACGGTATTCCCGTAAAACGGTCCCCGACCGTTCCGTACCGTTTTCCGTATTTTACAACATTGCTCCAAACTATGAACATGGCGGCAGCTTCTCCAAAATCATATTCTCCAAAATTAATTGGCTACCAAGCTGCGATCTGGACTTTGACGAGTTGGGGACTACTCTAAATCATGACGACATCTTTGCTGAATCTCCAATTCGCCGAAGCTGGTGAAGCTCGTCTAGGTGACCCGGTCGATCGGAAGGCTAACACAACTGCGGTAATGATCTGGCGATATTCAGGTAATTCTCCATCGAAATCGCATCTTGGTGCTTGCACTCTTTCAATTTACAGTTTCTCTCGAATCACATCTTGGTAATTGTATAGTATAAAATCCATCAAAATTTTCCAGTTGGGATTTTGAGTTGTAAAAAACCATCGAAAATTTTCAGTTGAGAATTTTGAGTTGTAAAATTCTTCGAAAATTTTGTTACCTCATTTCTCGAGAATAATATTTCAGTCATCACTCTTTTCTAATTTGTGCCTATCTTTTATTTGTAATTCATGGATAAGAAAGGATTGTTAATACTAATAATTTGTAATTGAGGTAATTTATGACTTTTTATAGCTTCAATTTTCAATTTCAACCCTAAATTTTGAAAAATCTTGTCGTAATTCAATATTATTTGCTTTTAAAGTAGGTGAACTCAACACTTGGCTAAGATACGAGGTCCGTTAATGAAGTTGAACCGAAGATAATCGAGTCATAAAAGTAAGAACCGTTAGTATATTTAAGCTAAGAGAAGTTTCCCGTTCATGACGTGTGAGGAAGTTCATGATCGAGCCTGGCCTTTGCAAGAGAATTGCTAAGAAGTCCTGTCCAGGTCAACATCGGAAACATCGTAATAAAAAGGACCGTGATGCATATGGAGAAGCAAAGGCAGTTGGAATTATTTTGAGAAATCAAGAAAAAGGATCGAGGTGATTGTGTTTTGCGCATATGGAGAAACATTGTAATAAAAATGAATTGATGTCTTTTGGTGCGTTGGCCATTAACGGAGAAAGAGGATCGAAGGTGATTGTGCTAAGCTTTATCGAGAGAATGTGCAGTTAGCTTTTTTATTAGCAAACTAAGAATATATATATACATTGTAATTTCCAATGTTGTAATAAAAATGAATTGATGTCTGATCTGAATTGGAGATGAATACGAAGTTGTATAAATTGGTGTAAAATATATACGTTCTAACCTTCAAATTTGTATATATGAATTTGTACATGATGATAAGGGCTGGAAAATGAAAATTGTTTATGTAATACATGACAGGATGTTACTAAAAGAATGAAAAATGGTGAATGCTATTTAGTAAATGAAACAAAATGGATGCAAATTCAACTCGCGCATGGTTTACAACATCAAATGGTTCGAACATATGAACAAAAATAATTTACTGAGCAACTGACATTTTTTTATTATTAAACATCAGAATTGTAAGACCATTGTTATAAATTGTTCACATGTAAAACATGTACAATACTTCTTTATTTCATTTGGTAAATTTTTCCATACCCCCAATCTCTCAATTCACAAAAAATCTTACAGATCCTAACAATGTAACAGTCACAAATCTCACCAATCCTAACAATGTATCAATCACACAAACGATCAACTCAATTCACATTCGATAGTGCTAATTCATCATAATCTACACTTTTAATTATCCTTGATTCTCATTTCATAGTCGCAATTCTCCTCCATTAGCGCTTCATACTCCTGATTCTCCTAAATTATCACTTCATCTTCTAAATCTTCTGAATTAACACTAAATAATGTCAATTCTTGATTAGTGGTCACATCAATTTCGTACCGAGTCGAAACTGACATGGGCTCGAATCAATATTTCAGAAGGGTGTGAATACTGGTACGACCGAAGAGAAGAATGAGTCAATGACCAGACAAAGATGTAATACGACATTTGGCGATTCATGTATGGTTGGATACTGGCAAAAATTGTCCGGAACTCGTCAGAAAAAAAACGATAAGAAGGGATATGGCGCCTCTGATGTGAACACCCGGTCTTGAATGCGAACAAGGAGGAAGGGTTCTGTTCGCCATTCTGTTCGCCGTAGGGTCACTAATCGCTAGGTTTGTGTCTATCTTTGCATGCTAGGATTCTACTAGAAGGGTTTCACAATTCTTCGACGGGGGAAAGAGAGAAGTGAGAAGGGAGAAGTTCGGATGAAGATTTTCAGGTGGGTTCATGACCATGAGAAGCAGGCCCGGCCCTGGACTTTGGCCCAGTTGGCCCAGGTCACAGGCCTCCAAAAACAAAAAAGCCTCTCATATTTTATATTTAACACTATACATATAATACCAATAGATAAAATCCACAATAAAAAAGAAATCCAAACCACCAGACCCGTTAATACAATCGGGTCCGTGTCCATTAACAATATCATCTCTCTCTCTCTCTCTCTCTCTCTCGGTACCATCGTATAACCTAGGTTAGGTCGTGAGTGACTCTTATCGTAGCTGTCTGGGCGACGCGACGACTGCACGGCGACCCGACGACTGCACGGCGACGCGACGGGTCTGATGATGAGAGGCAGAGCTAGTCGTTTCTCTCCTCGAAACTCGATTTCTCTGGTGTTTCGAGTATTTCTCCAATTTTTCTGGTGTTTTGAGCATTTCTCTAATTTGTTAGCAATTTACAAAAGGTATAATCAATTTTAGTTAGTTTAATTTGTTGAAATCGTATTTAATTTGTTGATAATCTATTTGAGTTAGTTTAATTTGCTGAAATCGTATTTAATTTGCTGATAATCAATTTGAGTAAGTTTAATTTGCTGAAATCTTATTTAATTTGCTGAAAATTGTGTTGAATTTGTTCTTGTGCTGAAATTTTGTGTTCTTGTGCTGATAATCTGGTATCTAGTTTGTGTTTTTTTTAGCTGATAATATGGTATTTAATTTGTGTTTGTGTAATTGTATAATTATGCTGTCAAATTATGTTTAATTAGCTGAAAATTGTGTATTGATTGTATTGTTCTCTGGTATTTAATTGAGTTAGTTTAATTTGCTGAAAATTGTCATGTCAAATTGTATAATCTAGTTTGTATGTTTGTATAATTTAGGTTCTATTAATATTTTAATTTAGTTTGTATGTTTGTATAATTTAGTTTGTCAAATTTGTATAATTTAGTCTCTATTAATAGTGTATAATTTGTTCTCTGACGTGTATTAATTTAGTTTGTATGATTTGTATAATTTTGTTTCATTTAATTTTGTTGCATTTAACTTGTATAATTTGTATAATTCTAAAATTTGTGTTGTCAATCGTATTTAGTTTGTATGATTGTATTGTTTGTATGATTGAATTGTTTGTATTTTGCTTAATTGTTTAGTTAAATTATGGAAATTTTGTAAGTATTTCTTTGTATTTGTAGTTATAATCATGATGCGTAAAAGAACTTTTATGTCGGGAAATGAGAAAAGAAAAAATAAAGAAAAACACGAAAATTTTATTCAATCTCAAAGAGGCGTCATGAATATTCTAGTTATATGTTTTGTAATATTTTGATCTTAATTTTATGAATATTTCTTTAGTTCTAAATTTAAAAATATTTTTCATTATTATATGATATAATTTCGTAATTTTTGAATTATCGTAACATCATGTCACAGGCCTCCGAAAATTCAGGACCGGGCCTGATGAGAAGGATCCGTGGGACAATGAAGAAAAAAATGAAGAAACGAGGAGAAGAGCCAAGTAATGGAGAGTCAAGTTAATTATGGGTTTGTGAAAATAATAAAGGGCATTTTTGTCATTAACATGTATATTTGTCATTTTAATAAAATTTAAAATTTAAAATATTAGTTAATTTAACAGATATTTAACAGTAGGAGAAATTTGATATTTATAAATTTTTAAGTGAACATATATGATATTAATTGAGTTTAGAAGGAACATATATGTTATTAGTTGTTTTAGAGAAATAAATTTGTTATTTGCCCGTTTAAAAAATTATTTCCCTTTCTTGACTGGTCTTTGATCTTTAATGATGAGCAACCGATTCCACTTTGTACCTTTAAAAAATGGGGTTATATATGGTACCCTGAAACATCACCCAACACCCACGATATTGGGGGGGCCAATTCGCATCTCTCATTTTTTGTATCAAAAAATGTATTAACCGTTAATTGAAATTATTATTTTTGTTAATAAATAGTATAATTGTATTAACCGATAATTAACTTCGAATTAATCGTTAATTCAAAATTGAATTAACAAACAATTGAAATGGTTGGGTGCAATTTGGGGTTTCATATATTCACCAAACTCTTTAACCTTGCCTTCCAATTCATAAACCATCCTTTGCCTAGAATTATTGAGTAAACATGCTCTCCTTATAATCTTCTTTCAAAACAAGGCTTTATTTAGTGAAACCTAAAACTAAAAATAAAAAGAGCATTAGTTCAAAAAGAGAGAGAGGTGTTCTATTATAACAACAAAGATGATGATAATTGGAGTTATTTTAACAATGCAGATTTTACACGGAACAGTCGAAGCTACATTAGTTATGGCTAAGCCTGGTTGCCCCGAAACATGCGGCAACATCAGGATCCGGTTCCCATTTGGCATCGGGCCGGGTTGTTACGATGATCGTTTTGAGGTAACCTGCAACCAAAACAGCGACACTCCCAAGCTATTTTTAAGTGATGGCAGAACTGAAGTACTCGAGATCTCTTTGCAAGAATTTATCGTTCGTGCTAAAAGTAGCAGTATATTGACCGTTCCCTATGTAGAGAACGGGAACACTTCTGTTTGGATTATTGATAACGGCGCCTTCTCTGTCTCGACCGAAAGAAATGTAATTGTTGCCTTTGGATGCGATATATTACTCCAAGCTACCGGTTTCTCTAACATATCCCGTCTCTCTTACCGAAACCCCGAATTCCCGCTCGGTGCTTGCGTGTCAGTGTGCTCCTCCTCCTTTGATGGCTCATGCTTTGGATTCGCCTGCTGTCAATCTCCCATCCGTTCCTGGGGCTTTTCAGTCAGGGAATCTTTTAGTCTTCAATTCACACAAGTGACAACAGGAAAGGCATCAGTGAAAGAATTATACAAGTTCATAAAGGATCCAAATTTTGCTGGCTCTTTAGATTTGAGCTCAACAGAGAGGGACTTCTGGAAGAAATTCTGGAATATTAAAGGAATACAGCCAAGAATAAAGTTGTTTCTATGGAGAGTAATTCATGACTCTATACCAACAAACGAAAATCTGCACAAAAGAATACCAACTCTGGATCCTATGTGTCCATTGTGCAAATCAGCTGTAGAGACTACCAAACACTGCCTCTTTCTATGTCCTCTTTCTTTCCAGTTCTGGTCAGTTTCGCCCATCACCATTCACAACATTGATCTGAGTAGAACAATAATGGCCATTATTGATCAGTGGTGTTTTAAAGCCGGAGCATCTAACATCTGTCTACTGTTCTCTTTAATCTGGGAATGGTGGAAGGCTCGTAATGAATGGGTGTTTCAAAAATCACGGCCAGATAATTTTACCATCATCTCCAGAGCATTTTTAAACGTGAGTAGGGGAGGATACACCGAGCAATTAGATATCCCTAATTCGGTCCAACAGCCTAACCCGGTATTAATTATATCAGGTCATGACCTGATATGTAATACAGATTTTTCAGGAGATGATAAAGGAAATATTGGGATTGGTTTTACCCTCAAGGATAAGAAAAACAATCTATTATGGGCTGCAGCAAGGTATCAAACTGGAGTTCTCCAGTCCGTAGAAGGAGAATTATGGGGATTGGCCAGTGCAATGGAATTTGTGTACAATTTCCATAACGGGTTGAGATGTATTTTTTGTGCAGATAATGTCGAGGCAATTCGAGTGCTTAGTTCCCTGCCACAAGACGAAGTCGGAAGAGAGGAGGAACTGAGTTCATGGCGCGCCATTCAAAGGGCCCGAGACTGCCTCGCATGGAAACGAAGATTGAAGGATCCAACTTTCTTGCATATACCGCGACAACACAATGTGGAAGCCAATATGTTGGCAAATATGGCTAGGATCGTCCAGAAAGATTATCAGGACTCATGCCTTCCAGTCCTGTTACACTGAAGGCTTAGATCACTGATGGGAATATGTCACTTAGTAGTGAATTTAGTTTTCTTTTCAGTTTATTAATCGAGTTTAGTTAGATAGTTTTTCCTTTTTGAGGGTATGTATTGCCCTATCTCTGGTTAGAGTTTAGTTCAGTGTTGTAAGAAGACTATTTATTTTGTTTCTAAGTTAAGCGCCTACGGGCTTTTCACCAAAAAAAAATTCACACATCTGAGTAGCAGCCTAAATAAATTAAAAAAAGTAAATCAGAACAGAGGCCTCATAGTCGAGACTGAGTGGTTCAATACAAATTTCAGAACGTTAGAATGGTTGTTAGGTCCATTTTCAGAGCCAAGGGCTTCGAGTGACTCCCTGGTGATCCCTTTCGTGCTAGATTGGGATTATAGTCCTGGCAATCAAAGCTTAAGTGAGAACACCAATTGTTCCTCTGGTGTGTTTGAATGCAGTTGCCAACAGGGATTTGAAGGCAACCCTTTCGTGATTGGTGGATGCCAAGGTATACAATACATTATAAGCTAGATTTCCTTACATAACTAAGCAAAAACCCAACCAAAAAAGAAAAGATCAAAATAAAAATCAATAATATTGGCTTATTGATTTATTGATTTATCTCAATTTTTCTCTCATTGACATTTCACTGATTTCAGACATCAATGAATGCACACTTCCAGATGTTTATCGTTGCCATGGTACATGCATCAACAAATTAGGGACATATGAATGCAACTGCTACCCAGGAAGTGAAAGCAATGATGCAAACGTTGGACCATGCTCACCATCTTCAAAGCCTAATAGTGGAAACATATCAGGTTGCACCGTTAGTTCCATAAATCAAGAGATTTTCACAATTGTATAAATAACCTCATCACTAATGTATATATTCCCATATTTTATTTACTTTGTCTAGGTCAGATAATCATAATAGGTGTTTGCACTGGCTTTGGACTCATCTTTTTTCTTCTTGGGGGCCTCTCGCTAATCCGGTGGTTTAGGATAAGAAGGTCTAAGAAATTAAGAAGGGTGTTCTTCAAGAGAAATCACGGGCTTTTGTTAGAACAACTAATTTCGTCGAACAAAGATATCGCAGAAAGGTTGAAGATCTTTAGCTTAGAAGAGCTTGAGAAGGCAACAAACAAATTTGATCCGACTCGCATTGTGGGTCGTGGCGGGCATGGCGTAGTTTACAAGGGCATATTAACGGACCAACGTGTCGTCGCCGTTAAAAAATCATCAATGATAATTCAAAAAGAAATCGATCAATTTGTTAACGAGGTTGCTATTCTCTCGCAAATCGACCACAGAAATGTGGTTCAGCTTTACGGCTGTTGCTTGGAGTCTCAAGTCCCCCTATTAGTTTACGAGTTCATTTCAAATGGAACCCTATTCAATCATCTTCACCCCGAAGGCGACGATGCCTTATCATGGGTGGATCGATTTAGAATTGCGTTGGAGACTGCGAGGGCTTTAGCACATTTACATTCTGCTGCTTCGATATCGGTCTTCCATAGAGACATCAAGTCTGCGAACATACTGCTTGATGATTATCTTACGGTGAAAGTGTCCGATTTTGGAGCTTCGAGGTTAATTCCAATGGACCAAACCGGCATTAATACGGCCATACAAGGAACTCATGGATATTTGGATCCAGAATACCACTACACCGGTCGATTAACTGAAAAAAGCGATGTATTTAGTTTTGGTGTAATTCTCGCCGAACTGCTAACAAGAGAAAAGCCGATTTCAATTTCCAGATTTGAAATGGGGGAAAATCTTGCAGCATATTTCTGCTCTGCCATGAGAAGAAATTGCCTCAATGAGATTCTCGACCCGCAAATCACCGAAGAGGAACATAAAATAGAAATCGAAGCAGTGTCTTCTCTAGCAGAAATGTGCTTGAGATTGAGAGGGGCAGAGAGACCCACCATGAAACAAGTCGAGACGCGAATAAGCGACAATTACACCCTTGGGTGGAAGAAAGATCGAATGAAAGTGAGAACTTGATAAATGATCAATTACCTAGCGGTGATTCGACCCGGCAATACAGCCTCGAAACCGAAATGATTTCGTCATCCCATTTTCCTCGATGATATTTTCCCTATCCTTTATCTTTTCCAATTTAGTGTTGGCTAAACAAACTTAATATAATTCATATCTTAAATAAGTTAGTTATGGGTAATGTGTGTGAAATGATGATGTGTGTATACATGCTAGTATGTGTGTGATTTATTTGTGAAAATATGTCTAAAAACTCTTTTATGTTTGAATCATTAAATAAATAACTAAAATTGTACAATTATAAAAAGAGGAAGTTGAGTTGTTTGGATTATAATTAATTTTATGCCAGGCGTGAGATAAAATTAGTATTTTTTTGTGTTTTTTTATTAGCCGCAAGTTAGAGGAAAAATAATTAAATGTCAGGAAATTTTAGAAATGAAAAAGAAGAAGTGAAGAGTAATATCAGGATTTTTTTTTTTTTTTTTTTTTTAATTTTAGAAATGAAGAGTAATGTGAAGATTATATTTGTTAATTAAGTTTAACTACAAAATGATCATGTAAATGAAAAGAAAAAAAAAATTAAACTAATTTTATGAAGATCTTGTACCAAATTTAAAATACACCGTGCAAAGCCCATGTTCAGCCCAATGGCATTTTCTCTCTCTCTCAACCCCTCTCAGATCTAGCAGACGAATTTTCACTTAAACCCCGATCAACCAATGCAGTTCTTCACTGGATCGGCGATCACCGACGCGAGTCCGTTGCCGGCGGCTCCGCCAGGCACGGGCGCGACGGGGAACAATGCCAATATGATATACGTGTTCAATCGGGCCGGGTTGTGTCTCTTGTATCGCGAGTGGCTCCGCCCCTTGCGCACTCTGGATCAAAATCAGGATCACAAGCTCATGTTTGGTTTGCTCTTCTCTCTCCGATCCTTCACCAACAAGATCGACCCCACTGCGTAAATCTTCTTTCCAATTTCCAATTTTTTCTTTTACATCAGTATTATTTGTTTTTTTTTTAACATGATTCTCCACTGGATTTCAGCTCGATTTACGATTTTGATATTCCCATTTTTGAAATCCTTCTGTGCTGAAAAAGGAAATTTAGGAGTGCCGTTGCTACCAGGTGAAGGTTGCTCATTCTATAGCTTCACGACAAACACTTACAAGCTCAGCTTGATGGAGAGCCCCTCTGGTATCAAGGTATCTTCTTTTTTCATACTTAATTTACATCATATATTTAATTTTCATAATTTTAGCTATTATGAAGCTTCGAGTACTTGAATTTTTTCACAGCTTATTTTAATAACGCATCATAAAACTGGTGATCAGAGAGAATCGTTGAAGTATATTTATAATCTTTATGTCGAATTTGTGGTCAAGAATCCTCTATATGTACCTGGAACTCCAATTCAGTATGTTTTTTTTTCCTTAGATATTTTTTCGTATTTTATTTCGTTAATTTTCATGTAATTATTTGCCTGTTATAGGTGTGATCTCTTCACGAAGAATCTTGATCAGTATGTGAAGACATTGATTTAGTGCATGGAAGGTAATTTTGTTGTTATTGCGTGCAAATTATGATCGATTTTTAATTTATTTCGTTTCTTATTTTCAGGATTTTGACGACCATTGCTTTGTGATAAGGTTTTGTAATAATATTGGAGAAGATTAGAAAAATGGAACAAGTTTTATTGATTTCTTATTTCTTTGCTCTTTTTTATTTCATAGTCCTTCATTTGCAGTTTTGAAATGTTTCTTGGGCCTTTTTATTTCTTTTGATGAAATATTTGGGCATTTTTTACCAAGTTTTTTTTTTTTTTACCTTCAAAGAAATCATGAAGATATATACTCGCCGTCGCGAAGGTATACTTGATTTTGGTGATGGTAGAGTATCTCAAATACATAATTTGGCATTGTAAATCGTCAAAACGCCAGCAATATTAACCGTCAGTATGTTCTATTGCCACCAAATATTCAAAAGTCGTATCAAATATTGCCAGCAAATACTCGCGTCCAATCAAATCGCCAGCAATATTACAAATATAATATTGTCAAATCTATCTCGTGATTTCCTTCCAAAAATCATTACTGAAATCAATATTATTCTCAAAATTTTAAGTAGCTAATATAGGGGTAATACGGGAAAAAAATTGAACGAACAAAATTAACAATTTTTTTAACTAAAAGTTCAATTTGGAAATATCTATGATATATTTGAAGGGTTTATAGGGGTATTTATGAAATTTCACGTTTTTGAGAGGTAGACATGAAATTATCATGATATTTTGCAGGGATTGTTGTTTACAAATATAGAATATTCGATAAATACTAATTTACAAATTAATGCATCAATCAAATATGATAATAATACGTGCCTTGGAATATCATTCCATCGAATAAAATTTCTTGAAATACAATATTCCAATGCCCATTTTGAAACCCGAACTAACCGACCCATGAGAGAATAGATTAAAAATCATAAGGTTTTTGAAGGATCGAAGAACTCATACTAGCATGTCCCGATATTCACAAGCGAATGAGAATGTTCGAGTGTGGACAACAGTAGAGAATAGTATACTAATCGATGCATCAATTCACGAACATGATCGGATCTGGTACCACACTCACTAGATCTGTGAAACCCTTCAACTAGATTTTTTAAATCGAGATAATTTTTTGAAAATTCGCCATGTGGACTTGACATGTTATACCGACCTGAACTGCAGAGATTCGGATATGTTTCATTGTGCAATATAGAGGTACTCGAAATTCCAATTTTTAAACTACCAGTTATTATCAAACCCTTTTTTATATTTGGGTACCTTAAGATTTTCACAAAATTCTTTTACTATAATTCAGGTTCTCTTTGTTATTTGAAAATTAGTATTTTTGCTCATGTATTATAATTATAACCTCGTACAATTTTATATTATCATCAATTCAATCTTGACATTAATAATCACACACCCCATACTGACATAAACAAGAAAGCTCCGAAGACTACTAGTAATAATCTCGTGTCTATGTCTACACTGAAAAATGGAAAAATAAATAGAAATAGAAAATAGAAGATATCATCGAGGAAAATGGGATGATGATAACAGTTCGCTTTCAAGGCTAATCTGTCTGGTTGAATCATTGCCAGCAAATTGATCATTTAACGCGCTAGATGTACCCTTGGCCGAAGCGAGTAAATGGCGCTTCTTGGAGCCTTGCAAAACTTCGAGTCTTGTTTCGACTTGTTTCATGGTGGGTCTTTCATCTCCTCTCAATCTCAAGCACGATTCTGCAAGAGAAGCAACTGCTAAAATATCTACACGATGCTCCTCCTCTGTGATTTGCGGGTCGAGAATCTCGTCGAGGCGATTTCTTCTCATGGCAGAGCAGAAATGTGCTGCAAGATTTTCGCCCGCTTCAAATTTTAAAATAGAAATTGGCTTTTCTCTTGTTAGCAGCTCAGCAAGAATTACACCGAAGCTAAAAACATCGCTCTTCTCAGTCAAACGACCGGTATAGTGGTATTCGGGGTCCAAATATCCATGCGTTCCTTGTATGGCCGTATTAATGCCGGTATGGTCAATTGGAATTAACCTCGAAGCTCCAAAATCGGACACTTTCACCGTAAGATAATCATCAAGCAGTATGTTCGCAGACTTGATGTCTCTATGGAAAACCGATATGGAAGCAGCGGAATGTAAATGTGCTAGAGCCCTTGCGGTCTCCAATGCAATCCTAAATCGGTCTTTCCATGATAACACATCACAGCCTTCACCTTCACGGCGAAGATGATCGAAAAGTGTCCCGTTTGAAATGAACTCGTACACTAAAAGCGGAACTTGGGACTCCAAGCAACACCCGTAGAGCTTAACCACATTTTTATGGTCGATTTGGGAGAGAATTGCAACCTCGTTGATGAATTGATCGATTTCGGTCTGCATAATCATTGATGATTTCTTAATAGCGACAACCCGCTGGTCCGATAACATGCCCTTGTATACTATGCCATGCCCACCACGGCCCACGATACGAGTCTGATCAAATTTGTTTGTTGCTTTCTCGAGCTCTCTTAAACTAAATATCTTCACCCGCTCGGCAATATCATTATTTGATGAAATTAATTGTTGTAACAATATCCCGTGATTTCTCTTGAAGAACTTCCTTTTTAATTTCTTAGACCTTCTTCTCCTAAACCATCGTATTAACAGGAGACTGGCTAGAAGTAAAATGATGAGTCCAAAGCCAGTGATTACACCTATGAAGATTACCATACCTAGAAAAGTGATAAAAGCATGCGACTATTAGTCTATTACTGATCTGTATGGTGTATGGTTGATAAAAGCATGTGACTATTAGTGCTAATTCTAAACCATAGTATATTTACCCATTTATATAATTATTTTATGCAATTTGATTATAAACAAATGTCACAACCTGTGAAGTGTTCCCTCAATAATGGCATGCAGGGGGCCTTTCCATCTCCACGAGTTCCTGGCGGGCAAAGACAATCATATGAGCCTTGTTTGTTGATGCATGTATCGTAACAATCATTGATATCCGGATTCATGCATTCATTGATATCTGCGATCCCATTAAGACAAAAAGAATTTACATAAACTTATCTTAAAATATATACCGGTTAAGAGAAAATATTTTGCATTCCAATTGGATTGTACTTCAAACGACTACCAATACATTTTGAAAATATTTTTGAGTGCATTCCAAAATGTATTGGAGGTCGTTTGGAGTGCATTTCATTCAAGTGCGATTTTTTTTCTCTTTTAGATATTATATCAACTCAAGAACATAATAAAATGAAGGAAATAAATAGATGAATATTTTAATTTCAAGTTTTATAAAAAAATATGTGCTTATACATATTGTATATTTTATACTTTGTATTGTACCTTTTATACCGTACGATTTACTATTTGTTGTATCTTTTATACTTTTTATTTTAATGAAACAACTGTAATAACATATATTTATATTTAAACTAATTACTATGTGCTCAGACATACTTTATCTTTTCTGTATTTTTTCATGTCGTTTATTTTTTGTTCATATAATAACATTTAGTTCTATCATTTTTTGTATTTTTCTCTTAAGAAAGTTGTATCGCGGTTGTAGTAAAAATGTATAAAATTTACTATGTTTAATATTGATCACATTGTAAATATGTATAAATATGAGCGTCAAAGGTATGCAATAATTATAAAAAATAAAAAAAATTGGACGTTGTCCGAATTTTGAGTGTTGTCCGCAAAAAATGGACTGCTCGGTCTATTTTACTAATCTCTTTTAAACCGGATTGCGACCAATTTTTGGGCCTTTCCTAGATTTCGAAATGGACACATGACATCTCCTTATATAATATGGCATGTTGAAATATAATTGCAGTGCAATTATGTGGAGTGCAATAGTTGGTCTCTGGGCTTAATTAAATAACTTCACCAAAATCATATTCAAATTTTTTTAAGAACTAGGAGAATACTCGCGCTACGCGACAAACATGTAAATTATGTTTTTCATTGTAATACAATTATATATTTGTATGATAATATTAATAATATCATCTTAAAATAAAGTTATTTGAATTCATTTATCTGTGATTATCCATATGTTTTATAATTATTATAAATTATGATAACAATTTTTTTTTTTTTATCAAATAATAATACCCATATTAGTGTCATTATATACTAATATATAAGAATAAGATATAATACAATTTTGCGAAAAACGTAACAACAAATATTATATCATTGTTCACAATAGTTCATACAATATCAAATATTAAAATAATGAATCATACAACATATGTAGTAACACATTATTAATTATATATAGTAATATTTTTTATTGATTGAAATGCCATGGAAAATATAAAATAATATAAAACTTAATAGTGGAGGTAATTTAATAAATAATATCAAAATTTAATTGATAATAGACATAAATACAAATTATTTTATATCATATGATTTCTTTTATTTTACATTTTGTAAAATAACAATACAATTTGATAAGTGTTTATAAGTTTAAAAAGTTATTTAGATGGATAAACTTTTTTTAATTCTATTATTTTTTGAAAATGTTTTGTTTGCTTACAAACACAAATATAATCTACTTAGTATTATATATGAGATTCTTATTGTTATAATTTTTTTAAAAATAAATAGTAATACATAAAAATTCTATTATGCAAATAAATTCTTAAACATATATTATGTAAATGTGTATTTTTTTGCATTATATTTTCTTACGTAATATCTTTACAAATTGAAATTATGAAAAATAGTATGTATGAACTATGCTAATATGGATGTAAAAATTAAGAGAAAAATAAAATGAATATATTTGATGGGTTTATAAAATTAAATTTCCAAAATAATACTAATATATGTTGTATTTTTTTTTATAATATTACATATTAAATTATTAGTATTTCATATATAAATTTTTCATATTCCATTGCATTCACATTTGATTATATAATCTTATGTGAAATGTAAAACAATTGATTATACTTGGTCTAATATGATTCTAACAAATAATAATAAGCCACATCATTAATGTAGAATAGTGTGACTTTCTAAAAATGATTAAAACATTGTGTAAAATAATAACACATAAATGGCTACACAAAATATGATTTTCAAAAAATCTAACAAAAAACTAATGATTGAGATTAAACCACATTTCTACATCTAATGATTCAAATTAATACTTAAAAATAATAAATAAAAATATTAATACATATAATGAAATCACATCACACAATCTAATGGTTAATAATCAAGATAAAAATGATGATGTGGATTTATGAGAAGTATCAAAGATATGTGCAAAATAAAATAAAAAAAGTGAGTTAATTGGATTTGCATCAAATTTTGTATCGTGTAATAAATAATGAACTTTTCCTTCCTCAAAATTTGAGTGACTCTGAAATTTATTACACAACATTAATTTCGATGTACATTCAACGATTAAAAAATGGATCATGCATACCTTGGCAGCCTTGAGTCATGTAAGGATTGCCTTCAAATCCCTCTTGGCAGCTGCATTTAAAACCACCGGTATTGTTGACGTAATAACACTTGCTATTCTTACTTAAGCATTGACAGTATGACCAAAATGGACGATAAGTCCAATCCAGCACAAAAGGGATCACCATGGAGTTACCCGAAGATGGCGGCCCCGAAAAGGGATCCAACAACGTTTTAACCTCGTCGAAATTGTTAGTGAACCACTCCCTCTCCACAAGGAGAGCACTGTTGCGCTGCGGAATTTCTACAGGAGTGACCGGTCTCGGACTCACATTTGTGAGCTTAAGGGCATAAGATTTATCAACAAAAGGCACGGAATCGAAGGAAGTTTGGCAGCAGAGAACTCCGGTGCACGAGCGATTTAAGAAGTTAGGATCTGGAGTTGTCGATCCGCACAATGACACACAAGCACTGATCGGGTCATCGAGATCAAGGTCGATAGCCTGGGCTATTGCTCCACACCCGAAGGCAACAAGTAGATTTCTTTGGGTCGACAAAGAGAAGGGGCCATCGTCAATAATCTTTATATTAACATTCCCGTCATTTCCATTGGGGAGTGTCAATATATTACTTTTAGCACGCACGATACCTTCGTGCAAAAAGATGTCGAGGACTTGGGTTGTGCCATCGCTTAAAAATAGCCTTGGAGGGTGATATGTTTGGTCGCAAATCACCTCAAAGCCGTCATAGTGGCAATCCGTCCCGATGCCGAATGGGAACGGGATCGTGATGTTGCCGCAACTTGCGGGGCAACCAGGTAGAGCTGAAACCGTTGTAGCTTCGATTGCCACATGTAAAGTCTGCAATATCAGAATTATTCCTATCATCATCGTAGTTGTAATCAGGGAACACATCTTTTTTAACAAAAGCATATTTTCTACTGAAATTTGAAGGTAGAAAGAGCACAAGTAAGAATGTTCACTCGATCATTCCTAGCCATAACTGCTCTTGTGAAGTCAAAGTCAGTCACTCGATTCACACTAGCCCATATTGAAAAAGAGAATATTCTACTTTTCCCCCTCCCCCCCCCACACACACACACACACCACCACCACACACACACACACACACACACACACACTTCCCCATACTTTCATGATCTCCCAATTAATCCATCATAATAAAAATAATTCATAATTAATTCATAATTATTAAAAAATTAATACGTAATTAAGATCGATATAGATTAAAGATTAATTACAAATATTCAATTATTAATAAATATGGATTAATCGTTAATTGAGAGAGAGGTAATTAGGAATTAATTGTCTTCGAATTTGTATCATGAAAATGTGGGAGAAATGAGGGGCATGATAGAAGGTGTTTATGTAGTGGATTATGCCTGTTTATGTAGTGGATTATGCTGGTAAGGTGTTTATGTAGTGGAAGTCAATTTAATAAATAATTTAGTTTGGGAAATTATACTTTGCCCCCTCAATTTCCCCACAATTCCCCCACACTAATTAATTTCATAATTAGTGTGGTGGATTAGCGATTAATTCATGATTATTAAAATTTTAATATATAATTAAGGTCCATATCAATTGATGATTAATTCTAAATAATTAAAAATAAATAACTACGAATTAATCGTTAATTCAAAACACTAATTATTGAATTAACCATAAATTACTATTGTGGAAAAATTGTGGAGGAATTTGAGGGGCATGATATATGGCCTCATTTAGTTTTCCACTCCTATCTCACTAGTTGCTAGAGGTTCCCAGATCACGATCATCTAAGGGAGATTTTACTTTGCCCCAGATCTCACCATTACATCCTCTATATCTCAAATAACACCTCTAATTGACATATTAATTAACAAACATATATATATATATATATATATATATATATATATATATATATATATATATATATATGGGGCGGTTTGGTTGAGATCTTATTTTGAGTCCAAATCTAAATCGTTAATCTAGATTCTGATGCGTGATTAAGATTTAATTAGAAGCGCTGCCCATACCTCTCAAAATCTCTATTCCTGTGCCCGTACCTTTAGCTCCTCTCTCCCTTAACCCAATCCGAAGCTTCTATTCGTCACACCATTTTTCTCCCAAGCTCCTCTCTCTGTCACACACCATTACCCAACAATCGTCATTCCACACCTCCCATAGCACGTGCTCCGCTCCTCTCCATCTTGTGTCATATACTCTCCTTAACCGATCGAGCCCCTTTCATCTGAACTTGTACTCTCGAGAGCTTTTTGTTAGACTTTCTCCAGAACTCGTCTTCTCGTAAGTTTCTCCTGCGACGGCCTCCTCTCACCCTGATTTTTCCATGTTCTTATATGTTGAACGTCAGATCTACCAGTATATGCAATAGACTAGTCTTAACATGTATAAGTCAGACTTTTACCCTCTTTCTACTTCACACTTAGTTAAAAGAAAAATCACGGAACTACTTTTCTTAGTACGAATTAAGAGTTTGAAAGGATTAGCAATGTATGCAGTAAAAAGGCGCTCGAAACAGCACAAGTAGAACCAACAACAATAAATTTAATGGAGGAAAGGGAGGAATTTTCACTGGAGTATCAATTCCTATATTGATGGATTTACTACAATATGATTTAGTCAGGTAATTAACAAAATACTATACGATGACACATGAGGGCAAGTTGGTTCAGGACATTTAGCCAAGAGATTGAAGAAATGAAGCAAATTGAGGTGTTTTGAGATGGTCTCTGGAGCCTAGCCTAGATCCTCGTGTTTACTACGGAAGAAGGAAGAAATTGGTGTGTTGTTTCCCCCTTTTTCATTGATCAATTCGGTTGAGTAAGTTCTTAGTTCTTCCTTTCGTTATTATTCTTGTGATGATTCGACATTGCGTTATTTAGTTACCGATTCAAGTATTATTTTATACTTTTTGATACTTTATGATCTCCAGAGATGATTTTTCTCAGTTGTTTTATTTATATACATGCGATATGTGCATGTTTAGCAATTTTGATTTCTACAAGGACCTTTTTGCATAATCTTCAAATTCGAAAACGATCAAATGAGGTGTGTCGTTGTGGTACTTATTGGAGGTGTGCCGTTGTGGTACTTTGTAGAGTAAGAGGAGGATGATTGAATCGTCAGAGGAAGAGGAGCAGAAGAGTCTGGGTCTGACAATTTTTAAGGGAGTCATGGAGTGAGGAAAGATTAGTCTGGGCCAGATTCGCCGTCGAAGTAAGATGATTTCGATTTTGCGAAGATGCACATGCTAATTTGGTTAAGGTTTATTTTGTATATCTATTTTGAATAGGATGCTAATTTGGTTAGGGTTTATTTTGTATATGTATTTTGAATAAGATTTCTTTTGTATATGAATTTTGTGCAGTAAGGGTACTGCATTTTATTACAAGTTCGATTATTCATAAAAATTCAAAAATTCACCACGAAATCAAATCAAATATACTTCAAATTGTGATTTGTTCATGTATTCTTATAATCCCGTTATTATTATTTGTTCATGCAAAAACATGTGAGTGCATGTATAAATGGATGTTTATTCTTCATTGGAAATAAATAAAGGGAAATTTTACTGTTTAGACATGATTAGTTTCGTATTACCAAAAATAGACCAATTAGTTTTAAAATTTGAGAAATAACACTCTCGACCTTTGAAAAGTCGAGAAATTGGTAAAATGCTCGACCTTTCAAAAGTCGAGCGATTTTATACCTTAAACACCCCCCATTTGCAGACTTAACAGAGTAATTAGGTCCCTAATCTGCCACCTCACCTGTTCGACTTTTGAAAAGTCGGTAGCTGTGCCACGTCACCCGTTCAACTTTTGAAAGGTCGAGGGGAATCAAACATGGAAATTTTCATCTAACCCCCTTAATTTTCTTTAATTTGCAAAAATTACAAGACCCCCTAACTTTTCTTCAATTTGCAATTAAGCCCCTCTAAGGATATTTCATGGAATTGCTATTTTTTGGGACCAAAATACCCCTCTATTTTTCATCTTTAAATTTAATAAACATATTTTTGTATTATTTTATTAATTTAAAATCACTATAAATATTTTTTAAAATATACTAATTATAAAAAAGTATATGTTACATACATAATTTTAATTCTTTATTTATTATATATTTTATCATAATAACTAAAATTAAATAAAAAAATTATATAAAAAATATAGGGGTATTTTGGTCCCAAAAAATAGCAATTCCATGAAATACCCCTAGAGGGGTTTAATTGCAAATTCAAGAAAAGTTAGGGGGTCTTGTTTAGTTAGGGAATTTTTGCAAATTAAAGAAAATTAAGGGGGTTAGATGAAAATTTCCATGTTTGATTCCCCTCGACCTTTCAAAAGTTGAACGGGTGACGTGGCACAGCTACCGACTTTTCAAAAGTCGAACATGTGAGGTGGCAGATTAGGGACCTAATTACTCTGTTAAGTCTGCAAATGGGGGGTGTTTAAGGTATAAAATCGCTTGACTTTTGAAAGGTCGAGCATTTTACCAATTTCTCGACTTTTCAAAGGTCGAGAGTGTTATTTCTCAAATTTTGAAACTAATTGGTCTATTTTTGGTAATACGAAACTAATCCTGTCTAAACAGTAAAATTTCCCATAAATAAATGGAAACACTGTTTGCAAACGAAGAAATACAATAAATGGAAACACTGCTGCAAACCTGTGGAGCCAGGTCATAAAAACCGGGCAGGTCACTTATTTGGCAAGGAAAGTTAAATTGCATGTAAATTGTATATCTTGGAATAAATCTCAGTCATTCATCATGATTGAATCAATGGCTACTATTCGGACTCAAAATAAGGACTTGAAATAAGGTCTCAACGGAACCGGCCCATATATATATATAGTAATTAATAACTTTTTAATATAAATTAGGTATTATTATTTTAGATAAATATAATCATCTGTTAATTAATTATATATTCCTTATTAATTATTATGTTAATTAAGATTTAGAAGATGTGGTGGTGAAATTCGGAGGCAAGGTAAGCACCACAGGGATTTGGGGTTAACCGTTGGACTGTTTAGTGAGACATAAATATTTGAGTTAATTTTAGACGAGGCCATATACTGTACCTCCCAATTTCCCCACGACATCGTCTATATTCCTAATTAATGGATAATTAACATGGTAATTAATCAAGTGACACTCCATTAACAGTTATTTATTATATAATTAAAATACATATATATTGACAATTCTTAATTAATATCAATTAATTATTAATCGGATGTCATTTTTGTTAATGATAATGTTAATTAATCATCAATTAATGATTAATTGGTGTATAAAGAATGTGGTGGGGAAATGAGGGGGGTATGACATAATTATTCATTTTAGATTTTGCTTGGTTCGAAGGCAGATGATAAGAAGAGAGGCCAAGTTATTTTCATGATTGGTTTGGATAGAGAAATGAACAGTACAAAAAAGAAAAAAGAAGAAAATAACATCTCAAATATAGTATCGAATGAACATGAAGAAAAAGGTGTTCATAAAAAAATTAGTTATTTTCAAAAATATTTATATTTTCAAATTTTTTATGTTTAAGACATGCATATTGTATTTTAGAAGTTTGCATTATCATACTTTCTAAAAATTAGTTTCTTGTATTTATATAAATTATTTAAAAAATAAAATATATAACATAATACATTTAATTATATCTCTCCATTTGTTTTTCACTATGTTGCACGGATACGGATAGCGTATCCGATACGATACGGATACGGCGATACGACAATTTTCAAAAAATCACGGATACGGATACGGCTATATAATTATTAGTTTAATATATTTATATTATATATAATTAATAAATAAGTAATAAATTAATAATATTTTTAAATTAAATATTATAACAATAAATAATATCAACTAAACAATACAAGTATCATAAAACTTTCATAAACTTGTTCTAAAAATAGTTTAGAACTAATCTAGAAGTATCCTATATAATTTATTTAAAAATATTATGGTCCAAAATATATAATGGGCCGAAGTATCATAAATGGAGTATCTCAGCCGTATCCTGGACGTATCCCCAGCCGTATCCTGCCGTATCCTGCCGTATAAAAAAAATATATTAAAATATTCGGATACGCCACGTGGCGTATCCGATACGTATCCGAGCCATATCGCACCCGTATCCGTATCGGATACGCATATCCTCAGGATACTTCTGCATTTTTGAAGTATCCGCGTAACATAGGTTTTTCATTTTCTTCTCTCCAAATCAAGCAATAAGATAAAAAAAAATTAGCTCTCTATTATCTTTTCTTTCCTTTTTTTTCCCTCTTTTTATTCTCAAACCAAGCAAAACCTAACTCTCTTTGGACCAATTTGATGTTCATAGTATTTTCATTGGTATTTTTTGTGGCAACCTACAACAAACTTTTATAAGTAATTAAAAAATATTGCATCGCTATGAAGAAAAACAATATTATAATCTACCAAGGAAAAAAGAAGAAAAAAAATTGAAATCGTCAATAGTACGCAAGTCACTTGTCACTAGATTGTTGTCCAATCGCTTGAGGCCTTGACCTAGCATGTCATCAATAGGAAGAAGAAGATAATACCATTGAAGACGATACCGCTCGAGGGCTCGAAAGATCGGAGATGGGGTTGGAGGTGTTGTGGGGGATGTGGACGGATTGCTGGAGGTGGAGGCGCCAAGGTAGGGATGGAGGCGGCCCCTCCACCCGACTCAAATTTATTTTCTTCGCCCTTTTCACTCTCTTAGGATTTAGTGGAGAGAGAAAGAGATATATATATATATATATATATATTTGTGTTTTTTTTGCTTTTTTTTCAATTTCAATTGGTATTAAATAACGAGTAGTGATGTATATCTCTTCGAACTCTCTCCCAAAAAGCTCGATGACATGGATATGGTTTAACACCGTAAAATTTAACGCATAAATACATGATTTAACATGTTAATTTATGATATAGTTATCTTAGATTGGACACTCAATTCAAATGTGTAATCATATTTGAAATGTTAATTCTTAAGGTGTTAAATCATATTTACGTCATCAAGTTTCTTCAGAGAATGGTGAGGGTATGTCCAATATTTTCCTTAAATAAATAAAAAAATATCGGTAAGTGCTGACTTAATAATATCAAATTCTTTGAGAGAGTAAGATTGCAAGTCATTGCCTTGTCAATTGAAATAGAGTTTGTCTCGATAAGCCTCGACGGTCCTCTATTTATTAATATCAATGTTTTAAATTGCGATATTGCGGTCCGTTGCGGTCGGACATTTTTTTGTAGCGGATTGCGATTGCGGACGCAATTGCGACGCAGTGAACTTATTTCGGACAAATGTTGCGATATTAATTTATGTCATATTTATGATATATTATATATATATATTTCACATTTTTTTTCACAATTATATCACTAAATTATATATTTCAATCTTAAATAAGAAAAACTATATTTATGGAAACAATTTGACTAAATTATATATTTCAATCTTAAATAATAAAAAATATATTTATGGAAATAATTTGGCAGGCCATTTCCATCTCCAAAACTCATGAAAATTATATATTCCATCTCCTAACTCAGAAACTAGATGCTTTCATATATTTTTCTGAACAAAAAAAAAATGTCAAAGTCAAAATGGCGCCAGTGGCAGTGGCAGAGCCAAAAGAAATTCAAAAAAAATATTGTTTTCACAACTTTTTCATGATTCATTGACATTGCCAAATATTTTCAAAGATTTTATTTAGTTCTCAAAAACATGAAATTAGCAAGAAATTAGTTGCCAAATATTTGGGTACATCAATGAAATACAAGGTAAATGACGAAAAAACCCAATACCTAGCTTAAACCGTAATTTGGAGAAATATGACAAAATTGAAGTAATAGAAGTTTGGAAAAGCTTGGTGAACTCCCCCCCTTCATCGTGGTGGCAATAGACCGCCGGTTCCAGGCGAAATCTGGCGGAAATAACCTCAGAGGTAATCTAGCGACAGGGTATTTTTCTGTCACGACCCGAGGGTACATGGGTCATTAAGAATAATATGGGGATTTATTTGCAAATTACCTCTCGGTTCACGACGCGCATGGTGCACCGGGTGTAATTAGTATTTTCTTTATTGTTTTGTCGTATTATAACTTGAGAGAAGGGAGAGAATTAATACATAATATTGATGTAATAGTTTTTTCGTGTAAGAACTTGTGTTCGTTCTTGTTGAGTTTAGCTTAATCGAATTCGAATTGATTAAAACTTCAACCTTGTATCTTATTTTATCCGGTTTGAGATTGTTTTCGTAAGGATTCGAGGTCGAATCCTTACAATTGGTATCAGAGCCGGCGATTCTCCACATCATATCCGATCCGCAACGACTTCTCAATTCAGTTCTTGATTTCTTGATTTGAATTCAAATCCGATCTTCAATTCGAGCCGATTTATCGATCCAGAACTTGAGTCCTCGATTCGATACCGATCCAGACCCTTTTCGAGACGATTTCTTGATTCAACCCTTTCTCGATTCAATTCCTAAGTTCTGAATTCGAGATTGTATCGTTGTTCATCTCGATTCGATCCGATTCAAATCTCGCAACACGTCGATTGGTGGCAGCAGCATAATCAACAACCAGCACAATCAGACTGATTCACGAATCCGCATTCCTCCATCAGAGCTCGAATCCTCGATTCGAGATCGATTCAGTCCTTGTCCTCAAATCCATTCTGAATTTGAGTTCAATCCACTTCGTTGATTTGGCCACAATCTGGATACTCTCCTTGCAAACCGATTCAAGAACCGATTGGCGAGCCAAACCGATTCGCGAGAAGAGAAGAAGGAAGTCAAGCAGCACAAATTGGTTAGGAAGCCAAGCCTAGTCGCCTCTCTTGCCTCGCAAGTCTAAGTCCGCGAAAGCCTCCAGAATCGCCAACAAGAAGAAGAAGCAGTGAAGAACTCGCATCTCCGTCGCCAAGCCAGCTCGCCGTGGTACGCCTGCAAGAAACCCTCATCGCCTGCAAGAAACCTTCATCCGTCGCCAAGCCAGCTCGCGTCCCCTTCCCTCGCGAGAAGAACCAAAAAGAGCAATCGGATCCCAGCGAGGAAGAAGGATCCAAATCGTGTTGTGGATCCGGGCTGTGTTCATCCGATTTGGGGGGGGGGGGGGGATTTAAGGTTCCGAATTATATGTCCTGGTTTTTCAAGAAATCGGAATAAGAAGACTCAGAATTTCGTTTCCAGACTTTGCTCAAAATCCAGAATTGCAGGTCTGCAGCACAGTTCCTGGTTCTTTGAGAATCTGAAATTCGAAATTCGAGAATTCAGATTCGAATTCTGTAAAAATCCAGAATTTGTTAACGGGTCAGATTTTTTAAGCGGGTTTGCGGGTTGGAGCGATTCGAACCGATACGATTAGTAATAAAATAGTATATTTGTGGGATATTATTAGGGGTGTCAATGGGGTGGATATTGTCCGAACCGACCCGAACCGTATCCGAAGAAATATCCGGATCCGGAACCGTATCCGTTTTTACGGGTATGGATCCGGATCTAGGAGCTAATTTTTTGATGGATCCGGATACTATCCGGATACGAATAAAATTTGTAAACGGGTAACTGTTTTGTTAAAATCATAACCAAAATCATAGTAATACCCAATGATTTAAATTGCGGCGCAATTGCGCCGCAATAGCGCAAATCGCAATAAATATCCATAAAACGCAACACCGTAACCTGCTATATAGCGCCGCAATATGGCGCAATATGACGCAATATCGGGGATCATGTGTAAATTATTGTTCAAGCGCAATAGACCGTTATATCGCAATTTAAAACATTGGTAATACCTAATAGACGATAATTATATTTTAATTGATAGTAATACTTTATAATCAATAATCACTATATATATAATTTGTTTTAAAATTACAAAATAATCAAGACTTGAATTCTAAAAATATTATTATACTATTATATTATAGTATCAGTTTTAATATCCGAATAGGATCCGTATCCTTAATCGTATCCGACAATATCCGAACCGTATCTGTATCCGTTTAATATCCGAACCGTATCCGGATCCGGGTAATACCGTATCCGGATCCGTATGCGAAAAAAAATATGGATGTGGATCTGGTATGACTACTATCCGAACCGTATCCGAACCATTGACACCCCTAGATATTATTCATCCATAAGATACGTATCATGGGCATCGATGTGAAGAGGATTGTGATATTATGAGATGGGTTTGATAATCAATTTTGGCGTGAAACGGGTAAAACAATGCATAAATGTGGAACAAATTGTGATAAAAAGATATTAGATGGTAAAGGCGAGGCTTATTGCGAAATTAGTGGAAGATTTTTTACGTAATCATGGGAAGAATTGTTGAAGAGCATGTTGTATAAGGTGGGCCTGAAGGAAATACAGTTTCGGATCAACCGTAAAAGTGTACACAAGGATAAACGAATGTAAACGTACATTCATGGTCATATCTTTCAGTAGGAAAATCCAATTTGAATGGTTCAAATTGGGTTAGATAGATAATAAGATTATCTACAACCTTCATGTAGAAATATATTTCATATGAACGAAGTATCAGTGTCGTTTCTATGAAATACCGAAAGGATGCAACATTATGACATATAGTTAGTAAAACAGTCATAACTTTTGTATACGAACTCCAATTGGGCCAGGCCAAATTGGGTTGGGTAGATAATACGATTATCTACAACTTTCGTGTAGGTTGAATTTATGTCAGAGGAATTTACCAATTTCGTATAGACAGAATACTGAACAGGTTCATGCAACTTTCTGTGTGAAAGAGTGTATATTGGATATACATGTCTTTTGGCACATCCTAATCCTATGTGATATAAATAGGATAATTCTCTCTCATCAAACGATGCTTCATTCAGTCCAATCATTCAGAATATTCAGAATATTCCAGAATTATAGAGAGACATCTTTCTAGAGAGTGAAAGGGTGTAAAGAGAGAGAACCGAGAAAAGAAGTTTTCCGGTATAGAGAATCAATCGATCAAGCAAATTCGCCGGTGCATCGTCTAGGCAGTTGCACCCGCGACCGACGAACTCCGACTCACGGTGGATACAAGTAGAGGAGCGACACGTGTGGCTCTTCGGTTGTGATCAACTCGAGGGAGAGAGAGGACGGTCAACGAGCGGTGAAAGACGCGTGGTGTGGGACCGGGGACGGAAAGAATTCCCAACAGGGCCAATTGCAAGCAAGTAATAATAGACAATTTGATGAATGGAAAAAACGTTTCAACAAGGAAAAAGAATCGAGTGAAAATGGAGTCAATAAAGGAAAGGATAACGAATCGAATTCGGACTTGATTGAATTTGATCCGGATGGGCGGGAATTGAATTCGAGCATGATTAAAATGGGTCCGGTTGAGCATGACTCGGATTCGGACGTGATTGAAGTGGATTCGGTTGAGCAGGAATCGGATTTGGACGCGTGCGAATCGGAGTCGGAAAGGATTGAAGTGGAGAAAATAATCATAAATGGTGAAATGATTCTTTTTTCAAAAGTGCTCGAGTCGGGTACGGTACGATTAAGAGATAAAAGGTACTCGGATCCGTATTTGAATTTGAAGAGAGATGATTGTCGAATATGCATGCATGAAGATATGCGAGTTTCGTTCACAATTAAGGGATGGCGGATATTATCGTTTGAAGCAAGACTCGAGGTGGGGCTTGACGATGAAGGAAAAAGACCGTCTCCGAAACCGAATATAAGGTACGATGCGAAATCTTCAAGGGTGGTGGTTCGTGTTAGATTGAAAAGACCACCACCAAAACTGAATATAGATAATTTAGATTTTGCATTTGATCCTTGAGGACATGGATCTTTAAAGGAGGCGGTATTGTCATGACCCGATGGTACATGGGTCATTAAGAATAATATGGAGATTTATTTGCAAATTACTGTTGGGAATTCTTTCCTTCCCCGGGCCCGCGCAGCGGATATTTAGGCCCGGTCCGGTTCCCATAATCCAAGGTCACGCCATGACTTCGAAGGGTACGATGCAAATAAGAAGGATAGATTCATACCAGTGCAAAATTGATTGCACACGAAGGGTTGACTACTATTCTTCTTTCTCCTGTCACGTTGGTGACAACACGCGCGTCCCACACCACACGTCTTTCACCGCTCGTTGACCGTCCTCTTTCTCCTTCGGATTGATCACAACCGAAGAGCCACAAGTGTCGCTCCTCTACTTGTATCCACCTTGAATCGGAATTCGTCGGTCGCGGGTGTAACTGCCTAGACGAAGCACCGGCGAACTTGCTCGATTGGTTGATTCTCTATACCGAGAAAACTCCTTTTCACGGTTCTCTCTCTTCACACTCTTTCACTCTCTAGAAAGATGTCTCTCTATATTTCTGGATTATTCTGAATAATATGAATGATTCAACTCAATAGAATAGAGAGAATTATCCTATTTATATCACATAGGATTAGGATGGGTCAAAAGGCATGTATATCCAATATACACCCTTTCACACAGAAAACTGCAGGAACCTGTTCAGTAATCTGTCCATACGAAATTGGTAAATTCTTCTGACAGAAAATCAACCTACACGAAAGTTGTAGATAATCTTATTATATATCAAACCCAATTTGGCCTGGCCCAATTGGAGTTCGTATGCAAAAGTTATGACTGTTTTACTAACTATATGTTATATTGTTGCACCCTTTCGGTATTTCATAGAAACGATACTGATACTTCGTTCATATGAAATATATTTCTATATGAAGGTTGTAGATAATCTTATTATCTATCTAACCCAATTTGAACCATTCAAATTGGATTTTCCTACTGAAAGATATGACCACGAATGTATTTCCTCAAGGAAACTGTATTTCCGAAACTGTATTTCCTTCAGTTATCTCTCGGTTCACGATGCGCATGGTTCACTGATGCTAGTTTTGCGACTGATTATGATGATAAGCGGTCACAGCCTGGATATGTCTTCATTCTGAATGGAGGCGCTGTTAGTTGGAAAGGTTTCAAACAATCAACAACAGTTGACTCAACCACTCAGTCTGAAGTGATGGCTGCTGCTGAAGCTAGCAAAGAAAGTGTTTGGATCAAGAAGTTCATTGAGGAACTTGGTGTTGTACCTTCGATCGAAGGTCCATTGAAATTATTTTGTGAGAATAGTGGAGCTATTGCACAAATAAAGGAGCCAAAAGCACACCACAAGATCAAACACATGGATAGAAAGTATTTTGTCATTCGAGACTTCATAGATGAAGGGAGAATAAAACTTTTAAAGGTGGACACGGACAGCAACACAACAGATCCGCTAACAAAACCTTTATCTCATGCAAAAGGCGAAGTCCATTTTGATTCCATGGGTCTGAAGGAACATGGAGAATGGATAGAATAGAAGGCAGCCTTGTTTTTTAAAGAAAAAAAATACATAAGAATGTATAAGATGTAACTTTAAGAACAAGTGGGAGATTGTTAAATTTGTGTTCTAAAAGTTATCATATGAGGATAATTTTTAAATGTTATATTTATGAATTGGATGTTATTTACATTTTGTTCCATGAGCTTTTATATTTTTCACTTAGAATTGTTCAAGAAGATGCACTTGGTCTTGAACCGCAGAACTTTAAGTGATAATAAATATTGAACTCTAAAAATGTTCACATGTCTTGGATATTAGCAGGAACACTAATATACATAATAAGAATGTCGTGTTGATTAAAAGTACGTTGCAGTTCTGCAAACGTTGATAAAAGATTATCATTTAATAACACGAATATATGAAAAGCTTCATATATTGAACAGACCTAATAGATGAAACATTATATGGATTGTGTTAGTGTCATTAATGTTTTCATCGTGTCTCTGGTTCTAAGATTGAGAGATGTATCTTTTTCACATGAGGAATGCATAACGTAATTATTATTAAAAGCTGCTTATTAATAAGTGGTGATAAAAGTAATAGTTCTTTATACGTAACTTGTGCTGGAAAGAGAGTACATATCAATAACATCGTTGCCACTCATTCATTATGAGAAATGATATTATGGGCCCCTTGATAAAGTAGAATTATGAATGGATCCAATATAACTGAAGTGCAGTTATATATTTATAATTTACTTAATAGAGATCAAGAAATGATTATAATACAAAGATGACACATCACTACTTTGTATATTAATCACAATATCATAAAGGCAAGGAATGGACACAATCAATATCACAAGGATTACGTTTCGTAAAAAGGTTACTAAACATCTAAGTTATTTGGGTAACCGTAATGTATAGCTAGAATACCGCTTACGGTTTATGGAACAAAATGTTTCATTCCATTGCCAACATAACATAGATCCTCGATATAGGTCACACCAACTGAACGGGAAACAAGAAATATATTATATATATTTTCTATGTATAAAGATTTCATGTTGTATGAAATACAGATACAAATAGAAATATGTAAAATATTACGTCATATGAGATGACTACCTAGCATGAAAATAAATTAAATGAAATGTGCATATTATGAGAATAATATATGTAGCACATATCATAATTTGTTTCAAGCCTAAGCCCAAAACAAATTGAGAAGAAAACTTGAGAAGTCCAAATTAACATGGATCATGACCATAAATTCGAGACAGATTTTGAGGCATGATTGAACAGATATTTGAAATAGCAAAACTTTACCATTCTGTACAAATGACCTATGAAAATTGTAGCCATTTGAATGTTGTTTTTAATGGCGAAAGTTTCAAGTCATTTGGAATTGTCTAGAAGAAGTTATGACAGAAACAATGAACAATGGTCATAAGTTAATGTGCTGCTTCAAATTTTGTTCATGCCTTAAATGTCATACGAACTTCAAAGGGTCTTGATCTAATGTTGAGGGACTATAAATATGAGACCTGGCTATGCATTTGAAAATATAGAAAAAGAGAAATATACATGAGTATACGAATGTATTAAGAGTTTTCTCTCTATAACTAGTCTCTCTCTTTATCTTAAAGTGTTTGTTGAAACGTTGATTGATTAAGCAATCGATCAGAAACGGGCGACGGAGCTAGGTGCGGACAAGAGGACGCTAGCACGGACTCAACGCCGTTCTTGTTTCGGATTCAAGGGTGAACCCAAGAGGACCAGACCTACGTTAAAGATCTTTGGTATTGTATTCTAATCCTTCTTGTAGGATAAATAAAATAAATTAGAGTAGAAAGTTAGCTTAAGTAAGACGATTCCCGACTTTGTCGGAATAAATTTTTAATATTTACTCCTACGAACGTCATGAAATCCTTCAGTCACTCCATCATGGCTACCCATATTAACACGAAAAATGATTGTGATCATTGTGCCTATCTCGAATAGCGGTTATTAGTTCTCTTGTTAGCGATATCCGTTAATCAAAAGGCATGGTGGTAGTCATCCTTATATTTTGATTAACTATACTTATTCCTCGATTCCGAACTGATTTAACAATTTCAATCGATATTAACCATTAATATTATTGACCATGGCCATGGTTTTCGTTAATCAATTCATCGAGTGGCCTAAGAGATATCTCTTCCTTTCGGAATAAACAATTCCTATCTTGGAGACTCATATTGAATTCCGTGTTTTGGACAATATCCAATGATGACCGTTTTAGCTCCCTGTTACGGTGAGCGTAATGTCATATCAAAGTATTGTGTTACACACGTAACGCAATCGATGGTCCCCTCAAGTATGATGAACCTAATACCCTACTCGTCGCGAGTCCATCCATAATGGCTAAACCATGTCATGGTCTCGCGGCTTCGGTCATATCCAATATATGTCACCTAGCACATATCTACATTCCCGATTCGACAAACACCTTTGTCCTATGATTAGCAAAACATAATAGAAGCTGATAATAGAAGCTTCTCTCTTAAGCAAACTGAATTGCGACTAGGGATGTTTAGAAATGAAACTTTAGGTGTGACGGTTTTGCTGCACATAATCATCAATTATGTCAACGTCCACACAAGTTCAAATCAGGGTTCATGTAATCAAATTACACAACCCGCACACAGTTTTCATATAAGATAAATGCAAATGAAAAAATTTTAAATCTCGAAATCGCATTAATATAAGATAAGTTTGGGGTGATACAACGTTTACTAATCTATTAGACTAATCTCGTCCTACGAAACTATCGTTTTAGATAACTAACTACTCTCTTCCTCCTCTAGGTATCTCAAACTTATAGCTTTCGCATGGTAATCGTGCTTATCTTGCGATAATGGCTTAGTAAATGGGTCCGTAACATTCCTTTCAGTATCAATCTTTTCTATGATCACATCCTTTCATTTTAAAATCTCACGGATCAAGTGAAATTTTTTGAGTATGTGTTTGGAGCGATGATGTGCCCTCGGTTCCTTGGAATGTGCTATCGCTCCTGTATTGTCGCAATGCACAATCACAGGTTCCGAGATACTCGGGACTACTCCAAGTTCGGACACAAACTTCTTGATCCATACCGCCTTCTTTGCTGCTTCCGAAGCCGCAATATACTCCGATTCAGTTGTAGAGTCTGCTATCGTGGGTTGTTTGGAACTTTACCATACTACCGCTCCACCATTTACACAAAACACGTATCCACTTTGTGATCGAAAGTCATCGATATATGTTTGGAAACTGGCGTCGGTATATCCATTAATGACCGACCCTGATGTCTTTCCACCATAAATTAGAAATTGATTCTTAGTTCTTCGTAAGTACTTAATGATGTTCTTAACCGCGATCCAATGCATATCCCCTGGATTATATTGGTAACGCGAAACGACGCTCAATGCATACGACACATCGGGGCGCGTACAAATCATGGCATACATAATTGATCCAACTGCCGAAGCGTATGGAACAATACTCATCGCATTCTTATCCTTACTCGATGTCGGACATTGAGCTTTAGAATACGATATGCCATTCAACATTGGAAGAAGTTCTTTCTCCGAATCTTGCATTGAAAACCGTTTCAACACTTTGTCGATGTACGTGCTTTGACTCAAGCCGAGTAACTTCTTGGATCTATATCTATAAATCCTCACACCTAATATATAAGCGGCCTCTCCTAAATCTTTCATAGCGAAACGAGTACTTAAATACTTCTTAACATCCGTAAGCATCGGAATGTCGTTTCATATGATCAAGATGTCGTCTACATATAGTACAAGAAATACTACGCGGCTCCCACTAACCTTCTTGTATACACAAGGTTCCTCTACGTTTTTGACGAAGTTATATTCGCCTATAACTTCATCGAAACGTATGTTCCAACTCCGAGAAGCTTGCTTCAATCCATAAATGGATCGTTGCAACTTGTACACTTTATCCGGACTCTTTGAATCGACAAAACCCTCGGGCCGTCATGTACACATCCTCTTCTAAATTTCCATTAAGGAATGCGGTTTTGACATCCATTTGCCAAATCTCGTAGTCATAATAGCAGAGATAGCAAGTAAGATCCGTATGGATTTAAGCATTGCTACGGGAGAAAACGTTTCTGAAGGAAATACAGTTATTGATTAACTAGTAGCTTGCACACATGAGGATAGACAAACGTATGCGTTCGTCGATACGATTGGATGCATAATAAGATTATGCAAATCTGACAAAAATAATATAGTCAGTCATGACGGACTGTGTGTCAGTCATGACGGACCTATATGTTAATCTGTCAGATTACACAAAAATATATACAGTCAGTCATGACGGACTGGTTGGTCCGGACCAAAGGAAATTTTGTGTACCGATCTGTGAGTATGAGTCATGACTGACAGTATGTCAGTCATGACTGACAGTATGTCAGTCATGACGGACTGTATGGTCAGTCATGACGGACTGTGATCAGTCATGACGGACTGTATAGTAACTGCTGTTTCCAGTAATCATGACTAGTCAGTAATGACGGACTGTTGTCAGTCATGACGGACTGTGATCCAAATTCCAGATTAGCAGTTTTCTTTGTACTCATTAATCCTCTAATTAATGACGTGATTAATATAAGATCTGGATGATCCTTTCCCCTCTCTCTGATCAGTTTTCTACAGAGATTTTTATGCTTGTGAGACAAGTTATAGAGAGAGCTTGATAATCACCATTAGAGATGAAATTCAAGCAAGTTTACGGCGATTTTAGGGGAATCGCGCGTAACCGAAAGACGCTAGCTCGAGGAGGATACGAGTAGAGGGATTTCACCTGAAATCCTCTATTGTGATCAAACGAGGGCTAGATGAATGACGAACCGGATGAGATCCGGTTGTATACGACAAATCGGAGCTCAATCGAAGGTGTCGAATCGCGCGGGAATGGAATGCGTGTGTTACCGAAGATTGGAGCAGCGAAAAGGCAGCAACTACGCGTTCAACCCGTCACCGTGATCAATTTCACGTGATATGAATCTATGTCTATAATCGTTATATTCATAGTTAGTTGCACGTAGATTTAGGATTCGTACTCTCGGATCGACGACGTGGTCCTCGGGATCGGGTCGGACCGGGCCCTTCAATCCGCTGTGCGGGGCTCGGTAGGGACGCTGATACCCAACAGTGGTATCAGAGCGATCGTCGCGATTCGATAGTCGAATCAATTCCGGATAAAAGTTATTCGGAAAATCATGTAGAATTAGAACATAAATCATGTAGTTACATAATTAGAACCATAGGAAATCTTACTAGAGTTTGATCATGTGATGATCAAAAGCCTCTAGAAGTAATCATGAAAGAGTTTCTTGATTAATCGTTTTTCGAAACGATTCAATTTTCAGATAATTTACTGTAAAAATTGGATTTCAGAAATAGTCAGTCATGACGAACTGTGAAGGAAATAATGCCCTAGGCTTAATGAAATTTTTGAAACTCTTCCTTCGTATCTAATTAGCGATACACATATCCATTGCTTAAGGGGTTCGGGTAAGTTCCGCTGTGCAATATGGTTAGTGTGTTGCTCCCGGGTCGGGTCGGGTCCGTAGCACACACGGGTTGCACGGGCACGGGTTTAGACGGGCACGGGTGCACGGGTTTGGACGGGTTTCGACGGGCGGGTTTGGACGGGTGCATTTGGAGGGACGGGAAAAACCCGCCCTTAGACCCGGCGGGCGAGACGGGTCCCGGGCGGGACGGGCGGGTTGACGGGCGGAATAAATTGAAATATTCAAAAAAATAAATTTTAAAAATGTGAATAAAAATATAAAAATATTTGGTTAACAATTTTTATTCGAAATAAAAATATGCAACTAATTTTTGACAAGAAAAAAAATTTCAATATGAAAAAAAGTTGAAAAAAAGTTACTCTCCTCCTTTATTCCGGGCTTGAGACCGGCTATGTTACTAATTTACCATGTTAAAAAAATAACATAGGCGGAGTTCTAATTTTTTTTTTGTTAGTAAATATATAGATGACGTATAATAATATTGAATAATTAGAAAAAAAAAATTAAAGAGTGCATATATAATACCAAACCTATATTTGTAGATTGCGCATTTGTTCAATATACCAATGCGGATTTTCTCCATCGGGATCAAATTCATCATCCGTATCAACATCCGTGACAGCGGTACTAGTCTCTTCAACATTTGGATTTGGATATTCACTTGCGGGAACTAACATAAGTTCGTTTCGATCATCCGCATCAATCCAAACTTTTAGGCATACAAGACGCTCGAAAACTTTTGGCCCCAACCGGCTCCTTTTATTGATAATCAAAAATAAGTGAAAATTTTAATAATTATGAAAATAAATAAGAATTAAAAAAATTGTACCTTCTATTGGTAAGAATCCTATTTGCCGAACTAAAACAAGATTCGGAAGGCACTGTTGACATGGGAATAGCGGATATGTCACGAGCCATACTAGATAGAGTGGGAAAAAGATTTGCATTTCTCTTCCAATAATCTAGAACGTCGACTCCTTCCGGCGCCCCCGGTAATGCAAGATAGCTTTGTAATTCATTTGTGTTAGTTGGCATGACACTATCATCATCATCATCATCTAACTCAAGTAACAATGCACTTCGGCTATTAGACCTATTAAGAAATAAAATATATATAGTAAATAAAATATATATAGTAAATAAAATATGAGTTTTAAAAATATATACCTAAATCTCGTAGAGGGCGTAGGTTGTGCGGTACTTCTTTGATTGGTGTATTGAGTAAACATTTCTTCAATCAAAGCTCGTATTTCGGGCTCCTCGGTTCCTCTCGGTAAATCTAAATAAGTCTTGTATTTTTTTACCATTCTTACCGTGTAATGTAACTTGTATGTCGGATGGAGGACATTTGCAACAATTGTCACTTTTGTTACTTCTTCCCAATATTTTAAAAATTTCTCCTTCATAGCTTCTACAATTGGAGCGAGAGACGGGTTGGAAATTTCTCCTGCAATTCAAAAAAATATAAGTATATAAAAAATATGTAAGTATATAAAAAAATCCGAATTCAAAAAAAATATGTACCTTTCATTTCGTCATACACTTTGGCGATGAATAAGAGGTGGTGAAGCAACTCATGCGCGGTTGGTGTATACGAGCAAGACAACTTAACCGTCGCCTTGAAAAAAGCTTCAAGAAAATTCATCAATAGAACTAATTGGTTCCACTCACTCATGGTTAGCATCATAGTCAATCCTTCGGGCGAGGAGCTCAATTGTTCATCGATAGCATCTCGATAATTAAGACATCGAGCTAACATTCTATAAGTTGAATTCCAACGGGTATCAACATCCCATGGCACACTCAACTTACTCAAATTCAACCTCTGACATAAAGCATGAAATTGTTGTTTTCTTACATTATTAGAATAAATAAAAGTAAGACTCTCTTTAAATTTTTTTATCAAACCATCAACCCCGGGTGTTTTAAGTCCCGACTTTACCGTGAGGTTAAGGATATGACAAGCACATTTTTGGTGAAACATTACTCCGCCCATAATTGGGTTTAGGGCACGGATCAAATATTCTACCGCTTTAATATTATTGCTAGCATTATCAAAAGAAATGGAAGAAATTTTAGTTTCTAAATCGGTTTTCAAATTATATTCTCTTAAAACACTCATAATTGCTTGAAAAATTACTTCCGCGGTGTGCGGAAAATCTACTACACGAAAACTAATAACTCTTTTTTGTAAAACCCAAGCGGCATCGATATAATGTGCGGTAATACAAGAATAAGAAAGACCATGCTTACCGGCGGTCCAAATATCGGACGTGATTGCAACCTTGAATGGTGCGGTTGCTAATATGACTTGCAATTCATTTTTACCCTCAACAAATTAACTTTTAAGTTCTTTGGTCATTTTTCTATAGTGGATCCTTTTGTACAATGGTTGACCAATACCCCTAATCACTAAACGGGCAAAACTCATACAACCGGCCATTCTAATTGGTTGTTCTTTTTTGGTAATATACCGGGCGAACTCACTCAACATTTTTTTTTCATCATATCTTTGGTGAGTTCTTGTACCATCAACATTAATTATGGTTTGTACATGACTACGGTCCGCATGTTCTTGTGGTTCTTCTTTGGCCCTAATATGTTTGTCGGCATGTCTACTAAATGAGTTGGTACCATTTGCGCTAGTATACAAATATTCGGCTTTACATTTGCGTACCTTACACCTTGCGCTTACACAATTTCCTTCATCATCGAGTGTCATCTCGAAGAAACGCCAAAATGGCTTGGTGTATTTTGCTTTCTTTCTTTTCTTAGAAGCCGACGGCACCGCCGGGTCGACCTCCCTTTCTACTTGAATTTCGACGTCCTCGGAAGTGGTGGCATGAACGGTTGTGCTAGAACCACCCGTTCCTCCACTTGAATAGTTATGTGGAGATGATTGAGGATAAACATTAAGGTCTTGTGCAAATTGTGGTGATGGTTGAAAATATGAAGGAAGGAAATTGGGATTATGTGGATAATTTTGAGGAGGGAAATTGGGATTTTGTGGATAATTAGGGGGAGGAAAATTGGGATTTTGTGGATAATTAGGGGGAGGAAAATTGGGATAAGTAGGTGTAGGATAATTGAGATTTTGTGGATAATTGCTTGTATCACCGAAAAGAGCATCGCTTAATCGTCGTCCAATTTCTTCGTTGTTTGAATCAAACGTGTTTTGAGGGTTGTTGTTAGATGGAGATGCCATTTTTCACTACAAAAAATATTATTCCAAGAAAGTTATACAAACAATTTTAGTTAACATTTTTTAATTACAAAATGTAAGCATATAACTATTTCTCTCCTAATAAATAAAAATCCGAATAAAAAAAATCTATAAAAATCCAAAAATAAAATTACATTAAGAAAAATAAATAATAAGATTGGAATTTCATACCTCAAATTTTTCCAAGCGATGTCGAATTTTTGAGATTTTTTTAGGATACCTCCAACAACTAAATATAACTAAATAACTAATATAACTATTTTTTTTGGATTTTTTTTATATAAACGAATTTAAATAAAATATAAAAAATATTTAGAGCTTTAGAATAATAGAATATGAGAGTTTGAGTGTAGAGAATATGAGAGATTGATAGTTGGTTGTGTGAATTAGTGAATTGGAGGTAGGGGGATTTTATAGGGGTACAAATTGGGGGGGATAGAGAAACTAGCCGTTGGTGAACAGTGATTTTAACCGTTACACAGTAAAAGCTTTCAACGGGTCGGGCGGGTGCACGGGCGGGTCGGGTTACACAGTAACGGGTTTGCCAAACGGGCGGGTTTACACGGGTCTACTGGTAACCATTGGTTGAAACCCTCCCTTGGACCCATACCCGTTGACCCGCCGGGTTTCAACCCGTTTGCCAAACGGGCGGGACGGGCGGGTCAAAATCCCGGGCGGGTCGGGTCGGGCGGGACCCTAACGGGTTTTGACATAACACTAAATATGGTTGCCCGAAAACCTAACAGTGGTATCAGAGCCACGTGTATCGTTTATTAGATCGATTTAGTATATTAGATGTACTAGTTTAGAGTTTCTGAGAATTATAAAACTACATATGTAATTTTGACTGATATTATGCATAAGAAGGTGCACTGTCTCGAGCAGAGATTTATTGCATGAGATGCAGGATATTATTATGTTTGAACGAGGATATTATTTTGTTCAAACAGAAATGTGCACTGTCTCACGCTGAGATTTATTGCATAAGATGCATGATATTATTGCATAAGATGCAGGATATTATTGCATAAGTATTAGTCGAAATGTATATATATATGTATTTTATAATTCAACGATATATGATATAGCATGACCAAAAATTTTGTGTTGTGATTGAATGATGTGATTGCATGTTGTAAATTTAATTTATGGCGACCAGTGAGTTGTCCAAGTTGTAAATTTAATTTATGGCGACCGGTGAGTTGTCCAAGTTGTAAAAGTAGAATAGGTTGTTATTTTATTTAAATGAAGATGAAGGAGTTCATCGACGCAACTATTCTCAAGATGAAGGAGTTCATCGAAGCAACTATTCTGGAGATGAAGGAGTTCATCGCCACAAGCAATCACAAGATGAAAGAGTTCATCATCACAACCGATCACATGATGAATAAGCTCGACGCCATAACCGGTCACATGATGAAGGAGTTCATTGCCACATCCACTTTTATAATGAAAGAGTTCATTATAAGTAATTAATTAGAGATCTTTATAGTGGCTTATAAAGATCATGGTCATGCTATATCATTTAATTATTCTGTGATGTGTGATGTGATATGCTTATACATGTGATAAATAAATTAGAAATCCCTCTACTAATTATTAAGTGGAGAAAATGCCTCCCATATTCTGAAATTCTCAGGGCCTTTATATCACTCACATGGGTCATGCCAAAGCTGGTGTGAGCTTATATAGTTGGCGGGAGAATATGCATTGATTAATTACCGACATAGGTCATGCCAAAACTGGGTGTGTTGGTAGATTAATTGGATGATATTCAGTTATGGTTAGTACTTAACTAAGTAGCAAGTCGGACTTGAACTTAGGGCATAAGATGAGATATGTACACACGTGGATTTTGAGTTGGACTCAAAAACCACGATCTCATAAATGATCTCAAGAGTTGCATGGAGATGCAATTGGATTTGATCCTACCTAAATAACAGAATTCTGAGACGAGCCAAAGCACGCTTAGGATTTTTCGAAATATGGATCTTGAGCCACTATGGTACATGTAGTTGGAATGTATCCGAACCAACACAGTGAGGGTTGTTGATTTGATAAAAATAGTGGGAGTATTTTAAATGAACTAAAACATAAATGTTATCATCTATAAAAGTATTATTTTTGCACATTTTATTCCATGTAGAAAAATGTCCTCAAACAGTTTAAATTTGCGATCTCTCCTTGAGAAGGAGAAGTTGAATGGTAAAAACTTTCTGGATTGGGAGCGGAATCTAAGAATTGTTCTTAGGGCTGAACATAAGGGTTATGTTCTTGATGAGCCTCTCCCAACTGAAGAACCACCAGCAGATGCTGACCATGTAGACCAAGAATACTATGAAAAGTTCATAGATGATGATGTTGAAGTAACTTGTCTCATGTTGGCTACTATGTCACCGGATCTTCAAAAGCAGTTTGTTGATTCGCATGCACATGTTATGAACAGACAGATCAAGAAAATGTTCCAAGAGCAAGCCAGACTTGAGAGGTTTAACACCCACAAGGCGTTGTTCAACTGCAAAATGGCCCATGGTACATCTGTGAGTGCGCATGTTTTAAAGATGAAAGGATATGCCGATCATCTTGAGAAACTAGGTGCGAAAGTCAGCCATGAGATGGAAACTGACTTGATTCTTGAGTCCTTGACTCCGAATTTCGCACAGTTTGTTTCAAACTACAACATGCACTCTATGGATAAAACAATACCGGAATTACATGGTATGCTCAAGAATTTTGAGGCTACCAATAAGTCCGGAGACTTCAAAGCATCCGATGCCAACAAAGTTTTGATGGTTCAAAAGGGAAAGTTCAAGAAGAAGTTCAAAGGCAAGAACAATGGTAAGGGCAAGGTGTTGCCCAAACCAAAGATCAAGAAATCTGAACCGACCACTTGTTTCCATTGCCATAAGGATGGCCATTGGAAAAGAAACTGCCCACTTTACTTGGAAGAAGTAAAGAGGAAGAAAGCAGTGTCAGCAAGTGCCTCAGGTATTGAAATTAATTTATCTACTTTGTCAAACTGGGTATTAGATACCGGATGTGGTACTCACATATGTAGAGATGTGCAGGCACTACGAAGTAGAAGAAAATTAGCTAAAGGAGAAATGGACCTACGTGTGGGAAATGGAGCAAGAGTTGCTGCATTAGCCGTAGGAGATTATCATTTAACTTTACCTAATGGATTTGTATTTGAATTGAACAATTGTTGTTATGTACCTGTTATGAACAGGAATATTATTTCTATTTCAAGATTAGCTTTGGATGGTTATAAATTTATTATAGAAGATAATAATTGTACTATCCGTAAAGGAGAAATTTTCTATGGAAATGTTTTATTAGAAAATGGTCTCTACGTGCTAGATCTGAATAATTACAAATCCATATATAATATCAATACCGAAAGGACAGTGTCTAATGTTGATAATCAAACCTACTTTTGGCATTGTCGTTTAGGCCATATAAACGAGAAACGCATTTCTAAACTCCATACTGATGGACTTTTAGACTCATTTGATATGAGATCATATGAGACATGTGAGTCCTGTTTATTAGGCAAGATGACTAAGAAACCTTTCTCAAATGTTGGGGAAAGATCAAGTGATTTGTTGGAGCTCATACATACTGATGTATGTGGCCCAATGAGCATGGAAGCCAGAGGAGGTTATAGATACTTCATTACTTTTACTGATGACTATAGTAGATATGGATTTATCTACTTAATGAGGCAAAAGTCAGAATCGTTTGAAAGGTTCAAAAATTTTAAGAATGAAGTAGAGAATCAACTAGGCAAGAAAATAAATGCCATTCGATCTGATCGAGGTGGTCAATATTTGAGCCAAGATTTTGATGACTATCTAAGAGATTGTGGAATTGTTTCACAATTAACTCCACCCGGTACGCCTCAATGGAATGGTGTTTCCGAGAGGAGAAATCGTACCTTGTTAGACATGGTTCGATCAATGATGAGTCAAACTGATCTCCCGAAATCGTTTTGGGGTTATGCCATTGAAACAGCCGCATTCATACTGAATAGAATTCCATCTAAATCCGTAGAAAAGACTCCATATGAGATATGGAGAGGAAGAACTCCGAGTTTGTCTTTTCTGAAGATTTGGGGTTGCGAGGCATATGTTAAACGCATGATGTCAGATAAGCTTGGACCCAAATCGGATAAATGTTTATTCGTGGGATATCCTAAGGAAACTAAAGGGTATTACTTTTACATCCCCTCTGAAAATAAGATTTTTGTAGCTAGAAATGGAGCATTCTTAGAGAAGGAGTTCATTTCCAAGAGAGCTAGTGGGAGTAAGGTTGATCTTGAAGAAGTTCAAGATTCCCAAACTAGAAATGAACATGAGATGGAAGATGTTTCAGGTTCACCAAATGTTGGAGAATCAGAAAATGTGACACAAGAACCACCACGTAGATCTAGTAGGAATCGTCAGGAGCCCGAGAGATATGGATTTCTCGTGACTAATGATGATGATATGTTGGCCATAGATGATGAACCAACGTCCTACGAAGATGCTATGATGAGTGAAGATTCGCAGAAATGGCAAGATGCCATGAATCTCGAGATACAATCCATGTATGACAATCAAGTTTGGAACTTGATTGATCCACCTGAAGGATTAAAAACCATTGGGTGTAAGTGAGTTTTCAAGAAGAAAACTGACATGGAAGGTAAGGTGCATACTTACAAAGCACGACTTGTGGCGAAAGGTTTCAAGCAAACTCATGGTATAGACTATGATGAAACGTTTTCGCCCGTGGCCATACTTAAGTCTATAAGAATTCTACTTGCCATAGCCGCATATTATGACTATGAAATATGGCAAATGGATGTCAAAACTGCTTTCCTTAACGGGAACTTGAACGAGGATGTATACATGATACAACCCGACGGTTTTGTCGATCCAAAGAATTCTAAGAAAGTATGCAAGCTTCAAAAGTCTATTTATGGTTTGAAGCAGGCATCTCGAAGTTGGAATCTTCGTTTTGATGAAGTAATCAAGGATTATGGTTTCATCAAGAATGTGGAAGAAGCTTGTGTATACAAGAAATTCAGTGGGAGTGCACATGTATTCTTAGTTCTTTATGTGGATGACATATTGCTCATTGGCAATGATATACCTATGCTCTTAAGTGTTAAGAAATATTTGGGGAATCAATTTTCAATGAAAGACCTAGGAGAAGCAGCCTATATATTAGGCATAAAGATTTATAGAGATAGATCAAGGGAGCTTCTAGGTCTGAGTCAAAGTACATACATTGACAAGGTATTGAAGAGGTTCAATATGCAAGATTCCAAGAGAGGATCCTTGCCAATGTCGCATGGTATCTCGTTAGATAAATCTCAATGTCCGACATCGAGAGATGAACGAGAACGCATGAATAGAGTGCCATATGCTTCGGCAATTGGATCTATTATGTATGCGATGATATGTAGTAGACCAGATGTGTCATATGCATTAAGTGTAACAAGCAGATACCAATCAGATCCAGGTGAGAGTCACTGGATAGCAGTAACGAATATTCTTAAGTACTTGAGAAGGACTAAAGATGTATTCTTAATCTATGGAGGTTTGGAGAGTGAGCTGGTGATAAAGGGTTATACCGATGCTAGCTTTCAAACCTGCATTGATGATTTTAGATCGCAAAGTGGTTATGTATTCTGTTTGAACGGAGGAGCAGTTGTTTGGAAAAGTTCCAAACAGCAAACTGTCGCAAATTCTACAAGGGAAGCGGAGTATATAGCAGCTTCAGAAGCAGCTAAGGAAGCTGTTTGGATCAAGAAATTTGTGGCAGAACTAGGTGTAGTTCCAAGTGTGTTGGACCCTGTAACTCTCTTTTGTGATAACAATGGAGCAATTGCGCAATCTAGAGAGCCAAGGTCACACCATAGATCCAAACACATACTTCGGCATTTTCATCTTACTCGGGAGATAATAGAGAGAGGAGACGTGAATGTGTGCAAAATTCCAACTGATGATAATATAGCTGATCCGTTTACTAAGCCACTCTCGATAGCGAAACATGATCGTCATGCTAGAGCTATTGGTTTGGATTACCTCAGAGAGGAGAGTTGAGTGTGTATTATTATCAGTTCACCCTAGTGCAAGTGGGAGACTGAAGGAAATAATGCCCTAGGCTGAATGAAATTTTTGAAACTCTTCCTTCGTATCTAATTAGCGATACACATATCCATGGATTAAGGGGTTCGTTAAGTTCCGCTGTACAATATGGTTGCCCGAAAACCTAACAGACTGGTGGTCAGTCATGACAGACTGGTGGTCAGTCATGACGGACAGTGTTTTCAGAAATAGTCAGTCATGACGGACTCTTTGTCAGTCATGACGGACACTGTGTCGTGCAGTCCAAGAGTTGGACTTGGAGCGTCTTAATGGTCGGTCGTGACGCACCATATAGTGAGTCGTGACGGACTATACAAAAATTCTCAGTCATGACGGACATCATTGTCCGTCATGACGAAAGTTGCACGAAAAGTTTTTGAAAACTTGTACAAAATTGTTTTGTACGGTCAGTCGTGACGGACTGCATGTCAGTCACGACGGACAGTAAATTTTTTTAAGTCAGTCACGACGGACCAAGAGTCCGTCCTGACGGAAGTGGCACGAAAAGTTTCTGGAAATCTGTACAAAATTGTTTTGTATAGTCAGTCGTGACGCACAATAAGTCAGTCACGACAGACAGTAGAAAATTTTTAGGTCAGTCGTGACGGACCAGTCAGTCATGACAGACAATGTAATTTTTCTGGAAAATTTTATTTTGGTTCTAATAATTAATAATTATGTTCATATAAGTCATTCATCATGATTAAAACTGTTTAGTGATGTAATTAGATTATGTCATAAAATCCCTAAGTAATTTTTAAGTCATGAAATGCCTTCCATGTTCACAACATCCGAGGTTGGTCATTACACTTTGCACGGTTTCAGGCCAAAGTCGGGCGTGCAATGTTGTGTGTATCAACATGAGAGGCAAGCGTTAATTGAGGAAAAATGCGGGTTCAGGCCAAAGTCGGGCGCATTTGTAGTACAATTGAACGATATGTGGGCACGGTTGTGACTTAACCGTCCAAGCCAATCCGATTGGGGTTCGGGGGCATAGTTAGGATGCACAAACGGAATTTGGATCATATATGATATGGTTCGATACCGAAATCCTATAAAGGGTCAAGAGTCGCATTGGATGTGATTAGATTTATCCTACCTAAATAGTGAGATCTCATTTGTCAGCCAAAGTCACTTGTGGGAGGATCATGAAATATGGGTCTTGAAGTGTTATTGGATTTAGAATCCCGAATCAATATTAGGGTTATTGATTTGATAAAAGTAACATATTTTATATCATATAAGCATATATAATAAGTACGCATGGTTAGTTGTCAATTTCATAATTCATGTAGAATAATAATTTTAAGCAACACCAATATCATATCGATATGATCGATATTAGGGAAAGAAAAGTTTATGAAATGGAACTACCTTGATTAACGCCATATCCTAAGAATGGTTCTTAGGCAAGAGTGCAAGAGTTACGTGTTGGACACGAAATTTGTGGAACCGATTCACATGCATAGACGCGGATCTTCAAAGGAGTTTGAAGAATTATAAGAAATAAGAGTCTAAGGGAGATTAAGACAAATGTTGTCTCAATCAAGGATTTGGGCAAGTTGTTGTCTCAATATCAAAAGAAAGGTTAAATCCGAGGAGGATTAATCCAAATGTTGATAGTAATAGTTTCTTTTGACATTATCATCTTGATTACGTGTATGCGATACACATTTCTAGAATCCATTGGATGGAATACTAGTTTCATTCGAATAAGATTCGCATGACAAGTACAAGACTTGTTTAATAAGCAAGATGACGAAAGTGTCATTCCAAATGTTGGGAAACCGGTCAACGACTTATCAAAATCCATACATTTTGAATGTGTGTAAATAAGTAAGTTCGGAGGCGAGAGGATGCTACAAATATTTCATTATATTTACCAACGATTATTGTAGATATAAAGATATCTATTTAATGCGTTTGAAACATAATTTTGAATAGTTCAAAAACATTTCGAAATGAAATATGAAGTCAACTAAGCGAGAAAATCAAAGTCTTTCGATAAGATCGAAGAGACGAGCATTTTTAAGCTATGAGTATGATAATCATCTAGAAAATTTATGAAAAAGCTTCATAGTTATTTTCATTCGGAACATCAATGTAGATTAATGTGTCCGAAAGGAGGAATCAAACTTTGTTGGACATTGTTTGATAGATGATAAATCAAAAATTAATTTTCCCAAATAAGATTAGAAATTTACTCTTATGACCAAGGTTAATCACATACCTTCTAAGTCGGTACAAAAGACCCCATATGTGATATGGATCGGAAAGAGATTAAATTGAGGGTTGACGTGGTTTCAGGCCAAAGTCGGGCACATTAATAGTTCAATGTTAATGAAAACTTCCGATGTTATCTTTTGTAAGATTTGGAGATTTGATCCGAAAACTGGTTTTGGATAAATTTAATCTCAAATTTGATATGTTCATTTATTGAGTATTCTTGAATAAATTAAAGGATGCTATTTTTCAAATCCCAATGAAAATAAGATTTTCATAGTTCGAAAAGATACCTTCTTGGGGAGGACATAATGTGCATAAGTTTGGAACTTAATGTCACTCATATCTATGCGGACTAGTGGGAGATGAATCGATATCGAAAGATTCAAGACTCGAAATGGAACATTGAACCGACGAATATGATTGGAATTTCATCAAAAGTTGATGAATCCAAGTCAAGATCACAAAGCGATTTTATAGATCAATTTAGACACGTCACGAATCGATAAATTTTGAATTTATCAAAGAATGTGACAAACAAATCGAGCTCATACATGCTGAGTCGATGGACTAAAATGATGCTATAAAGGATAAAATTTCATATGGCATGGTGTCATGGAATCCGTGATTCAATCCATGTATGTCATCAAGTTTAGAACTTGATTTAAATATTTCTTTGGGTATGACCCATAGGATGTAAGTGTTTTCAAGGTGAAAACTGACGTGGACTAGAATATGTATACTTACAAAGAAAGGATAGTTGTGAAAATCTTCAAGAATTCATGATATGATCATGAAGAAATGGTTTCACAAATAATCATGCTTGATCCATTCAGATTATATTTTTCATTTCACATAGTATGACTATGAACTTTGACAAATGGATGACAAGACCGCATTCCTTTATAGGAAAATTAGAAGATGTGTATGTGACACAACCTAATCGTTTTATCGATAAAAAGAATCCAAGAAAAGTATACAAGTTTCAACGATCCATATGATGGATTGAAGAATAATTCATGGAATTGGAATTTCGTTCTGATGAAATTATAATTAGTTATAATATTATCAAGAACAAAATAAAAGCTTTGTGTAGATGTGAAGGTTAGTGGGAGCGACATACATTTCTTATATTAAAATATATGAACGATATATTATTCGTGGGAAACGATTGTCGTTTCGCTATGAAGATTTAGACTAGACAACTTATGAGATAAACATAAAGATCTATAAGATAGATTTGAAATTCCTCGATCTAAATCCAAGTATGTACATCGACAAAATATTGAAAAAGGTTTTCAATGCATAAATCCAAAAACGGATTTCTCCCAAGTGTCGAATGGCGTAAAACTTTTTGAAGATCGATGTGCGACATCGAGCAAAAGGAAAGTAGGAAGATGGATATCTTATGTTTCGGCAATAGAATATTCCAAATACGTCATGATATGTACTAATCTTGAAATATTTTTCATAATAAACGTCATAATTATCAATGGAATCAAGAGAATAATTCATTTCGAATGCTTCATATGATTGATTCGAAAGAATACAATTCGGTTTAAAATGTTTGTATAATGGTTATACATTACATATGCATAATAGCAGGGCCGGCCTAACGGGTAGGCAAACGAGCCCGGGTCTAGGGTCCAATATTTTGAGGGGTCCATATTTTTATAGTAGTATGTATATGTATATATATGCACAATCCATTATGATCCGCAACCCATTATGATCCAAACCCGTGATCATACACGGACCCGAACCCAATAACATAAATATCCATTCTCTCTCTCTCTCTCTCCGTCTATTTCTCAAAGCAGAAAAAAAGAAAAAAAAAGAAACGGCGATTTCTCTCGTGAGGAGCTCGCGACCTCCGCCTGAAGCTCGCGATTGACGGCTGGAGAGCAGCCTGACGCCGGAAGTCCATCTTGTCCAGAAGTCGTGCCTCCAGTGGCAGTCGTCGTGCTCGTGCCTCCAGGCTCGTGACCTCGCCCGATTGACGGCTGGAGCGGAGCCTGACGCCGGAAGTCCATCTTCTCCAGAAGTCATGCCTCCAGTGGCAGTCGTCGTGCCTCCAGGCTCCAGAAGTTTGTCTCCTCCTGACGCCGGCGAAATTGAACGAACCGGCGGTAACCCTAAACCCTAGAAATTGCTATTTTTTTTTTATAAAATCTGTTTTTTGAGCAATTGGTCCAGATTTGTTGATTGTGCATTGTCCAATTTGTTGATTGTGTCCAGATTTTGGTTCAATTTGTTGATTATTGGAGATTGGGGAAGAAATGGTACACACAACCAATCAATGGTTGCTACTCAGGTTTGAAATTTCATTTCTTTTGATTCCCCCTCAATTCCGCATTTGTGCAATTTCATTTTTTAAATTCATAATTTTCATCAAATTGGATATTTGCTGGTTTGGCCCCTGATTATTGTGATAATTACACAAATGGGGTTGATTGGGAAGAAACTGGACATCGATTATGTGATCTCAACTGGAGATAATTTCTACGAAGACGGTTTAACTGGAGTCGACGATACGCAATTTGAAGAATCTTTTTCTGATATTTACACGGCACAAAGCCTTCAAATTTTTTTTTTTGAAATGATAATTAAGGGGTCCGTTTTCAATAATGGGTCTCGGGTCTTCAAAAACTCGGGACCGGCCCTGCATAATAGTTATGCAACCTTAAAACCTTTTGAAAGGATTAAGGCTATATTTCTCATATAAAATGGTGGGGAGGATGAATCGGTGATAAAAGTTATACCGATGGCATTTCTCCAAACATGCAACACATTTACGAAATGTGTATGTATTTTGCTTAAAGAAAGATGAAGTTGTATGAAAGAGTTTCACAACAACTAAAGATGAAAATTCTATGATGGAATTAGATTTCAATGCGGCTTACGAAGCTGAAATGGAAACGTTATGGATCAAGGTGTTGATCATACTTGGTATTGTCCCAAGTAATAGAATTCTTTGGTTATCTATTTCGATGGTCGAAATAGCGCAAACCAAAAGAAATTGAAATAACATAACTATTCCAAAATTATAATCAATAGGTATTGGAGACCTAACGAAAATTGACACCAACGGGAACGTAGCGGAACCGTTTACAAAAACTGCTATCTTCTTAGTTAAACATGAATGTCATGTGAAGACTATAGGTATAGAGATACCTAGAGGAGGAAGAGATTTGAGGTATAGTTATCTAATACCGATAGTCATCGCAGATATTATAGTCCTAGTAGAGATTATAGGTGTAAACGCTGCATCAACCAATACTTACTCTGTATTAGTGCATTTCAAAAAATTTAAAATTTTTTGAAATGCATTTATACTAATATGAAAACTTGTGCGAGGTTGTGTAATTTGATTACACGAACCTTGAATTATGACTTGTGTGAGCGTCTACATAATACGTGATTATGTTAAGTAAAACCATCACATTTCAAAAACGTCCCTAGTCACGGTTAGGATACTTATGTGATAAGTATATCTATTATAAGATAATAGACTAAAGTGTACACTAGCATATTCGCCGAGGTGATGATTATGTTTTGGTAATCATAGGAGAAAGAGTTTGTCGAATCGGGAATATGGATATGCATTAGGTTATGCATATTGTAAGTTGACCAAAAGTGCGATACCATGACATGATTTAGTCATTGTAGATAGAATCGTATCGAATGGGGTCTTAGTTCTTCACACTTGAGATGATCATAGATAAATTTTTGTGCGTAACATGATGCTTAGATATAGTCTTCCACTATCTGTAATAGGATGGTCATGGGATTATAATCGGGTATTATCTGAAACTCGAAATTTGATGTGAGTCATCATGATAGAAATTGTTCCTTTCGAGAGAAAGAGATATCCCTTAGGCCTATCAATGAATTGATCAACGAAATCTCTGGCCAGAGTCAATGATATTAAAGGTTAATATCGATTGTATTTGTTGATTCAATTCGGTATTGAAATTTAAGTATAGTCAATCAAAATATAAGGATGACTATTACCATGCCTTTTGATTGACGGATATCGCGAACAAGAGAACTAAACACCACCGTTCGAGATGGGTATAAATGATCACAATCATTTTTTGCTTTCAACGTGGGAAAGCTATGATGGATTTCTTCCTAGATCTCTCTCATGAGCCCGTAAACTTAGGAATAAGTTTACTACCATTGCTTGATACGAACCTACGCGGTCACACATAGAGTTGTCTTATTTCGGGCTTGATTTCAATCTCTAAGATAAGTGTACATGTGATGTACATTGGTGCTTTCTTTAGTTGGATCTTAAACTGAGTGGGAGAATGAAGGAAATACAGTTATATATCAACTAGTAGCTTGCACACATGAGGATAGACAAACGTATGCGTTCGTCGATACGATTGGATGCATAATAAGATTATGCAAATCTGACAAAAATAACATAGTCAGTCATGACGGACTGTGTGTCAGTCATGACGGACCTATAGGTTAATCTGTCAGATTACACAAAAATATACACAGTCAGTCATGACGGACTGGTTGGTCAGTCATGACGGACCAAAGGAAATTTTGTGTACCGGTCTGTGAGTATGAGTCATGACTGACTGTATGCCAATCATGACGGACTGTATGGTCAGTCATGACGGACTGTGATCAGTCATGACGGACTGTATAGTAACTGCTGTTTCCAGTAATCGTGACTAGTGCGTCATGACTGACTGTTGTCAGTCATGACGGACTGTGATCCAAATTCCAGATTAGCAGTTTTCTTTGTACTCATTAATCCTCTAATTAATGACGTGATTAATATAAGATCCGGATGATCCTTTTCCTCTCTCTCTGATCAGTTTTCTACAGAGATTATTATGCTTGTGAGATAAGTAATAGAGAGAGCTTGATAATCACCATTAGAGATGAAATTCAAGCAAGTTTACGACGATTTTAGGGGAATCGCGCGTAACCGAAAGACGCTAGCTCGAGGTGGATACGAGTAGAGGGATTTCACCTGAAATCCTCTATTGTGATCAAACGAGGGCTAGATGAATGACGAACCGGATGAGATCCGGTTGTATACGACAAATTGGATCTCAATCGAAGGTGTCGAATCGCGCGGGAATGGGACGCGTGTGTTACCGAAGATTGGAGCAGCGAAAAGGCAGCAACTACGCGTTCAACCCGTCACCGTGATCAATTTCACGTGGTATGAATCTATGTCTATAATCATTATATTCATTGTTAGTTGCACATAGATTTAGGATTGGTACTCTCGGATCGACGACGTGGTCCTCGAGATCGGGTCGGACCGGGCCCTTCAATCCGCTGCGCGGGGCTCGGTAGTGACACCGATACCCAACAGTTTCTTCATAGTCTACACCATGAATTTGTTTGAAACCTTTCGCCACAAGCCGTGCTTTATAAGTGTTTATATTCCCATCCATGTCGGTCTTCTTCTTGAAGACCCACTTACATCCCACTGGTTTAACCCCGGGAGGTGGATCAATCAAGTTCCAAACATGATTATCGTACATGGATTGAATCTCGGATTTCATGGCAGTTTGCCACTTTTTGGAATCCTCACTTGTCATAGCCTCGAGATAAGATGTCGGTTCATCATCTATGAATTCGACTTCATCGTCATTTTCCACGATAAAACCATATCGTATAGGCTCCTGACGAATCCTATGCGATCTACGAATCGCGCCTTGTGTACTTGACTCCGGATTATCAACATTTGATGAAAGCGGATCAACGTTCATCGGTTCAACGTCTGTTTGTGGTTCTCGAATTTCTTCGAGATCTATATCATTTCCATCCATTCTTTTAGATAGGAATTCCTCCTCTAGGAAGGTACCTCCACGAGCAACAAACACTTTGTTCCCGTGTGGATGATAGAAATAATATCCCTTTGTTTCCTTGGGATGACCTACAAATAAACATTTTTCAGATTTGGGATCGAGTTTATCCGAAATTAATCTGCGGACATAAGCTTCACATCCCCAAATCTTAATATACGATAACTTCGGAAATTTTCCGGTCCATATCTCATATGACGTCTTAGGTACCGATTTAGAAGGTATACGGTTTAACAAGTAAGCCGATGTCTCTAAGGAAAATCCCCAAAACGATTTTGGAAGGGAAGTTTGACTCATCATGGATCGAACAATGTCCAACAAGGTCCGATTTCTCCTCTCGGATACGCCATTCCATTGTGGCGTTCCTGCCGGAGTCCATTGTGGAACTATTCCACAATCTTTTAGATGATCTTCAAACTAATAGCTCAAATATTCGCCTCCTCGATCCGATCGAATGGCTTTAATTTTCTTGCCTAGCTGATTTTCAACTTCGTTTTGAAACTCTTTGAACTTTTCAATGGTCTCCGCTTTAGTACGCATCAAATAGATATAACCAAATCTACTATGATTGTCCGTAAACGTAACAAAGTATCGATAGCCTCCTCTTGCCTCGATGCTCATCGGTCCACACACATCTGAATGTATGAGTTCCAACAAGTCGTTGGACCGCTCTCCGACCTTGGAGAATGGCGCCTTTGTCATCTTGCCAAGCAAACAAGATTCGCAATTCTCAAATGAATCAAATTCAAATGAGTCTAGCATTCCATCTTTATGGAGTCTAGCAATGCGTTTCACATTCACATGACCGAGACGACAATGCCAAAAGAAAGTCCGATTATCAACTTTAGGTTTAATCCTTTTCGCATTAACATTATAGATAGGCTCATTATTTCCGTGATCAAAATCCAACACATAAAGACCATTTTCTAATAGAACATTTCCATTGATAATAGAATTCTTACATATTGTAAATTCATTATTCCTAATAACAAATTCATAGCCATCCTTGGCTAATTTCGATACAAAATAATAATTATTTAGTACTAATATAAGTCCACTTGGCAAAGAAAGATTATAAACGCCAACGGCCAAAGCAGCAACCTTTGCTCCATTCCCGACGCGTAAATCCACCTCGCCTCGTGCCAATATTCTACTATTACTTAGACACTGCATATTGCGACAAATATGAGTTCCACATCCGGTATCTAATACCCAATTATTCATAGTTGAAAGATTAACTTCGATAACGTTAATACCTGATGGACCGGCTTCCGAAGCCGTATTGTCCTTCTTCACCTCATCGAGGTAAGCCTTGCAATTGCGCTTCCAATGTCCAGTCTTGTGACAATGGTAGCACGTCGCATCCTTGGATTTCTCCTTTCCCTTTTTATTTGGCTTCGAACGTTTCTTAGCCGAACTGCCCTTGGACATCGATCTCTTACGATCCTTTTTCTGAATCGTGAGAACATTCCCAGCAACTTTTGCCTTGTTCTCCCCGGATGTCTTAAGCATCTCCGACTCATAATTCTTGAGCATTCCATGAAGCTTAGGGATCGTTTCATTCATCGAATGCATGTGAAAGTTAGTCACAAAAGGAGAAAACATTGGAGGAAGTGCACACTGCTGTTTAATTTGGACCTAGAGGGGGGTGAATAGGAAATCCTACGGTCTAATTTTCGCGGTAATGGATACAATTACAATTTTGTGCGGAAGCGTAAATAAATTAGAGAAAGAAATACAATACCGAAACAATTAACACGCGATATTTGTTTACGGAGTTCAGTAGGTGGTTGCTTTGTAGCTTTAACTCATCGGCTACTTGCTCAATCGACCGACTCGATTGATTGCAAGTACCTAGGTCTCCGGGGTTGCCTTGCGCCTTTTCGGCTTTCGATTGAATACCCAACTCAAACAATTACAAGATTTGCCTAGATCGATTTACACGAATTTATCGATCAATGGCGGGCTTTACAATTAGTAACTAGCCTATGACAATTTACTACTAACGAACTAGTCGTGATCGGTCACGCAAGTTGGGAATCGTTTAGTAGAGGGAAATGAAATAGATCAATGATCTAGGGTTTTTATCTAGAGAATTTGGAGCTCAAGATCTAGGCTTAGTTTTCTCTCTTTTAATGAAGTTGTGATTTTGGCAAGAAAAATGGTTAGAGAGAGAAGACTTGAGTGGGGTCTATTTATATGTCTCACAGAGACCACTCAATCTTCAGGCAAATTGCATAGTGCGTTCGAACGCACAGGTTAGTTCGTTCGAACGCACTTCAATTTGAACTAGCCGTTTTATATGTATTATTCATAAACACGAAAGGTTCGTTCGAACTGATTGAGAAGTTCGTTCGAACGAACATGTAATTTGATATGGAGTTCGAGGTTCGTTCAATGACTATTGTTGTGTGTCCGGAACGAACCACGAAGGTGGGTTCGAACGAACCTTTTATTCGTTCGAACGAACTGACGTGCGTTCGAACGTTGAGATGGTTCGTTCAAATATACATGGTGAGGTTCGTTCAAACGTATAAATGTTCGTTCGAACGAACTATTGTTCGTGTTTATTTTGCTCCCATCACCAGAGTTAGGTTCGTTCGAACACAGTGTAAAAGTTCGTTCTAACGAAAGGTTCGTTCGAACACATAGTATAGTTCGTTCGAACGAACCATATTCTGGCATGGTGATTCACCATTTTCCATTTCATCATGTTTTGAATATTTCATGACGAAGGTTCGTTCAAACGAATAAAAGGTTCGTTCGAACGAACCATATTCTGGTATGGTGATTCACCATTTTCCATTTCATCATGTTTTGAATATTTCTTTTGATCTTGATTTAAATTCAAAGATAAGTCTAGGGATACCTATGGTTATTTTGATGATTGTGATATCCCAACTTGCGGAATTCTTGGACGTCTTGATGTCTTTACTTGATCATGCGTTTCCGTTTTGATGGTCTTGACTTTCTTCATAGTTTGATCCTTTTGCGGGTTTCGTCTTTTATCTCTATAATTGTCAGTTACACAAATTGATTAGTAGTATCGACATTATTTTGAGATAATCAAACCCTAGGAAATTTGAACCAACAAACTCCCCTTTTTGATTAATTTCAAAATAATGTCGATTTGGAGAGTTGAATCGATTACCGAGCAACTTTCCATATAGTTTTCTCTTCTCCCCCTTTTTGAAAGGATCAAAAGGGAACCGAGCTTAACTACACGAAAAGCTCCCCCTACATACAAGCTCCCCCTAAATTCTTGCATTTCGCAATTTTTAGGCTTGTACATAGATGAATTTTCGCAAGTTTTTGAAATTAGTTTTGATGTGTGTGAGTTTTTGCATAATCATGAGATTTTATGCATAATTATGACAGGTATTACTATGACATGTATGTGTGAATTATGAAAAATCTCTTGTTAAATTCACAATACTCCAACGTTTATATGACCGATTTATGCTCGAATTATTTAAAAGCGATCGTACCTTGCTCGGGCCATGGAACCGAGATTCATGCTTACGAGTGAGATGTCTTGATTAATTTCTCTAGCCTCTTTTTACTCTACTATAGATTTCGAATTTTTCGCTTAAAATGAGCTATCCAATTTTCTCTTCGTTCTTGTGTACCTTCATTGAAGCAAAATCCCTTTCTTGGCCTTTTGTAAGTGCATGGATAATTATAGTATCAAACCGTAAATATTTGACCTTTACCACTTATGATCAAGACATTCGAATCGACTAAACCCGAATTTAGTGATGTGAATTCTTGTTTTAGCACTCCCCCTCAAATTGTGGCCAATTTTAAACATGGATGAGGGAGTGCGAAAGCATGACTTTAAGTAACTTTCGGACACCCCCCATTTGAGGTGGACGTGCTAGCCATGTTTCGATCTTTTCGAAGCCACAACCAATTAGAATTTGGTTGCGGTGTTCGAAGTGGACAACCCGTTGAGATATGTCCCATATTGCAACAATAGTTGCAAAATGCGCGAGTCGGTTTATTTGTGTTTTTCGAACTCTTGACAAAGTGAGAATGGAAGTGGTTCGAGTAATCTTTCGGTTCAGTTATCGACTTTGTCGACTTAGCACGATTATTGTTTGATTTGTTAACTCGTTGTGTGCTTGTGAAATGTTTGGGAGTACATTGTTGTTCATTAGCGACATGTGGTGAACTCACCTTATAGAAATAGCCATTTGATCCCCGTTGTATAAACATTCGGTTCGTCCCGTATGGTTATCTCTAAAAGAAGAGTGAGGTGCATAATGATTAACCCTATTATAGTTTCTAACATTTTTAGGTTGGTTAACTTTAGCACTTTTACCCTTATTGGAATCGCGGTACATAAAAGCATTTCCGCGATTCGTATTGGTATTGTACTCCCGTTTTCCTTTTTTATCTTGGGATTTTTAAGACACGGGTTTATGACCGTTAGTCTTCTTAAATCCTAGACCCGTCTTATCATTGGGATTTTGTCCCTCTAAGACTTTGTCCAATGAAGGAGTGCTAGGTGTAAGTGATACACATGCGCTCTTCAAGGACTCATTCACAAATTTCAAATTTTGAATTTCGACTTTTAGTGATGAGGTCTCGCTTTTTAGGGCTTGACACTCGCATTTTGAAAATCCGTTAAATTCCGTTAATTGTGCTTTGTGCGACTTTACCGATAATTCAAGAGAGGATACCTTATCCTTGAGAGTTAGTATCGTGCTCTCTTTTTCAATTTCACTTTATCGAAGTTGATTGACTTCTCGCTTTAGACTCTTGTGCGAGTCAAATTCTAACTTACTTTCCGATTCATCGGATGAGCTAGAATCTTCTTTTATTGAAATTGATTTAAGTTTAGAGTTTAGGGTTACCTCGTGACCGGCGTCATGCGAAGTATCGATGTAGGAAGTACGTGGTGCAACTTGTGGAGATGCGATACTTGAAATTTCGATTTCTTGCATTTCCGAGTGTGAAGTTCGTTGAAGAATTAAGGCTTGAATGGTCCGTTCCACCACATTGTCATTTGGAGAGTCGATTTCCGCCATTAATGTCACATTGGCAATTTTGTGCTCGAGGTTGCACTCCGAGCCGGAGAATGTGCTTGAGCACTCCGAATCTCCCCATGAATCTGAATCAACAATTAACGCCTTCGTTTTGCCTAAATCTTTTACCTTCTTTTTGCCTTTTGATTGTCTTCGCGTTTGTTCCAATGTGCGTGTTCGGGATGTATGGTCCAACAAGTGTCAGTTGTGTGACCCATTTTCTTGCATTCGAAACACACCGGTTTCAAGTGTTGGCACTTTCGGTCATCGTTGAATTTGCGTTCTTGATCCTTTAAATCCTCGTGTCTCCTTACCAACAAAGACATCTCGTTTTCGTTTTCGTTCGTGTCGATAACGAAGTTGGCATGATTTTTGAAATATGAGGTGCTCGCCATATTGTTGCTTCGTTGGTTCATGCGTGCCTTGAAATTCCGGAGATAACTTACGAGACTTTCCGGGGTGATGTCTTGGGTGGCCATCATGGTTTCCAAGGTGACGAGGAGAGTTTCCCAACTTGACGGCATAGCTCGAATAAGCTTACCTACAACTCGAGAATTTGTTAGTGTTTCTCCTAGAGCGATGAATCCCTTTTTGATATGAGTCATTCGTGAGTACATATCATCTACGGATTCATTCTCGATCATTCGGAAACGATCAAATGATTGTTCGAGTCCCATTAATTTGGTTCTCTTCATTCTATCGTTTCCTTCAAATCGGTCTAGGAGCGCTCGCCACATAGAATGAGATGTGGTACATCCATCCACAAGTATGGAAAGTGACCCGACGGTATTTGTTAGAATAAGGTTTTCGGCATATGTGTCGGCGGTCACATTGAGATCGGTGCGGTGGCATATTTTTCGTGTGGGGTTGGTTTCGGAGGTACTTACCATGTAAACCTCGAAGCCTTTTTCCACCACCGATCTCAATCTTTGGATAGTAAATACATTTAGCATGCATCTCTTCCAAAGATTCCAATTCTTTCCATCTAATTTTTAGGGTACGTAATTTGGTTCCTATTACCGATTGAGGCCATGGTCGTATACAAGTTTGTCACTTACACAAAGAGACGGTTAGTATTTTGCTCTGATACCAATTGTTGTTTAATTTAGACCTAGAGGGGGTGAATAGGAAATCATACGGTCTAATTTTCGCGGTAATGGATACAATTACAATTTTGTGCGGAAGCGTAAATAAATTAAAGAAAGAAATACAATACCGAAACAATTAACACGCGATATTTATTTACAGAGTTCGGTAGGTGGTTGCTTTGTAGCTTTAACTCACCGGCTACTTGCTCAATCGACCGACTCGATTGATTGCAAGTACCTACGTCTCCGGAGTTGCCTTGCGCCTTTTCGGTTTTCGATTGAATACCCAACTCAAACAATTACAAGGTTTGCCTAGATCGATTTACACGAATTTATCGATCAATGGCGGGCTTTACAATTAGTAACTAGCCTATTACAATTTACTACTAACGAACTAGTCGTGATCGGTCACGCAAGATGGGAATCATTTAGTAGAGGGAAATGAAATAGATCAATGATCTAGGGTTTTTATCTAGAGAATTTGGAGCTCAAGATCTAGGCTTAGTTTTCTCTCTTTTAATGAAGTTCTGATTTTGGCAAGAAAAATGGTTAGAGAGAGAAGACTTGAGTGGGGTCTATTTATATGTCTCACAGAGACCACTCAATCTTCAGGCAAATTGCATAGTGCGTTCGAACGCACAGGTTAGTTCGTTCGAACGCACTTCAATTTGAACTAGCTGTTTTATATGTATTATTCATAAACACGATAGGTTCGTTCGAACTGATTGAGAAGTTCGTTCGAACGAACATGTAATTTGAAATGGAGTTCGAGGTTCGTTCAATGACTCTTCTTGTGTGTCTGGAATGAACCAAGAAGGTGGGTTCGAACGAACCTTTTATTCGTTCGAACGAACTGACGTGCATTCGAACGTTGAGATGGTTCGTTCAAATATACATGGTGAGGTTCGTTCGAACGTATAAATGTTCGTTCGAACGAACTATTGTTTGTGTTTATTTTTCTCCCATCACCAGAATTAGGTTCGTTGGAACACAGTGTAAAAGTTTGTTCTAACGAAAGGTTCGTTCGAACACATAGTATAGTTCGTTCGAACGAACCATATTCTGGCATGGTGATTCACCATTTTCCATTTCATCATGTATGAACACATAGTATAGATCAAATCTTGTTGCATAATCTTCGACAATTTCTCTCCTGGCTTCTCTAGACGGTCTATGAGAGTATGCACTTTCAAAATGTGAGTGCTCACCGAAGACCCAAAAGGCATCTTACAGTTTACCAACTCTTTGAGTGTACTGAATCGTTCAATACGCTCCTGCTCTTGGAACATTTCCTTGAGCACAACGTTTATTATGTGCGCATCTGAGTCCTCAAACTGCTTTTGAAGACTAGCATCCATACATGCCAACATGAGGCACGTAACGTCATTTGAGTCCTTCTTAAGTTTCTCAAACGCGGCCTTTTCATCGGCCGTAGCATCGGGGCCCGGTTCTACAAGTTCTGTATCCAATACGTGACTTTTACCCTCTTGCCTGAGAACTATTCTCAGGTTTCGGTGCCAATCCAAGTAGTTCCGACCCACTAGCTTATCCTTTTCTAATGTGGATCTAATTGACATGGTGTTGGTGTTACTAGAAGACATATTCTACAAATGAAATAAAAGATTGATTACTAACGTTGCGTACTTATCTTATAGGCTTATATGATGATTTATATGATAGTGTTATTTTATAAAATCGATAACCCTCATACCGATACGGGACTCCAAGTCCATAACACTCAAGACTCATATATCATGATTCTCCCACAAGTTGCTTTGGCAGACGAGTGGAATCTCGCTTATTTAGGTAGGATTTTATATCCAATCGTATCATATGCGACTCTTGAACCTTTATAGGATTTCGGTGATGGATCGTATCATATACTATCCCATTTCCGTGTGTGCATCCTATCTATGCCTCGAACTTCCAATCAAGTCGGCTTTGGCCTTAACCCTTATTGGCTTGAACGGTTAAGTCACAACCATACTCAACGTATCGTTCAAAAAAACTACTATTAAGTCGGCTTTGGCCTTAACCCTTATCAGTCCTTATTTAACGCTTGCCACCCCGTCGATGACTACAATAACCCATGTCGGCTTTGGCCTTAACCCATGTGAGACGTAGTACCGAACATAGTGGTTGTGAATATGGAAGGCATTTCCATGACTTAAATATTATGAGGGATTGTGACATTCATGTTTCTAAATTCGTGACATAATCATATTATATCACTATCACAAGATTTCTAAATGCATATGATTTAATTAGGGAGAGTAATTATTCAAATAAATACTAATCTTATATGCTAGTATGATTGATGCCGATCATATCGATATAAAGAACTCAAAATTCCGAGTTGTGTAGCCAAAGTTATCACGAAAACAAAATCAGCAAACAGAAGCTAGTCCGTTGTAACGCACCATGGTCCGTTACAACGGACCTCCAGTTTTCTTCACTCCGTTACAACGGAACCCATGTCTGTTACAACGCTATTTATTTCGGAGTTTGGCCAAAACTGCCAGAAGCATGTCCGTTATAACGCAACATAGGTCCGTTACCACGAACTAACTTGTGAACCACTCCGTTACAACGGACTCCAAAGGAAGCCAAAGGCATCCCCGCATCCTCGTATCACATACAAGGTCCGTTACAACGGAACTATGTCCGTTATAACGGACTATGCGTTTATTCACAGTCCTCCTCACATCCATGTATCATATACATGGTCGGTTACAACGGATCAACCAGTCCGTTATAACGGACTATGTAAATTTCGCAGATAATCCCCAATTTTATGTATCTTATACAGTGTCCGTTACAACGGATCAACCAGTCCGTTATAACGGACTATCCGATTTTTCTGCTGTTTCGTCTGTTTTCGCTCGTTTCCAAAATGATTAATCATAAAACCTTTTCACGATCATTCCTAGATACTCTTAATCAACTTTTGATCGATCTCTAGCGAATTGTACTTGTGATTTTAACGGAATTTGACTTTCTCTATATGTAACATCATGCAAACGGGTATGAACTTTGATAACCCGTGCGTATATCATATATACGACTATGATTCGACCCTCGAATCTATGGCGATCGCTCTGATACCACTGTTGGGAATTCTTTCCTTCCCCGGGCCCGCGCATCGGATATTTAGACCCGGTCCGGTTCCCATAATCCAAGATCACGCCATGACTTCGAAGGGTACGATGCAAATAAGAAGGATATATTCATACCAGTGCAAAATTGATTGCACACGAAGGGGTTGACTACTATTCTTCTTTCTCCTGTCACGTTGGTGACAACACGCGCATCCCACACCACACGTCTTTCACCGCTCGTTGACCGTCCTCTTTCTCCTTCGGGTTGATCACAACCGAAGAGCCACAAGTGTCGCTCCTCTACTTGTATCCACCTTGAGTCGGAATTCATCGGCCGCGGGTGCAACTGCCTAGACGAAGCATCGGCGAACTTGCTCGATTGGTTGATTCTCTATACCGAGAAAACTCATTTTCTCGGTTCTCTCTCTTCACACTCTTTCACTCTCTAGAAATATGTCTCTCTATTTTTCTGGATTATTCTGAATAATATGAATGATTCGACTCAATAGAAGAGAGAGAATTATCCTATTTATATCACATATGATTAGGATGAGCCAAAAGGCATGTATATCCAATATACACCCTTTCACATAGAAAACTGCATGAACATGTTCAGTATTCTGTCCATAAGAAATTGGTACATTCTTCTGACAGAACATCAACCTACACGAAAGTTGTACATAATCTTATTATATATCCAACCCAATTTTTCCTGGCCCAATTGGAGTTCGTATGCAAAAGTTATGACTGTTTTACTAACTATATGTCATACTGTTGCACCATTTCGATATTTCATAGAAACGACACTGATACTTCGTTCATATGAAATATATTTATATATGAAGGTTGTAGATAATCTTATTATCTATCTAACCCAATTTGAACCATTCAAATTGGATTTTCCTACTGAAAGATATGACCACGAATGTATGCTTACATTCGTTTATCCTTGTGTACACTTTTACGGTTGATCCGAAACTGTATTTCCTTCAGTTACCTCTCGGTTCACGACGCGCATGGTGCACCAGGTGTAGTTAGTATTTTTTTATTGTTTTGTCGTATTATAAATTGAGAGAAGAGAGAGAATTAATACATAATAGTGATGTAATAGTTTCTTCGTGTAAGAACTTGTGTTCCTTCTTGTTGAGTTTTGCTTAATCGAATTCGAATCGATTAAAACTTCAACCTTGTATCTTATTTTATTCGGTTTGATTCGGTTTGAGATTGTTTTCGTAAGGATTCGAGGTCGAATCCTTAAATTTTCTTGGTTGAGTCGTGAGAACAGAAACGTAGTAATTTGCCTCTAGAAGAGATGAGTATTATTTGTTCTTTTTTTGTAAGTGGATCGGGTATCATGAGAATGGATATTATTTAATTAATGGATTAGATATTTTTTGATAATGGATGTAAATTATACCCTAAACCCGGTACTACACTTTTTATTTATATCCGCAATTTGACCCGATATGGCCGCAATATCCGCAATTTTTCAAACACGATATTTTCGCAATAGTTCATTGCGATGTTGCGATTCTAAATGCCAGGCTGCAATATCCCCAATATCGCCGCAATTTAAAACACTGATTATTATCATTGAGACTTGATTCACCTCATTTGCATAAAGCTTATTGCTTTCCATGTTATCTTTTTTCAAAAAAACCGGTTGGACGGTCGGGGTCCGATACATTTACGGTAAAGGGTTTTAACACGTGGAAGAAAATTAATGGAAAAGATTGTGCCTTTTTATGCCATATTGGAAAAGATAATAATTCGGCGCATAATTATTCACTCGGATGTTTTGAGAGTTTGAAGAATCAACCAAAAAATATTCAACAAGTAATAGAGAAGCATACAAAAAAAGAAATTTTAGATGGTAGATTGCGCCTTAAAACTTCGATAGATGTCGTTCGTTGGCTAACATTTCAATCTTGTGCTTTTAGGGGACACGATGAAAGATCGGATTCTAAAAATAGAGGCAATTTTCTTGAAATGGTCGAACTTTTAGCATCATATAATGAAGAGGTAAATAAAGTTGTTTTAAATAATGCCCCGCACAATGCAATTTATACTTCACCTTCAATTCAAAAGCAAATATTGCATTGTTTTGCTAGAAATGTTCATTCCTCGATACGTGAGGAAATTGGTAGCGCGAAATTTTGTTTAATCGTTGATGAATCTAGAGATGAATCGAAAAGAGAGCAAATGGGAATTGTTTTAAGATTTGTGGATATAAATGGATATGTTAGAGAACGTTTTTTGGATTTAGTTCATGTGAAAGATACAACTTCGGCAACCTTAAAAGAAAGTATTTTTAATACTTTATCGCACCACAATCTTGCTATTGAAAATATTCGAGGTCAAGGATACGATGGAGCAAGTAATATGAGGGGTGAGTGGAATGGATTGCAAGCCTTAATCTTGAATGAATGCCCTTATGCATATTATGTGCATTGTTTGGCTCACCAATTACAATTAGTACTTGTTGCTTCATCAAGAGAAGTGGCCGATATTCATACGTTTTTTCAACACATGGCATTTATTATCAATACGGGTAAATGCGATAATTGTTTAATTTCAACTTATATGAGTAAAATTCACACTTTTTTTCTTATAGTTGTTTAATTTCAATCAATGTAGTTGTTTCTTCCACAAAACGTCATGATGAGTTGCAAGAAGAACAAGTGTTAGAAATTGCTCATTTAATCGAAATTGGGGAGTTAGAAACGGGTAGCGGACTCAATCAACTCGGTACATTGCAACGAGCCGGCGATACAAGGTGGGGTTCTCATTTGAAATCCATTTGTAGTTTAATTAGATTATTTGGTCCGACTTGCCGTGTTCTTGAAAGCATAGCCGGTGATGGCAATTATTCTTCTCGCGGAAATGCAAGATTCTCTCTAAAAACATTCAAATCATTTGAATTTGTTTTTATTCTTCATGTCATGAAAGAAATCATGCGCATTACCGATACATTGTGCGATACTTTTCAAGATAAGAGCCAAGACATTTTAAATGTTTTATATTTGGTAACCACAACGAAAACATTACTTTTAGATTTGAGAAATAATGGATGGATTAAACTCATAAAAATTGTAGAATCTTTTTGCAAAGACCAAAGTATACCAATTCCGGATTTGGATGAATTGTATTCGGATATAATTAGTTCTCGTCGGGTAAAAGATAAAGTTACGGTTGAGCATCATTATCGTGTTGATATATATATAGGCGCAATAGACCAAACATTGCAAGAGCTTAATAATAGATTCGGTAAACAAGTTACTCAACTTCTTATTTTAAGTACCGCTTTGAATCCTAGAAACTCGTATCAACAATTTAATATAGATGACATATGTAACTTAGCCGAGAAATTTTATCCCATGGATTTTAATGAGTATGAAAGAACTCTTTTAAGGTGTCAATTGCAACATTACGAAATTGATGTGTCGATTGACCCCGAATTGCGGGATTTATCTACAATATCCGATTTATGTCAAGCGCTAGTTAGAATTGGAAAATCGAAAATCTTTTATTTGGTCGATAGACTTTTACGTCTTGTTTTAACATTGCCGGTTTCGACGGCGACAACGGAACGCGCTTTTTCTGCAATGAAGATTGTTAAGACGAAACTTCGTAATAAAATGGAGGATGCGTTTTTAGCAAATTATTTGCTTGTTTATATCGAAAAAGAAATTGCCCAAACTTTCTCGACCGATAAAATTATTGATGATTTCGATATGATGCAAACAAGACGTGTCCCTTTCCGTCTTAAATAAATAACTAGTTTTAATTATATATTTTGTATTAGCATATTTTGGATGTTTATTATAGATTGATAACATTATGTACTTTCGTGTGTTATGTTTTATGATCGAAATATTAAGTTATATTTTCTAATTAAAATTATCTTAGTTAATTAATTTATTTCGGCCCCCCTAATATTCATTCCTGGATCCGCCCCTGGACTTGAACCCACAATCTCTCACAATATATCATTTTTTTTCCAGAAAAAAATAAACTAGGATTAATGCATCTACAACTCAAAACCAAACTCTAGTTCTAAAGTGGATGTGGCGAATTCAAACAACTCCGAATGACTTGTAGTTCGTAAAAGTTAGGGACATATATGAAATAATCAATCCCTCGTAACTACTACTCACTAGCCAACAAAGATCCTCATTCTTCATTAAAAAAAAAAACTGTTTTCTCAGTTTAACTTATCACATAGTCCAATTCCGAGCAACTCGGAAGCTATATGGAATTGGACGGGAGAGTTCGGTACATCCTCCACATATATATTTTTTAGGAATTCTGGAAAGCTTTCCCTTGGAATTTTTTGATGTGGAAGATAAAAGCACTCTTGCGAGTTCGATCTTTATAGTAGTTCGCAATGCATGCAAAAATTCTTAGGGCGAACAATCTGAAAAAATAAATTGGCCGAACACTCCACACTGTGCACTCAATCACAAGAAAACCAAACTCACCAAAGAAGATATACCACTCTTTGACTCGTTGAAGTTGGCGATCAACTGAATTCTATGGAGAAAGAAAAAGAACGTCATTGTTTTCTCAAATAAAGAGATCGCAACGACTATCCTCTTCCGACGGCCTTGCCAGAAGGGAGACTATGGAACCAAAACTGTTGAAATCGAGAACTCAAAATGAAACAGCTATGCCGAATGCTCGAACTCAGGATCAACTCCCAACGGTTAAAAACAATATTAAGCTGTTTGTTTCTCATTTGATGTTAAAAGCCGAGGAAATTGACTAAAATTTGGACAAGAACATAATGTGGTCATCTTGGATATTAAATTTGGACAAATCCTGAAAATTATATTTTGTCACCAGATATCAACTAATTAAACATCCTCAATTTCTTAATTAACCACTTAATTAACATGATAATTAACAAAAAATATTGAATTAATAGTTTTTAAATATTCATTAGTTATTGTCAATCCAAACGGATGTTAAACTATGAATATTAATTCAGACGAATGTTAATTATCATGTTAATTAAGTGGATTAACGTTAATATGAGAATGTTTCGTTGAAATTTGACGGCACCATATATGCCCTCTTTATATATTCTACTATTTTAATATTGACTTAATAGTTATAAGTTTATAACCCGCATTGCACGGTATTATAATAGATAATACTAGGTAATAGATATAATAGATATGATAATACTAATAATAGTTATTGTATTATATAATAATATTAGGTATTAGAATATATAATAGTTATTGTATTATATACTAAAAATAGTGAAACATATACCGGAGACAGAATATAGATAGAGAGTACGTAGAGATTAAGAGATTAATAATACTAGATAAAAAAGAGTGAGTTACAAGTGACATATATAGACACTAGTTAGTTACAAAATAATTACTATCATCACTAATCCACTAATCCACTAACATAATAAAAATTATAAACATAATAATGGGTTAGCCCCACCCCAAATACTCTAATATCTCTTCAAATGGATGGTTACGTAAAATCATCAATTTGCGAAAAAGTGACGAAAAAGTCTGGCCAAAACGTTATGCATAGTGTAGATGAAATGCATAGAATTCGTTAAAAGTACCAAAAACTGGCAAAAAACATAAAAGCGGTTAAAAGTGTCATACAAGTAGCCAAAAGAAACATACATGTGGCTAAAAGAGTCCTATGAGTTGGTAAGATATGCCTACAAGAGATTAAGAGAGTCTTACGCGTGGCAAAAAAAAAATCATACAAGTGACTAAATGAGTAGTATAAGTGCCTAAGAAAGTTTTAAAAGTGGCAAAAAAATGTCCTACAAATGGCTAAAAGAGTTCTACAAGTGTTAAGAGAGTTCTACAAGTAATTAAAAAAATTCTATAAGTGGTCAAAAAAGATCCTCCAAGTGGCTAAACAATATAATTTTTTTTTATCGAATTTACTCGTATGAGATTATTGCTTTTGATACCTTAAAACAATATATAATACTAAGTTTAATATAGTAAGAATAGATATTTATATACAACTATATACATGAGGCAAAATATAGATTAAGAAGAGAAATTGAGAGATTAATAATACAGTTAATACCATAAAACAACAGAGAGTATTTACAAGTACATTGATTACATGAGTCACAAATAACATATATAGACACAAGTTAGTTACAAGGTAGTTACTATCCCCTACATTCACTATTATCACTAATCACTAATATACTAATCCACTAACATAATAATGGGTCTGGCCCAAATACTCTAATACACATTAATATTATTAATATTAATATCAATTAATATTAATTAATATTAATTAATATTAATGAAAGAGTTGTAGTATTGACACCTGTCCATGCATAAAGTTTAGTATAATAACTAAAAAATGGTATTGTTTCACAAACAATAATGTAGTGCAGTGGTAAGTTGTTTGGCTGTGACTCTACCCACCCGGGTTTGAGACCCGGAGTATAATTTTTTGAGTGCTGATGTACATCCCCTGTAACTATCCCCCACCACTCTTGATGACGTGACACCACTAAAAATTAACACACAAGTACATGATTTAACATCTTAATTTGATGTTAAATCATAGCATAATATAAATAACACGCAAAATTTGATGTTAACTCATGTATTTGTGTTAATTTTTAGAGTGTTAATCCATAGCCACGCCATCAAGGCTCGTGGGGGATGTGCAGTGGGGGAGGTACAACATTCTCCTAATTTTCTTTGAAACAATAAAAAACAATGTTTGATGTTGTTATATAAAAAAAGATTATGTTAATTCACAAATGTTATAGTAGTGTACTGGTAAGATGATTGGTTGTGGCTTTGCCCATCCGAGTTCAAGCCCCGTACTTCACAAATTTTTTGAACAATGAAAAAATTAAATGAAACACATACTTTTTTGTCCATTTTCAAAAACTAAAAAAATAATCTATATGACACGTGGCAGGGGGTAGCTTTTGCTTTTACCCCTATTTTTTTTTTATTTATATTTTGGTTCTTTTTCATTTATGTTTTAGTCCTTTTTTATATTTTGATTTTTTTTTCTATTTTCTATTTTGGTCCTTTTTTACTTCTTGGTCCTTTTTTCTATTTTACATTTTTTTATTTATATTTTGGTCCTTTTTTACGTTTTGATCATTTTTTTCTATTTTACATTTTGGTTCTTTTTTACATTTTGATCCTTTTTTATATTTTGATCCTTTTTTACATTTTTCAATTTTTTTTATTTATCTTTTGGTATATGAATGATCATGGAATACTTTATATGTTTATTGCACAAATTTGTATACATATTTACCTTTTTGTATGTTCATTTTTTTATGACACTAACAATATTGACATTGATGACGACAAAAAAGTAATTGTTTTTTAATACTAAAACAATGAAAATATGTGTTCCAAAAATGCTAACTAAAAAAAAAATGTTGTCACTGTGTTGAATTTATGAAAAGAAAAAAATTGACCAATTCACTATGACAAATTCAAATATGTGTAAGCGAAGTGGACGGAGCAACTCTCTAGTATACTAATAAGGATACAACGATACGGCAATTTTCAAAACATCTTGGATACGAATACGACTATATAATTATTATTTTAATATAATATAATTATATTAAATAAAAAATAATTAATTAATGATATTTTAAAATCAAATATCATGACAATAAAAAAAAAAAATCAACCAACCTATACAAGTATCACAAAAATATCCCAAACTTATTCTAGAAATATCCTAGAACTAATATATAAGTATCCTAGAAGTATTCCATATAAATTATTATAAATATTATGAGCCAAAAAATATATTGGACTGAAGTATCATAAATGGAATATCCCAATTGTATTCTGGAAATATTCCCAACAGTATCCCGTCGTATTTTCACCATATTCGAAAAAAATAAATATCAAAATAATCGAATACGTCATGTGCCGTATGCGATACGTATCCGAACCGTATCGCATATGTATCCGTATCCTCAAGATACTTCTGTATTTTTTGAAGTATCCGTTTAACATAAATTATAACTTATTTCTTTTTCGACATAAATTCTACTATTTAATTTATAGTTTCATTTCTTGCGGATATTGTTGTCCCATAAACCACATTTTTTTTCTTTTTTTGATCTGCATCCACACGAAACTACAAAATATCAAGTGTACTCGTGGAAAATAAGATGTTATCTTCGTATTATTGTAAGTATTTAATATAAACTTAAGTTATTGACATAATATTTAAAGAGTATAACTGGATATTGTTGTAATTAATATAAACCCTCCAATCTAATCTTATTCAATAATATAACATGATTTTGTGCCTAAGAAATACCCTACAGTATCCACAAGGGTTCTGTATCTATCCTTCAACGTAGTCCTCTGTATTACTTCCAGAAAACCCAAAACACAAGAACCAAGAGTAGGTTCTAATCACCATTGTTATCAACGATTAATTGATAATTACATGTTCCTTCATATACTGAACTTGTCCCCTAATCTATTTCATATTTATCAAAACTAATCATAAATTTTTCTAACAAGATGAAATGTGCATGTATGTCGTACTTATTTCTTGTTAAATATTCATGATTGTGCTACGTGGATGTTCCCTAGTGGTTGCATTATTTCGAAGTAAGCAACTATGAAAAAGGATTAGTGTTTGTTCAAACAAAATTCAAGTTCATGCATTTGATTCCACTCAATCCAATCTAGATTTGTAACTCGATTAATTTAACTGGTGGTTAGGGCAATACTACGTACTACATTATTATGACATTTTTTTCGAGAAAGGAGTTTATGTCGTAAAAATATACATGATGTTTAGAAATGTATTATAATTATAACGGTCCGGATCTATGAACAAAAAATTAGACAAAAAATCGAACACAAATCTCTATCAATTGTTAGAAAGGTTTGGATGAGAGATAGTGGGAGGTTATGTTAATCACAACTGTTTATTATGATTTAATCAATGATTGGAAATATCTTGTTCATTTTTTTGTTCAATAATTTGTTTATTAATCCATTGCCTAATTATAATATGTTTTTCAATATTTTCATTACCTATCTAATATATACAATTTTAGACATTTCTAAAAATTTATTAAAACAATTACAATTCTTTTACTCTTGGTATAGACATATATATCTAAATCAAGTGTTAGTGAGTTTTGATAAATATGTAATAGAAGTACTGTTAAAATATTCAAGTAAGTATTGAGGAATGAGAATATAATAGTCAAAATATTTTAGTCATTGAATTTACATCAAAATTAAAATTAATGATTTGTCATGAATTTAATGTCTTTTAAAAAATTTAAAAAAAAAACACTATTTATTACATAACATTAATTTTAATGCAAATCATAAACATTTTTTTATTAAAATATAGCTTCGCTAACCTTTGCAATAATAATGATTTAGAGATGCGTAACCCCCCGTGTCTTTTACCTAAGCAAATCTTCAACCTATTAAGCAAATAATGTCCCTCGATAAAAAAATTTATCTCCTAATTTCAAAAATATAACTCTAATTATTTGAAATAAGTTAACGATGATAATACTGAGTTAATCATAATCAATCTTGTTTCCAATTAGCAGTCTTATTTTCATCCTCCGGTAATAGGCATGCATGTCAATTTGTTGGGCCTCTCTTGTGTGATGACGATGGCAAAATACGCAAATTCATATATTTTCATTAGAAGGTCCCGATTTCTATTTAATAATTGATTTTACCGTTAGATAGAATGGTTTGATATCGAGATTACAAATGCATCCGCAAAGACAACGCAACTATATATGCACGATAAGAGTCTTCTTCTTCAACTGACCATGCATTTCTCTTTTCTCCGTATCTTGACTATTAGAAAGAATTCAATCCTACAATCCCACCATAAATTGGTTCATATAGAAAAAAAGAAATTCGAGGATTTAAACTCTATTTTTCTGGTTAGTTACACATAAACTAGACGATTTAATAATGAGACACTTCAACGACGATTTAATAATGAGTCTCATTGACATCAATGAATGTAGGATCACCGACTCTTTTTCATTTTCTCGTTTTTTTTTTCTTTTTTAATTTTACCTGCTATATATGACTAGGACTAATACAAAAATTAATCTCGATTGGAACTAAGCCTAATAGCCTAGGCCCTCAATACATAATTACTATAATATTGCTATGCTTTTTAGTTTATTAAATGATTTTTATTAACCTTTTACTGTTTTTCTGTTTTTTTTTTTTAATTTTTGAAGCATTTTTATTGCACATTATGTTGTTATTGAATCTCAAGCATGTGGTTGTTTGAAGACATGCACATGCAAAACTAAGCATTTTATTTTGTCACAAGGACCTTCAAATCCTACTACATGATAATTTATTATCTTTTATCACACTATGCAAGTGTACTATTATATTTGTTAGTCAATAGATGCTCTCTTCGTACTACCAGTCTACCACTATGCAAGTGTACCATTTATTTTCTGTGCATTCTTAAACGTATCCGATTATGTTTTCTATTTTCCAAAAAAATAAATATTGTATATAGTTTTTACTTTTTTAATTCAATATTTTCTTCTAAATAATAAAATATTTATTGGAAGTGTTGGCGATCTCCATTATTTTTATAATGTGACCATATTGCACTATAAACAAAAATCTTAGCATATAATATACAGTAGTGGCTCAAAAGATAGTTCCTGCTAAAGACAAAAACAATAATGGTTTTTTGTTCCTATTTGATTTTGTAAATCCTTCTAATAATTTTTCTTTTCAAAATGGCCCAAACATTTACAAAAAAATATTTATTGTCTAAATCACAAAATTGTCTTTATAGAAAAATATATTGATTGCCTAATTCACTTTAAATATTTGGATTTGCATTACAAAACTACTCAGATAAAACAATAGTAAAATCCAAGTACTATAAGAAGTAGAAAAAAATAGTAAAATTAAAAAATATCCTTACCAACATCCGAGTCTTTTCTGTTGTCTCTTTGCCGTACCCTCTCCACCACGTCAAATAATCCACACTTACTTTTTTTACTCCTATTCACATCCTCGGTACAAATTAAAAAAAAAAACATGCATCTCATCAAAATGGAGACATCCAACCATCCCTCCATTTCAATTCAAATGGAGGCATCCGTTAAATCCTAATGAAAAAGCTGAGCAGAAAAACCCTGCTTCTTTTGACACAGTACCAACCCACGGCCATTAAAAAAAGGCCAAAAAGCAAAACAGATAAAGAAAAAACAAATTTAGCGCTGCTCTAATTAATTAAAATAATTAATTAATTTACAACTTCAAAAAGATAAAACACAGAAATTCAGCCAGATACCAAAAGAGACAAGCATTAGTATTTAATTATTTAATTAAGGATCTATCAGACCTGACTGACAAGATACCTTCTGCACTAATCTAACGATTTACTAATTTACTAGTTAATAACAAAATAGACGGTTGGGATTAAGCGGAGTTTCCTACGCTGGCCTTATCTAGCCGTTCATCTCCCGGATCACTCATTGACCTTTGTAACGGCGAGTCAGATCCTGCCAAAAATAAACGCCGTTAGGAATAAATACAGGAATTTTGTAATCAAGCCCTCGTATGATTTAAATTTAGGATTAAATCCTTGCAAATTTGAAAAAAGTTACCTGGAGAAGATGAGTTGAAGGAGCGTTTGCAGTGAGCAATGGCGCTCTGTATGCCATCCTCTTGCTGTAACAGTGAGTCATCCCTCCTCTGGGGAAGCACCGTCTCTGCTGGTTTTGCCGGTGCAGCTGCTGAGGCAGACCGGCTCTTGCCGAGTCTCTTGTACACTTGCTTTATCCCGGCTGGCATGCTAGCTCTCGGCGCTCTCACTCCACATGCAACAACCACTGGATGGTTATTCGAGTCCGATTCGGACACATCGCTTTTCTTTGCCGGAGATGGCGCAGATGCTACAGATGGTGTTGGTGGTGGTGGTTTCGCTATGGCTACTTCGGGCTCTGCGTCGGTCTCTTCTCCTTCGCTGGTCGGGAAACGGAGCTTATCTCCGTATCTTTTGGAGACTCTGACGTACAATGGCCTGATTTTGTTTAGATACTTCAGCACTACTTCCTTAGCGAACTTCTTCTCTTCAGCTGTCACGGCAGCTTCTTCTTTGGAAGATTTGGTTTGTTTAGAACCAGCGTCACGAGAGAACAGAGAGACTATCAACAACTTCGGTTTTGGAGAAGTGATAGATGTTACGGGGGATGGATCGGTCGCCGCAGATCGGGATTTCTTCAGACCAAGAAGGAAAACACGGATTTTCGTCGCAGATTTGACAAGAGAAACGGGAAATTGATTGAGAGGTTTCGTATCTGGATCAGAAGAGATGATAATGGAGTCGCCTTTGAAGAAAAGATCGGTAGAAGGAGAAGCAGGTTCAGACTGGAGGATATCCAGATCAGACGCACTGGAGAGATGAATCTCGCTAGAGGATAGCTCGGAGTCGTCCTGCATCGCGAACTCTAGATCAAAGAAGGAACCTTCTTCCTCGGAGTCGGATAAGGAGGAAGAAATGGTGGTTGTGCGGGCAGCCACTGCTGCAGCAGGGCCGCCAGCAGGGATTGTGGTGGTTCCGCCTCCCCGCCAGTATTTTAGGAGGCTGAAGGTTTCCATTGTTGGGATAGCCAGAGAGACGAGCGAGGTCACTTTCTTCGTCTTTTTGAACTGAGCTCTGCTCTTCAAAAGGAGGCTAAGAGGACAGCAACAGAGAGAGAGAGAGAGAAACGAGAGAGAGAGAGAGAGAGAGAGAGAGAGAGAGAGAGAGAGAGGACTGTACGGGCACTGCTATGTGTCTGATAGAGAGAGAGAGCGGGAAGGAGGCGAGAGACATTTATTTGCTAATGTAGTATATAATAATTCACATTAATTAACTTTAATTTTAAATCAACACGTAATTAATTACTATATATAACTTACAGAACCATGTGCACTCATTTTCTCTCTCAATTCATCAATTGTATGATGTATCTGATACAAATACAATGAACTAATTATGAAATTCTGAGCCAAAATAATAATTAAATAATAATTAAGATGTAACGGTGTAAAAGAAAGGCATACTCTACGTGCAGTAATAAATAAGCGATTAAATGCAGTACAGCAGTAAATAAAGGACAGTAAATAAATGGTCCCATAATATTTTCTGCACGGGACAGTAAGTTTCTATATGCACGACTATTTTCTACCAAACAGTATCATGTTGCTCGTGACTTCGCGGAGTGAATGTAAAGTTGTGCTGTTCCGTAGATTTGGGTAAAGTTTGGGGTGTGGGAAAGTTTGGTGGGAGTAAATTGTGCGAGACATTTCAATATTGATTCACGCTATGATCGTACAGGAAGAATAAAAGATCAATTCAGCGGATTTTACAAGACATGCTATCAATATCAATATCAATATCAGCGTGACATGAAGATATTCATGCATTGCTTTTAACTTGGACAAATCGGCAAATTTTGTTTGTAAAAATTTCTCTGTATTTGGCATTGCTTTGTATGATTGGATGTTGATGACTCGTGAATCGCGAGAAGTTTCAAAATTCAAATTATTCTGCGCTGAAAATATGTGAAAACTAATGATGAAAATTGGAACTTCGTGAAAAATCATGATTAGAGTAGAGAATATCAAAAGAGAGTTATCGTTATCTATCCCGTTGGGATACGAATACGGATATCGTATCCGACACTATTTAAATACGGCGATATGATAATTTAAAAAAAAAAACATAGGATAATATAAGTTTATAATATATAATATTTTATTTATTTATTAATTATAATATATATTTTTTATATTTGTATATTACATATTTTATATAAAATATAATAAAAATTTGTTTTCACAAAAATAATTTCATATTAAGTAAATATTTATTATATTTAGTTATTTACTCGTATGTATTAAGTCATTTATTTTATTTTCAAATTTTTATTTTTATTTTTAAGTAGATTTATTTGTACGTTAGATGTATCCGATAAATATACGAAAATATTCGAAAAATATCATTTATTATTTTGAAATAAAATATTCGGATACGTTACGTGGAATATTCGATACGTATCCGACGACGAAACGGCTTGATGCTCATTATTCTTTATACCAAGTCAGTCTTCAATGTGTATTTGGGCCGAGGTATTCATCATGGATGGTGAAAATTTCATTGCAAGTCTTTATCACGATTATAATATAGGTTTTAGGGCGACTTTTAGAAACTTCAAGGTGATTTCCTAGGGCGAATTTTCAAAAAAATGCAAAGATTAAAATTCTCAAAACTGGATTAACCAAGAAATATGTTTAAGAAGAATTTCGAAGAAAATGCTATAATATCCAAGATCTTGCAGCAATAATCACAATTGTAGGAAAAATTAAAAAACAATTCAAGTAAAAAATAGGCTCCATTCTTAAGATTTCAAGTGTGTAGTGATTAAAGACTTAAAGAGGAGGAGAGAAAAATGTAAATACATGATAATCTGTAAATATGTTCCACAAATTTTATTATACCGGATGCAAATCAAGTTCTGTTGCAGAAACCCACAAATCCACAAAACTCAGCTAAACCAGACTCCCCAGTCGATAAAAATAATAATTAATCAATTCTTCATGTTTCACAACCCCAAATATATCTACGTCAAAAGAGAGTTCTCATTATTCTTTATACCGAGTCATGGGCCAGCGATAGTGGTGGTTTTGAAAGTCTTCAATATGTGTATTTGGGCCGATGTATGGAATGCTTGATTCGATGGATTAGAGGAAATTGTATTTGGATATATATATATGATTTCAAATATAATCCCTATTTTATTAGACGTATTTTTTGATGAAAATATGAATTTGAAGGTGGATATTAAAATATACAAAGAAGATAGTATTTCATATACATCAATATAGCTATTCATATATTTTGTTAATATTTTTTTTTTCAAATTATATTCATAAATAATAAATATATTATATTATATACTATCTTATAATATAATATAATATATTATAAAATAGTATAATATAAAACAATATAATATAATATAATATAATATAATATAAAATAATATAATATAATATAATATAACATAATATATAGCAATATAATATATAATACAAAACAATATAATATATATAACATCATATAAAATAATATCATATCGTTTAATTTAAAATAATGTACAATAACAATATAATATAATATAAAACAATACAATATAATTTGGTACTTATGATTTTTTGATCATTGAATTTGCTTTAAAATTTATGTTTTTAATGATATTTATACTCACCATTAATGATATTCATAAAAGTTTGTGCTCATTATTAAAAGCACAAATCTCAAAACAAATCCAATGACTAAAATGTCATAAGTACCATACTCATGATACTTAATTAAGTATCTTGGCCGTCCTCATATAATATAATATATAATATCATATCATATAAAACAATGTAATATAATATACATATAAAATAATATCAAATCAAGTGAGATCTCGCTATTTAGGTAAGAATAAATCCAATCGCATCCAATGCGACTCTCGAACCTTTATAAGATTTCAGTATCAAATCATATCAAATACAATCTGAATTCCGTGTGTGCATCATATCTATGTATCGAACTCCAATCTCATTGGCTTGGACGGTTTAGTCATAACCATATCCCACGTATCGTTCAATTGAACTACCAACATACCCGACTTTTGCCTGAAACCACATTGGTCCAAAATTAACGCTTACCACCCCCACCGATACATACAATATTGCATGTCCGACTTTGACCTGAAACCACACATTACGTCATACCGATTTTGATGGCTAGGACATGAAAGACATTTCCATGACTTAAATATTACGAGGGATTATGCTATATATTTTAAACCAACGACATAATCATATATCGGCATATCAGACCAACTCCTTCCGTATCGGTCTTAGTAAAAAACAAAACAACTACCATAACTCCTTCCGTATCGGTCTTAGTAAAAAACAAAACAACGACCATCACTCCTTCCGTTCGAACGCAGCATTGCTCCGTTCGAACGGACCAACTCGTCTAACATTTACACAAGACATAAATTCTTCCGTTCGAACGCAAGCCCAGCTCCGTTCAAACAGACCAAATTGAATGTACTAAGAACATGTAAATAAATTAATATTAATACTTATTTTAATATATAAATAAATTCATAATATATTTTAATATAATATTAATATACAAAAAATTCATAATAATATTCATTTTAATATATAAATAAATTCATAGTATGATTCGTACAATTTTTTTGAAAGGTATTTATGCTCATGTGAGAGGGGAAATGAAAAAATAAAACATATATTTCCATTTCGTTGCAAAAAAATTTAAATATTAATTTTATTTTAAAATATTTACACGGAAATTAACAAGTTAGATCTATTGAAAAAATAAATTATTTTTATGCTTGAAAGCTGGTGTAATATTGTTGATTAAAATAGAATAATAATAGCACATATATAGTATAATGCATCATGTATATCATAATAAAATTCAGATTGAAATATGGACAATAAATTATTGCTAACCTCACATGTCACAATTATGAAAATAAAATGTATCTCTTATAAAATTTGAAATACATGATATGATCATTTCATAATTTCTTAACAATAACAGACAATTATATTTTTCTTATAATTTCCCAAAATACAAACAATAAAAGAAAAATAATAATTTCGCATCCTAAATTCTCTATTTTATGTTTTCGAAGCGGTGAGAGCGCACCTTCTAGTATATTTCCCTATTATTAGAAATTCGGGATAGTGTGGAAAGTAAGAAATTATAAAATAATTTTTTTAAAAGGCAATTTTAATTTATACTTTTTTTAAAAAGGAAGTTTATATATATATATATATATGGGCCGGTTTCCTTGAGATTTTATTTCGAGTCCTTATTTTGAGTCCAAATCTGAACCCTTCATCTGATTTTAATTAACGGCACAGATTTATTTTTGAAAAGAGCTGCCCTGAGATTAGTACACCTCTGCCCAAACCCAGCAGCCGCCCTTGCCCCAGACCAAGAGAAAGAGCCTCCTCTCTCCTCCTCGCACAAGCTTCATCTAGAGATCGCAGAGAGCTCCTCTCTTCACATGATCAATCTACTTTTCACTTTCATGAGCCTAAGTCGCTTCAAGCAATCCAACCCCTATTTCTCTCGTGCGATCAACCCTAAGCTTTTCTCTTCGTCCTCGCTTCAAGCAATCCAATTGTCCTGATGTCAGGATCAAGGACTTTTTGTATAAATGTCATATATTTGGGTTTTTATGCTTAATTCCTGTTTGAATAAGAATATTGTTGTTAACGGGTAGGGACCAATTAGTAATTGGATTCGAGTAGTAGGTTGGGTTATGAGTATCATTGAGATGGAGTGGGCTGAGTTAAATGGGCTGAGTCAAGGCCTGTTGAAGTATGAAGAGGACGGAAGATCTGATCATGCTGATCAGTTAGCAGATGAAGGATGGGTATTTTGGTAAATTGATTAAGATAGAAATCTAAGTATTTAAGTAGAATGTTTTTAGGTCTTTTGTTGTTGATTTTTGATTTGATCTCTTGTAAAGAGTAATAAGTTATTGATGCTCTTTCACTGAACATTGATATTGATCTTTGTTTGAGTGCTTGTTTGTGTGTGTTTGTGCGTTAAATTCTCAATTTGAGATAGGAAATTCAGTAGTATATTACAAATTGGTATCAGAGCAGTTGAGATTCGAGTGAGATAGGGTTTATGCCACCAAAAACTCGGAGACAAACGGCAGAGACGAACGTTGAAATCATGGGATCTGGCGATTGGCAAGGTCCGGTGCAGAAGTTAATAACATATTTTATGGCGATGCAGACTTCTCAATCTCGAGTAGAGGAGGTAGTAGAACGTTTAGCTGGAGAGATCCATGAGTTGAAAGGGTTAATGGCTAAAAATAATTGAGCAGGACCAAGCGGATCCACTCCACTTGAAGGATCCAATCTAGCTAAGTCGGGAAACAAGGGCAAATGGGAGGAACCTCATGAATCGATCAGGAGGGGTATAAGGCCTAAGATTGATGAGGAAGAATGGCAAGTGAGTCTAGGAAAGGAGGAAGAGTTTCCTGAACAGTTCGCAGATGTCAATGAGGAATACGACCAAGGAGGTAGAGAGAGGGAGCATTATCGAAATTTCGATCGGGATTGAAATAGAGAATATCATCGAGAAGAGGACCGCAATAGAAGGAGAGATCCAGGACGTCAGAGAGATCGAAGGATCGATTATCAAGTGAAGAGTAAAGCTGAGTTAGAGTACTTCGATGGAAAAATCCCCAAATACTGGATCTACAAGTGTGAAACTTTTTTCTCAATGTGTCGCGTACCATAATGGCAACAGGTGGAATTAGTGGCTCTGTACCTCAGGGGTAATGCGGAAGAATGGTACCACGGCTACATCATACAAAAACCTGACCCACCATGGCCGCAATTCACTAGAGACTTGTGTAGGAGATTTGAGAACAAATTACGCATGGGTCCAATAGGAGAGTTTCATGTTATCAGACAGAAGGATTCAGTAGAGGAATACATAAATCAATTTGAGAAAGCAAAGAATTTGGTGATTAGAGAATTACCATATTTAGGAGATGAATTCTTCATGCCTTGTTTTATTGCGGGTCTCAAGAAGGAAGTGAGATCCCAAGTGATCATTACCAATTAACCGAAGGACCTTTACGATGCTTATGATAACTCGACTCATTTGGAGGTGAGTGTAGAAGATCAAAGGAAAGAGAAGACGTATTACAAAGGAACGAAGAGCAGTTTCTCTAAGGAGAAAAAGGGGTTTTCGAATTACAAAGATAAGGATAAAGATGGGAGTAATGGAAAAATTGATTGGAGTCAGAAAAGAGATGGTTTATATTATTACTGCCCAGAGAAATGGTCGGATTCTCATGTTTGCAAGAATAAACCCGTTAAACACTATGTGAATAACATAGAGGAATAGAGAGAAAAAGAGGAGGAACGAGAGAGGAGCCCGGATACAGAAAAAGAAGGCAGAGAAGAAACAGAAGAAGAAAGAGACGAGCACAAAATTATGGAAATTTCCGTGTTTGCTATGAATGAAAATCATAATACTCAAACAATCAAGCTAGAAGTGATGTACGGGAAACATTCTTTTCTCTTGTTAATTGATAGCGGCAGCACGAACTCGTTTGTGGATCCAAAATTCGTGAAATTAATTAACCACCTTGTTACTAAGACGACACCATTAAGCGTTGCCGTTGCCAACGGAGCTAAAATTGTGAGTGACGGGAAATGTGAGACATTTAGATGGAGAATGCAAGAGAGAGATTATGAGTACGATCTCAGGATTATGGAATTAGGATCTGTATATGTGATATTGGGAATAGATTGGATGAAATCTATAGGTCCGGTTGAGTTCGATTTTTCGAAAAAGAGGATTTCATTCTCCATTAATGGTGCAACGGTCGAGCTTACAGAGAGCGGGAAGGAGAGGAAAAAGGACATTTTCATTGAGTTTATTGAAGGGGAGGAGTTGAAGTCATGGATTAACAAAGACCAGATTGCATGTCTGGCTTACATTACTAATTTGGAATTCGAGTCCACAAAGAAGAACTGGGAAGACAGATCTGGAAAAGGAGTAAACCGAGAACCGAAATCTGTTGAGAATTGGGATTCCAAGTTTGTGAATCCCAGTTTTGGAAAGACCGAAATCGAAATCCTAGATTCAAGGATTCAAAACGTAGTCGACCGATACTCCGAGCTGTTCTTGGATCCAGTTCATCTTCCTCCTAGGCGAGAATTGGATCATTCGATTCCATTAATAGAAGGTGCCAAACCAGTTCAAATGAAGCCGTATCGTTATGGTCATTTCCAGAAAAATGAAATCGAGCAAATAACAAAAGAGCTGTTATCGAGTGGAGTCATACGACACAGCCAGAGTTCATTCGCCTCGCCGGCCATCCTGGTGGGCAAAAAAGACGGCTCATGGCGTATGTGTATCGATTATCGCCAATTAAACGCCATTACCAAGAAAGATAAGTATCCAATTCCTTTAATCGATGAATTACTCGATGAATTGAATGGTGCTAAATTCTTTTCTAAATTAGATTTGAGGGCAGCATATCACCAAATTCGAATGGCAGACGAAGACATTTATAAGACCGCCTTTCGAACGCACACCGGTCACTTCGAGTTTCTGGTGATGCCTTTCGGTCTTACCAACGCACCGGCGACGTTTCAATCCTTAATGAATAGGATCTTCGAGCCATATCTGAGGAAAAGTGTGTTAGTGTTCTTCGACGACATACTAATATTCAGCAAAACCATGGAAGAACACATCAAGCACATCACGAAGGTGTTCGATGAATTGCTCAAGCACCAATTGTTGATCAAAAGATCAAAATGTGCTTTTGGTATAACAAGGATCGAGTATCTGGGGCACATAATAGATGAAAAGGGGGTTTCTACTGATCCACGGAAGATCGAGGCCATGCTCAAGTGGCCAAAACCAACCAATATCAAACAACTCAGAGGGTTCTTAGGGTTAACCGGCTACTATAGAAAGTTTGTAAGAGGATATGGAGTAGTGAGTAAACCCTTAACATATATGTTAAAGAAGAATGGGTTTAAATGGAGTAAAAAATCTGAGTTGGCCTTCGAAAGGTTAAAGAAGGCAATGGTAGAGGCTCCAGTGCTTACCTTGCCTGATTTTGATAAATAATTTTTAATTGAAGCAGATGCTTGTGGTTATGGAGTGGGAGCAGTGCTTATGCAGGATAATCATCCTATTGCTTACATCAGCAAGGCCTTGGGAGTGAGCAATCAAGGAAGATCAATCTATGAAAAGGAATTATTGGCAATTCTAATGGCTGTCAGTAAGTGGAAGCATTATTTACTGGGGAGGAAGTTTGTGATCAAGACAGATCATGAGAGTCTCAAATATTTACTGGGGGGTAAGATTAATACACAGTTACAACACATGGGGCTATCTAAGTTAATGGGACTAGAATATGAAATCAGATATAAGAAGGGTATTGAGAATAAAGTGGCTGATGCTTTATCTAGGGTTAATCTGGAAGAAGAGATGGAGGAGGGAGAAATGTTCCTGGTTAGTACTGTCAAACCAGAATGGTGTGCTGAGGTAGAAGAGAGTTATCAAAAAAGTGAAAAAGATAAGAAAATGTTGGAAGGAATAGTATTAAATTCTGAAGATTATCCAGAATTTAAACTAATAGAAGGGTTAATTAGATACAAAGGGAGATTGTACATTGGTGATGAATCGGAATTGAAAGAAAGAATCATATCACAACTCCATAATTCTGCTATAGGAGGCCATTCAGGAATCCGAGGATCCTATCAGAGAGTTAAGAGGAATTTTTACTGGTTAGGGTTGAAGAAGGATGTTATGGAATTTGTGAAAGAGTGTGACACATGTCAAAGAAATAAAGGAGAAAGCAATCTAAGCCATGGATTGCTACAGCCATTATCTATTCCAGAAGGAGCATGGGAATGTGTGAGTTTAGATTTTGTGGAAGGGTTACCCAAATCAGAAGGAAAGGACTCCATTCTTGTAGTGGTTGATCGATTCAGCAAGTATAGTCACTTCATTGCTCTATCACACCCCCTATACAGCTTTAACAGTGGCAAGAAATTTTTTTGAAAACATTTGCAAGCTCCATGGAATTCCAAAGGAAATTGTGAGTGATAGAGATAGAATTTTCACACGCCAATTTTGGCAAGAATTATTTAAATTACATGGAACCCAATTGAAGATGAGCACAACCTACAATCCGCAGTCTGATGGCCAGACTGAAAGAATTAATCAATGCTTAGAATAATACTTGAGATGTATGGTGTCTCATTGTCCTAAGAACTGGAATTCATGGTTAGCTCAAGCAGAAATTTGGTATAATACCAATTTTCATACTTCCTTGAAGAAAACACCATTTGAGTTGCTTTATGGTTATCAAGCTCCTCAAGTAGATTTAGGATCTTCTCCTTCCACCAGAATTTCTGCAGTGGATGATTGGTTGAAGGATAGGCACAAAATGATTCAGATTGTCAAGGAAAATTTAAGGGTATCTCAAGAAAGAATGAAACATTATGCTAACAAGAAAAGAAGTGAGAGGAATTTTGAAATTGGGGATTTAGTGTTCTTAAAACTTCAACCATTTAGACAAACTAGTGTGAGGATGAACAGAGGAGGAAAATTGTGTGCTAAGTACTATGGTCCTTATCCAGTGAAAGAGAAGATAGGGCAAGTGGCTTACAAATTAGGGTTACCAGATAGTTCACTGATTCACCCTGTGTTTCATGTCTCACATTTAAAAAGAAAGATTGGGAGGAACTATACCTTGTGTGAAGAATTACCAAAAATGGATATTGAAGGAAGATTGAAGGTGGAGCCTGTGGCAGTATTGCAGAGAGAGGTTTATCAGAAGAACAATGCTGTAGGAGTTAAATTGCTGATAAGATGGTCCAATTTGGCTGATGAGGATGCATCATGGGAGGATCAGGAGGATCTTTTGGTGAGGTTCCCTAATTTTAAACCTTGAGACAAGGTTAATTAAGGAGGGAGTATTGTCAGGATCAAGGACTTTTTGTATAAATGTCATATATTTGGGTTTTTATGCTTAATTCATGTTTGAATAAGAATACCGTTGTTAACGGATAGGGACCAATTAGTAATTGGATCCGAGTAGTAGGTTGGGTTATGAGTATCATTGAAATGGAGTGGGCTGAGTTAAATGGGCCGAGTCAAGGCCTGTTGAAGTATGAAGAGGACGGAAGATCTGATCATGCTGATCAGTTAGCAGATGAAGGATGGGTATTTTGGTAAATTGATTAAGATAGAAATCTAAGTATTTAAATAGAATGTTTTTAGGTTTTTTGTTGTTGATTTTTGATTTGATCTCTTGTAAAGAGTAATGAGTTATTGATGCTCTTTCACTGAACATTGATATTGATCTTTGTTTGAGTGCTTGTTTGTCTGTGTTTGTGCGTTAATTCTCAATTTGAGATAGGAAATTCAGTAGTATATTCAAATAAAATATAATATTACATAAACTACACATAAATAATTAAAAAAAAAGAATTAATACATAAATATTTCAAAATATTACTAAAATTTGAAAATAAATGATAAATATATAAATATAAAATCCTAGACCCTAAATTTTTACTAAAATCCTATGACCCATTTAGCAAGAGATGAAGAAAAAATACCTTGTGATCAAATTCGGCCATTCTCAAAACAATAGCAATAATTAACGGCTCAGAAACTCCTTTTTCTTTCATCTTACTTTGCATTAAAATCCCTCATTAAAACCCTCGAAACTAACAGGAAATTAAAACTTTCCAACAAAAATCCTAAAGTTCATCTATTAATTAGAGAAAAATCAGAGAGAGAGAGAACAGGAAAAAATAATTAGTTCAAAAATAGTCCATTAATTAGTGCGAATCGATATGAAAAGAACACAGAAAAAAGGAAAAAATAATCCAAAAATCAGAGAAATAACAGGAAAAAACACGGAAACAGTAAAAAAAAAAAAAACAGGAAAAAACAGTCCAAAAAATGAAAAAAAGGAAAAAAGAAGTTCAAAAAATCCTGAGTTTCGGCAGATCTAGGGTTTACGACAAAAAAACAGTAAAAAAGACCAAAAAAATCCCAAATAATATTAGGGTATTGGATCGACACAAAAGTAACTCGAAATCAAAAAATCACGAATAAAACAAAAAAAAATCGATTCAAAATACTCAATAAGCACGAAAATAATCTCATATGGTCTTCTTCTTCGTTCGTTTGTGTGGGCGTGGGCTGCGACAGGAGAGAGAGGGAGAGAGAGATAGAGAGGAGAGGCGGCTGAAAATGAGAGAGGAGGGGCTGAGAGAGAGAGAGGAGGGGGCTGCGCCGTTAGGGCTGAGAGGGAGAGAGGAGAGGGCTGAGAGGGGTGAGTGAATGAGAGAGAGAGACGACAGTGGAAGTGAGAGAGAGAAACGAGAGGGTATAGAGATAAAAGGGGGGAATGAAATTCAATTTTTGCGACGGCCCGTCGGAAAACACTTATTGCGACGGTCAGATACTTTTGCGACGGCTGTAGCTAAATTTTGGGATGGTTTTTCTCAGTTCCTACGGCCCGTCCCTAAATTTTGGGACGGTTTTTCTCATTTGCTACGGCCCGTCCCTAAATTTTAGGACGGTATATCCAATTTGGTACGGCCCGTAGCTAAATTTTGGGACGGTTTTTCTCAGTTGCTACGGCCCCGTCCCTAAATTTTGGGACGGTTTTTCTCATTTGGTACGGCCCGTAGCTAATTAGGGACGGTTTTTGTGACGGCCCGTACCAATAAAGCTGATATTTAGCTACGGCCCATCCCAAATAAGCTGATATGTTGTAGTGCACATAATCACGTATTATGCCGACGTCCACACAAGCTCAAATCAAGGTTCATGTAATCAAATTACACAACCCGCACACAGTTTTCATATAAGGTGAATGCATATTAATTTAAGTAAACAAAATTTTTAAAGGGATGCATTCATATGGATTAAGTATTTGGGTGATACAACGTTTACATATGGGTATCTCCATACCCACAACCTGCGAGGACTATCATATTAGATAACTACACTCTACTCTCTTCTTCCTCCTCTAGGTATCTCCATACCCATAGTCATCGCATGACAGTCACGCGCGACTAGAGAGAGCGGTTTTGTAAACGGGTCCGCACGTTGACGCTAGTGTTAATCTTCATAAGGTTTGGAACATTTCCATATACCTATGATCACATCTTTTCACAAAATTTCACGGATCAAATGAAATTTTCTGAGTATTGGCTTGAAGTGGTTGTGACCTCGACATTTTTGGCTTGTACTATTGCGTCTCACGCAATATACAACCATAAATCCGATAACTCGTGACTACTCGAGTTTGGTCATGTATCCTTGATCCATACCGCTTCCTTTTGCGATTAATAACCGCAATATACTCGCCTCCGTAAATAGAATAATAAAATGTTGGTCATGTGGAACCTTTCCACATAACCGTATTTTCGTTTAAGCAAAACATGTACACACTTTGTGATCGAAAGTCGTGCTACATATTTGGACGTGCCAAATATTTGGAAACTGTTGTTGTTATAACTCTTTATAACCAACACGTCCTCCACACCATTATAGATGAAATAAAATCCTGAATTATGTTGCAAAGTATTCAAGGATAAACTTCACCGCTATCAATACAAATCCCGATGGGTTTAAATATACATAACCATTATGTATATATATTTATAACCATTATACATTTACAAGAGTTAGTCTCATGTAATCGCATTACATTCAAACTCGTGTGATTCCCATGGATTTTATTGACGGTAAATTAGGCGCTTCATATGTACGACGGATAGCCACATACATATCATGACAGATATAATAGATCCTCACATCAAATGTAAAGCATCATATTATTACTTTTCGCCCTGCTTGATGTCTCACATCGAGCCGTAGAAAATTTCTGTCATTCGACATTTCGATTTAACTCCGCCAAGGAGTTATATGTTGAAAATCATTTTCAAAAATATGTCGACATACGTGCTATAATATAGAACGAGGAACTTCTTAGATCTATCCTATAGATCTTCACGCTTAATACATAAGCGGTCTCGCCTAAATCCTTTGTCGTTACAGGAAATATAACGCGACTCCCACTAACCTTCATGTTTACACAAAGTTTCCATTTGTTCCGACAATGTTATAACAGTTTATAACTTCGTCAAAACGAATATTTCAATTCCGAGAAGCTTTCTCTAATCCATCATATGGATCGCTAAAGCGTGCATATCCTATCCCCGATTCTTATGAATCGACAAAACCGTAAGGTTGTGTCAAGTACACATCCTTTCATAAAATTTATGTTAAGAAATTTGGTTTGGACATTCATTTTGCCACATCACATAGTCATAATATGCGACCATGGCAAGCAGAATTTCGAGTTACTTGAAACTCGTCGCTACGAGCCTCGCTTTGCATATATGCAAATTCCTATCCGTGTCGTTCTCGCCTTGAAAACCCATTCACATTTCACGGGTCTAACCCGAAAAGTAATGAAATCAAGTTCTAAACTTGATAATTTACACGGATCGAATCTCAGATTTCATGACATCATGTCATGTGGAATCGTTACTTTTCATAGCATCCTTGTAGGATATCGAATCATCATATGATTTCGATCTATCATCATTAGCCACGATAAATCCGTATTTATCGGCTTATGATATAACCTACTTGATCTACGAAAAATTCCTTTGTGTGTTCGACTTGCGTTCATCAACTCTTGATGAAGTCATGTCAACTTTTATCGGTACCATGCTCATTTTTTAGATCTCGAACTCTTTCGAGATTTATTCTACTCCCACCAGCCCGCGTAGAGATAAATGGCATCAAGTTCCAAACTTGTGCGCATTATGTCCTCCTCCAAGAAGGCATCTCTTCGAGCCACGAAAATCTCATTTTCGTCGGGACGTTAGAACTAATACCCTTTAGTTTCCTTTAGGATATATGATAAACGAACAATTTTCAGATTTGGGATTGAGTTTAATCGAAACCAATTTCGAAATATACTCACATCCTCAAATCTGTACAAATGACAACTTCGGAACCATTCTGATCCATATCTCATATGGCGTCTTTTGTACCGATTAGAAGGTTTATGGTCCATGTCATATATGCAACATTTCATTAGTGCCACTGTCTCAAGGGCGTATCCCCAAAACATTTTTGGGAGATCCGTTTGACTTATCATTTATCGAACCATGTCTTGAAAGAAATACAGTTTCGGATCAACCGTAAAAGTGTACACGTGGATGAACGAATGTAAGCGTACATTTGTAGCCATTACTTTCAGTAGGAAAATCCGATTTGAAAGGTTCAAATTGGGTTAGATAGATAATTAGATTATCTATAACCTTCATGTAGAAATATATTTCATATGAACGAAGTATCAATGTCGTTTATGTGAAATACCGAAAGGGTGCAACAGTATGACATACAGTTAGTAAAACAGTCATAACTTTTGCATACGAACTCCAATTGGGCTGGACCAAATTGGGTTTTGTAGATAATTAGATTATATACAACTTTCATGTTAGGTGCTTTTCTGTCAGAGAAATTTATCAATTTCGTCTGGACAGAATACTGACCAGGTTCATGCAGTTTTCTGTGTGAAAGGGTGTATATTGGATATACATGCCTTTTGGCTAATCCTGATCCTATTAGATATAAATAGGATACTTTCTCTCTCCTTACTATGCAATTCTAAGCAATTATTCTGCCTAATACACAAGAGAAAAAGAGAAAATTCAGATTTGATCTTTAGTGAGTGAAAAGGTGCTTAGAGAGAGAAATCGAGAAAAGAGTTTCTCGAGTGATAGAGAATCGATTAGATCGAGCAAGTTCGCCGGTGCATCGTCTAGGCAGGTGTATCCGCGACCGACGTCTTACGAATCAACGTGGATACAAGTAGAGGAACGACGTTTGTGGTTCTTTGATCGTGATCGACTCGAGTGAGAAAGACGGTGGTGACGCTTGGACGCACGAACACGATTCGAGTGAACCGGCGTAGTCAACAAACGGTGAAAGACGCGTGGTGTGGGACGCGCGGATTGTCACCAACGCGACAGGAGATAGAAGGCAGCGATCAACCCTTCGAGTGCAATCAATTTTGCACCGGTATGAATCTGTCCTTCTAATTGCATCGTACCCTCGAAGTCGCGGCGTGATCTCGGGAATCGGGGCGGACCGGGCCTTCATTCCGCTGAGCGGGACCAGGGTCGAGGATATTCCCCTTCATGTCTAACATGCGTTCATTTCCTCTTTTCGAATACATCTCAATGTTCCGAAATGAATATAATCGTGAAACGATTCCACAATCATGAATGATAATCAATACTTATAACTCAAATATCGCCTCTTCGATCCTATCGAAGTGCGTGGCTCAAATTCTCACCTCCTCGATCCTATCAAAGGGCTTTGATTTTCTAGCTAAGTCGATATAGTATTTTGTTTTTGAAACTCTTTGAACCTTTCAAAAGTCTCCGTTTCGGCACGCATTAAACAGATATTACCGTATCTATTTTAACCGTCCGTAAACGTAACAAAATACCGATAGCTTCCTTTTGCCTCGGAATTTATCGGATATATTACATCTCATTGTAATTTCCAATAATTCGTTGGATCTTTCTCCAACCTTTGAAGAATGATGCCCTTTGTCATCTTGCCTAATAAATAAGTATCGCATTAATCAATCGAATCTAATTCGAATGATTCTAGCAATCCATCTCATGGAATCTAGATACGTGTATCTCATTCATATGGCCAAGACGGCAATGCCAAAAGAAGTAATCAACTACTAGGTTTAATCCTCCTCGGATTTCACCGTTCTTTTGAGTCATTAGTTGGACAACTCTTTGTCCGAACTTTCTGTTTGGAAAACATTTTCCCAAAATACCCTTAGACATTTATTTCTTTCGATCCCGCCTTTGAATAATTACAAGGACATCCACTCATCTATATGCACTGGATTCCTCGGAGGCTCCGAGCATCTCCAATTCAAATTTGAATCGCATCTCATGCAATTTCGGGAATAACTTATCTATCGAATGCATATGATATTCGGTCACGAAGATCAAATCTCGTACCACCAACACACGAGTGTTAATCAAAGATCCATAAGGCGTCTCAAAATTAACCTACTCTTTGAGCCGCATTGAACCATTCAACGCACTCTAGCTCTTGAAACTATTTCATGAGCGTTGTGTTTTACTTTCGTAAGCACCCGAATTCTCAAAACATTTTTGAAAATATGCGTCTTTACATGCCACCACAAGGCACGTAATATCGTTCGATTCCTTCTTAAGTTTATCGAATCTGGCTTTCTCTAAAGCCAAAGCCTCGAGCCCCGAATTTACCATCTATGTGTCCAACACGTTCTTTTAAGTCTAAGAACTATTCTTTAACTATCAAGGTTCATTACGGTAATTACAGCCCAAATGCCATCTATCATATCGATCTCATCGATATATTTGGTGTTGCTAGAAAACATAATTCTAAACGGATGATGAAAATTAAGCTCCTAACCGTGCGTACTTAATCTATATGCTTACATGATGAATATATGAATGTGTTATTTTTATCGAATCGATAACCCTCATACCGATACGGGACTCCAAGTCCATAATACTCAAGATCCATATTTCGCAATCCTCCCACAAGTGACTATGGCCGACAAATTGGATCTCGCTATTTAGGTAGGATTAATATCCAATCGTATCCAATACGACTCTTGAACCTTTATAGAATTTCGGTGATGGATCGTATCACATACAATCCCAGTTCCGTGTGTGCATTCTATCTATGCCCCGAACTCTAATCGGATTAGCTTGGACGGTTAAGTCACAACCATATCCAACGTATCGTTCAATTGAATACTCACGTGCCCGACTATGGCCTGAAACCACGTGAGTCCCCAATTAACGCTTACCACCCGCATCAATACATACAATAATACGTGCCCGACTATGGCCTGAAACCACGCATTATGTCATACCAATCTCGATGGCTGTGGACATGGAAAGCATTTCCACGATTTAAATATTATGAGGGATCATGTATTTCATGTTTTATTAATTCGTGACATAATCATATTATATCACTATCACAAGATTTTCATAAATGCATATGTACAAATTAGGGAGATTAATTATTCTAAATAATTACTTGTTTATATGCTAGTATGATTGATGCCGATCATATCGATATAAAGAACTCAAAATTCCGAGCTTCGTGGCCAAAGTTATCGCGAAAACAAAATCAGCATCCAGAAGGGGGTCTGTTATAACGGACTGCCCCATCCGTTGTAACGCAGGGGGCCAAGGGGCGCGAGAAAACCTCGCCCGGGACGCGTCCGGGGCGCCAAAAACTGCCCCCGGGGCGGCAGAAACTCTGATTTTCTGCAGATTTCGCCGTTTCTTCCGTTTTCGCTCGTTTCCAAAACGATAAATCATGAAATTTTTTCACGATCATTTCTAGATACTCTCAATCAACTTTTGATTGATCTCTAGTGAATTCCACTTGTGATTTTAACTAAATTGACGTTCTAAATATCTAGCATCATGCAAACGGGTACGAACTTTGATAACCCGTGCGTATATCCAATATACGACTATGATTCGACCCTCGAATCGATGGCGTTCGCTCTGATATCACTGAAGGGAAATCACCCGACCCCGGGCCCGGTCAGAGGATATGAAGGTCCGGTCCGGTTCCCAAAATCCAAGATCACGCCATGACTTCGAGGGTACGATGCAAAGTAGGATAGACGATTACCAGCGTGAAATTGATCACGCACGACGGGTTGATCGCTCGCATCCTTTCCTTCTCCGGTATCACGTTAGTGACTAGCCCGTGCGTCCCATACCACACGTCTCCCACTGTCTTGACACGCCTCAGGTTGTCTCTCAATTTTCGCATCATTTCACTCTCTGAAAGATGACTCTCAATTTTTGGATAAATTCTCTGGATAGAATAAATTGGACTGAATTATAGAGAGAGAGAGAGAGAGAGAGAGAGAGAGAGAGAGAGAGAGAGAGAGAGAGAGAGAGAGAGAGAGAGAGAGATCATATTTATACAACATAGGATAAGGATGGGCCAAAATGTATGTATATCTACTATACACCTCTTCAAACAGAAAATTGCACACACCCTTTCAGTATTCTGTTGAAACGAAAATATTAAATCGTTCCAACCGATTTTAAACCTTCACCAAAGTTATAAATAATCTTATTATCTTCCCAACCCAATTTGGTCTGGCCCAATTGGAGTTCGGATACGAAAGTTACGGACGTTTTACTAACTGTATGTCAAACTGTCGCACCATTTCGGTATTTCATTAAAACGACACTGATACTTCGTTCAAAAGAAAAATATTTCTACATGAAAGTTCTAGATAATTGCATTATCTATCTAACCCAATTTGAACCATTCAAATTGGAGTGTCCCACTGAAAGTTATGCCAGTTTTACTAAAACTGTTTCTTATGCCTACGAACGCGTACGTTCGTTTATCCTTGTGTACAGTTTTACGGTTGATCCGAAACTGTATTTCTTTCAATAAGAACTTCGGGATTTTTGTGCAACATCAAATACTATATTTTTTCTCCAGAAAAATAGGGGCTTTTGCGATAATTGTGGATACTTTCTGGTGATTTTGGTCTGATTGTTTGCAATATGAGGATTATTATGTTGAATTCGAGTCAAATTGGTATGTTAATTAGAGGGTTATTTGAGATGAATTGTGTTTCTTTTGTTTGCAGGTTTGTGAATAAATTTTGGTGAGTAGCCAGGTTCTTTTGTCTGCACCTCGATTGATATTTTTCTTTTTCGAAGAAAAGTCTCTCCGTCATAGCCTTCTGAAGAGAGAAGCGAGCTTCGCTCCCTCACTCTCTTTGCAACGGTGATCAAACCTCATGTGATCTGAGAGCTCTCGACGACAAATATGGGGATCAAACCTCGTCCAATTATATTAGGTTGAGTGTGAGGTTGTGGTCAGTTAAAAAGAATGGGAATATAATTAGTGTGTTAGGGTTTGGGTTATGATTGTAAATTGAGAGGAACCGGGACTGTAGTTGAGTTTTGTATAATTTGTTTACTTGTTGGATTGGAGTGAGATTAAATAATTGAGATTTGTGGACATGATATCAGTTGGAGAAGTTTTTTTTTTATAGGTATCAATCAGTTTATGTGGTTATTACACTAATATTCTTATGACGTTCTACCTATTTATGAATGATCATTAATATTCTTAATGACTCTCATAAACAAGAAAATTTCTTGTAAAGTTCATTTTTATATCTTATAATAATTTTAATTATCCATTCTTCTCAAAACTACCTTTCAAACATTTAATAAACATACTTTATCCAACTTGAAGACATCCATTCCTACATCAATTAAAATTACGATTATTTATAACAAGTGTTTTTTACAATATCAAATTGCAGCAAAGTGATAAACTACATTCAAAACAACCATTCAAATTAGACATTGATATCCATTCAATTCTAAACACAAAATACATAAAATACATTTTTTTTCTGAAGGCAACATTAAATACAATTCATAATACAAAATAAACACCAAATCTATTTCATAACTTAAAGAGTGCTCATTGCGACCCAAATTAAATTAAAACATCATTCATCATTTCTTGATGCAAGGAATCAGACAGCATCCTAGTTGGCTTAAATTTTGGCACTTACTTTCAATTTCTCTTTATTAATTCCAATTTGCTCATCCATCTTGCCTGTTCCTTTATCATCATTTGATGCCCATCTCGGTCTCTGAAAGAAAACAAGAAAATATTACTCACAGCCTGAAAATTAATCTTTAGAAAGTGCATGTGCAAATTTAATACGATTAGAGAAAATTCCATCCAATCCAAACTATAATGGTACGTTGCCATTTTTAACAGTCTATACCGGTACAAGTCATGGCCGGAACAAGTAGTCGTCAAAGACTTTAGAGACTGAATTGCACAATTAAACCCCCAAGACCCCTGTCCTCTAGAGGCTCTGAACAAGTATTTACAATCGTAATTGTAATCAAATCTCCAGGTGATAGGGATCTTTGGAAATTTTGGCTGTGAACAAGTATATATATGAGTGAGGCTAAGCTAATTAATTAAGTATTAAATTTTTGATATTTAATGTTTTTTCATAATTGGATTTGCATTAATGATGTGCACAAACTTTCATGGTCATCGTAAAAAACAAAAATTTCAATGTAAATCAAATGATGAAAAAATATTAAGTACTAAATTGTTGGTACTTAATTAAGTATGTTAGGCTCCTCATATATATATTTGATTATATATATACATATGATGTTAGCCATGTCATGTAAGTTAGGAATTTGTTTTGTACATTATTTTAGTCAGCACATTAGTTACAGGATTTCAGGACCAGTTATCCTATCTCGAGCAATCATCATGGGTAACGACTAGCGGTGGCAATAGATCGGGTTCGAATCGGATCACTTTGATGTGTATTCATTGAAGTCATCGATAACCACTTCTTTGTACACGATATAAATAACAAACACATCATTTCTTTATTCAAAACAACATAACATTTTTTATTCAAAACATAACAACATAACATAATAAACATAACATTACATCACCGATCACTAACAAAGGATAACCAAAAAGTTCATTAGTTAGCAGTAGCAGCAGCAGCAGACCTAACCTGAAGTGTCTTCATATATTCTTCAATCTTCTTGACATCGGGCAAGAACCCTTTCACGCATTCGTCGCAAGAAAATCGATTTGCCCACTCTACGAGCAATGGAAACTTGGTTTCATCAAGAAGTTCGATCTCATATAGATTTTCTATCGCCTTAATCCACACTAAGTAGGATCCCAAAATCACATCAACAAATCCGATTGTGTCTCCATTGAAGAAAGCATTTCCTTTTGAGCAATTCTTGAATGCCTCCTCGAGTACTCCTAGAACGGACGTCGTCTCAACAATCTTGTCACCCTTTGCCTCCTCTGATGTAGCCAAAAAGATGCCTCTGACGGAAACTAATAACTGTCGAATCGGTGCATAAAGCATGATAAATATATTTTGCTTGGATCATTAAATTATGGAAAATTATAGTTTGTTCCTCAAATTCACTTAACTTTTCTTGATGGCATCATCAATTAACATCCCAACTTCTCACCAACTAATCTTGTATCCAAAATTTTATAATTTTAATTGAAATTTAATTCATTACACCATTGATTAGTTCAATTAAAAGGAAATTAATTAGTCATTATTAATTGGAAGAAGAGTTCGGGTGCAAATTGGAGATTCATTTCCCCCAAAACAAAATCATGATGTCATGATGATGACATCACGATTTTGGTGGTGAAATACGGGGGCATAGTAGAAAAGCTCTTAAAAATATATATATATATATATATATATATATATATATATATATATATATATATATATATGGGGGCTTCTATCATACACAATTTTCCTTATCATACACCTAGGGCTGCAAACGAGCCGAGCTCGAGCGAGCTGTGCCAAGCTCAAGCTCGGCTCGGAACTTATTCGAGCTGGCTCGGCTCGTTTAGAATTATGGTTCGAGCTGAAAATTCAAGCTCAAGCTCGGCTCATTCTAATTCGAGCTAGCTCGGCTCGGCTCAACAGTAGCTCAATTAATAAAATAACTTGAAATTTTAATTAAAAAAATTATAATAATCTTGAATATACATAAAATATTTTAAATACTAAAATATCTTAAAACATAACAATAATAAATCAAACATACACAACACAAAACATAAATAAATAGGATTTGAACTTGGTATATTAATTTGTCTCCCCTAGTTAATATTTTTTTTTAGGACCTAAGTTGTAACCCGAATTGGAATTATTATGGAGATAAAAAAATTCTTTATAAAATTTTATGATTATAACAATATATAATGTAAATTAATTATTATAAAAGTATTTAATTTTTTAAATCGAGCTCAAAAATATTTCGAGCTTAATACGAGCGAGCTGAGTCTGGCTCAAGCTCGGCTCAATAAGCGTTCGAGCTGGCTCGGCTCGGCTCGTTTAATTTCGAGTTAATATCGAGCGAGCTATTATCGAACTATTATCGAGTCGAGCTCGAGCGAGCCACGAGCCACGAGCTAAAGTTGCAGCCCTACATACACCCATTTTCAAGGGTATTTGGAGTAATTATTTATTTATGAATATTTAAGGTAAGATCTCAAATATATTTATCAATTAATGTTTGACTAAATTGGAATTTTTTGTTGTTCTTTTAAACAAAAATGTCCATAAAAAATAAATTTTATGATACACCCTTTTACAAATATAATTAATTGATACCCAAAATACCTTTGTAAAAGAGTGTATGATATATATATATATATATATATATATATATATATATATATATATATATATATATATATATATATATATATATATATATTTGCGACAAATGTAAACTATTATATTTAAACTTAATTTTACTTTGATTCCGATTTTAAATCATTAATTATTTATTTATCAAATATGACACATACCAAAATAATATATATAGATCTTAATCCGTATATGCGAATTCAGATCCAACAATAGAACACATTAATGGATTCGGATCTGAAAAAATATATACGGATCCGAATCTGATCTGATTGGGATATTTTTTGGATTCGGGTCGGTTCAGATGATATCCGAACCATTTACATCCCTGCCTACAAAACCCTCATATATAGTAATTACCTGGTACCTTCCACTAAACAAAATTGTTTATATTTAGTTTATAATCCAACCGTTAAGAAAAAATAAATTATCCTATTAAATCTTGAAAGAGTACCTTATCGTCAATGTAAGTTGCCCAAAACCGAGCCATTGCTCTTTCATAGGGATCAGATGGAAGAACAGATGGAGACGCCTCGGGCCAGGCCTCATCAATGTACTGCAAAATAACTAATGACTCGACGATCGGCCGATCATTATGGACCAAAACCGGAACCTTTTTGTGGATCGGATTGTATTTAAGAAGAAGCTCGCTCTTGTTTGTCAGATCCTCCTCGACGTACTCGTAACTTAATCCCTTCAGTTCTAGCATTATTCTTACCCTAATCGCGAAACCGCTCCCCAATGTTCCGAACAATTTTAGGTCTCCCTCTCCCATTATGTCAGTAACCTTTTGATGGATTTTTTTGAGTGATAACGGAGAGCTTATTGAGAAAATTATTTTTGAAGAAGATACTTGATTGTGAGAAGGATGTATATCAGAAAGGATGCATAGATGTTTATATATAAAAGTCTCGAGGCAGATTGTATAGGTATTATGACCTTATCAATGAGCTCATCAATGATGCTGCAGACTTCAAAGTTGTCCGAATTCTTTGTATCTTTTATGGATGATGTACATGACTCGTGTAGCAAGTTAATAATTTGCAAGTTTAACATTTCGAAAATTTTGTTGTTTATAATAAAGATTTTTGTGTGTTTTCTTTTGAATAAAAATAATAAGAACGTATTATTAATAATAAAGAAATTCATGAAGCAAAATATTTAATTGTAAAATATACGTCTGGGTAAAACTTCTACGAAAATGTTACACATATTTCATATTTCATATTTGTATACTACCAAAAAAGAAAAATAAAAAAATAAAGAAAGAAAAACTTACTGTTCGTAAAACCTTCTGTATCGCCTGTTGTTACTAGTAAACAGGCCCGGCCCCAAATATAGACCCAAGAAACCCAGGCTTCGGGGCCCATATTTGAAGGGGTCCATATATTTATATATTACATATATATACTTTTAAGATGAAAAAAACTCATAAATAACTAAATATTTTAGTTTTCAGCCCATAACAAAACCAGGCCCGAGTATGCCCACTTTTTCTTTTTAATTTTGCATGTACCCCCTCTCTCTCTTCTATCCCTCTCTCTGGTCGAAGCTTGTGCTAGAAGGTTTTCTCTCTCTCTCGTTCTTGCTATTGTTGCTGGTTGCTGCAACAATTCTTTGCTAATTGTCGTAATTAGGTATATTCAGTTCATCTCGAAATTCCTTTTATTGTACTAATTTTAGTGTGTTCATTTTAATTCTTGATTTCGATATTCAATTTTGTGTGTTAATTTTAATTTCATGATATCGATATTTATTTTAGTGTGTTAATTTACTTCCAAATTAGGTATATCGTCGTCATGCCTATATTATCCGGATGTCAAAAACGAAAAAAAACAAAAGACTGATGCTTTTATAAATTCTCAAAAGGGGTTCTTGATCAATTCATATGAAAAAAGATTAATTGATGAAAATTTAGATGATGAATTGGAAGAGGAAGACCAAGAAGTCGAGGAGGAGGTGGAGGAAGTGGAAGAGGAAGCTGTGATGGAGGAAGATGAAATAGAAGCGGTGGTGGAGAAAGTGGAAGAGGAAGCGGATCCTAAAGTAATGAATTTTTTGGAATTTTACATTTGATATTTTTTGAATAAATTAAGTAATATAGGGTCCATTTTCGACTAGGCTTCGGGTATCCGAAAAGCTGGGACCGGGCCTGCTAATAAATATTAAATCATAGTATAATAATACATGAAACAAGTGTTAAACACGGTGATTTAACACTTTATTTTGACTGTAAAAAAATTATGAATGATTGTCAAAAAAATATACAACGAACAAATAAAATATAGAATAGTTCAAGATAACTCTAATTGAACAATTGTATTCAGTACAAGATGATAGATAATATAATCAATCTGCACAGAAGATCAACCACAATGTAATGTTAATATTTTTTTGGCTTGATGAACACTCCCAAGTAAATCTAATAAAGAATAAAGAATCAAATAAGTCAGACACTAGAAAAGAGATATGTTAAAAAAATGGAGACACGTAAGAAGAAGGGTAACAATATGGACCGGTTTATTTATTGGGAATTCTACTTTGCCTCGTTTTCTTCTTATTTTTTTTTTAAATCTCGATTAACACTTTGATCAACGCGATAATTGAAAGAACATGATTAACGAGTAATACATAATTAACAAATTTCAAATATTAATTGAAAGGACATATCATTTTTTATTAATTAGGTATTAATTATTAAGGAGAGTTCTACGATAGATCCATTCTTTTATGATAGATTCATTTTCAAAAAAATATTTAAAGATATTTTAGATTTTAACAATTAATTATACATAATTTTTATTTCGTATAGTATTAAATGATAAATATACAGTTGAATCTTATAATTTTTATTTTATTATTTGACGAATATTCAGAATATTTTTTTGAAAAATGATCTATCATAAGAAAATGAGTCAAGAACTCCCCTAATTATTAATTTTCATGTTAATTAATGTGTTAATTGAGATTTGAAGAAACCTGCAGAAAATGCAGGGCACAAGTCTCTTACTTATTCGGAGTAATTTCAAGTATATTCTTCGAAAAGTTCAAAATATTATATTTGTCCCTCTACAATTATAAATTTCACATTTATCGAATCAAAATTCAAAACCTATCAAAATCATCTTTTTAAAAATGAAAATCTATCATACTTATCCATTTGAAATTTATAAATACCAAATCTATTCTTATATATAAAGTAGCCATTTTTCCTGCCTCCTGGTTGAGCCACGTCACCAGGGGCCTTTTTGTAAAAAAAAAAATTCTTCACATTTTGGTCCTTTTTAATTTAAATTTTGGTCCTTTTCTTTTGAAAAAATTACATTTTGGTCCTTTTTATTTACATTTTGGTCCTTTTTTATTTGCATTTTGGTCCTTTTTATTTACATTTAGTCCTTTCAAGTTTGAAAAATTAAACTTTGGTCCAGAGGCCTCTTTGTAAAAAATTTATTTACATTTAGGTCCTTTTTATTTACATTTTGGTCCTTTTTAGTTGAAAAAACTAAATTTTGGTCCTTTCTATATACATTTCTGTCATTTTCAGTTTAGAAACTTACATTTTGGTCCTTCATATTTACATCTTGATCCTCTTTTATTTACATGTCGGTCATTTTTTACATTTTTGAATTTACATTATAGTCCTTTTGATTTATTATACTATAATACTATAATAATACTATAATACTTGAAAATATAGAATTTTATTGCTATCAATCTAATTTATAATTTTATATTTTCAAGTATATTATAGTATTATTATTATTATAGTATACAAAATTATACTTATCCATTTGACCCCTCAAGGCCTAAATATATTACTAAACATTTTTAAGAAAATATGATAATTGATTTTTTTTAAGGTGTTAGACTTCTATTTTTGCATCTTGAAGAAATTTCCGAAAAAATAGAAATTTGTGTATCTTAATCTTCTCTTACGGAGTATTATGTGGATAACATTAAAAATGAGTATTTTCCTCGTGTTACGATTCGATTTTGACATATTTTAGAAAATAGGATGATTGAATTTTTTTGAAAGTGTTAGACTTCTCTTTTTGCATTTTGAAAAAATTTTGGGGAAAAAAATTGCGTGTGTTAGTCTTCTATTACAGAGTATTTTGAGTACAACATGAAAATTATGTATTTTAGTCGTGTTGCACTTGATTTTTTTCATTTTTTAGAAAATAGGATAGGTGATTTGTTTTGAAGGTGTTATACTTCAATTTTTACATTTTGAAGAATTTTTGGGAAAAAAAGAAAATTTGTGTGTGTTAGTCTTATATTACGGAGTATTTTGATGATAACATGAAAATTAAGTATTTTGGTCGTGTTACAGTTCAATATTATCATTTCTAAGAAAATATGATAATTGACTTTTTTAAGGTGTTCTTCACTTTTTGCATTTTTTAAGAATTTTTTGAAAAAATAGAAATGTGTGTGTGTTAGTCTTCTAATACGAAGTATTTTGAGGACCACGTGAAAATTAAGTATTTTGCTCGAGTTACACTTCAATTTTAATATTTTTAAGAAAATATGATAATTGACTTTTTTTTAATGTGTTAGACTTCACTTTTGCATTTTGTAAGAATTTTTTGAAAAAAAAAGTTTGTGTGTGTTAGTCTTCTATTACGAAGTATTTTGAGGACAACAAAAAAATTAAGTATTTTGGTCGTGTTACAGTTCAATATTATCATTTTTAAGAAAATACGATGATTGCCTTTTTTTAAGGTGTAAGACTTCATTTTTTGTATTTTTTTTGAATTTTTTGAAAAAATATAAATTTGTGTGTGTTAGTCTTCAAATACGAAGTATTTTGAGGACCACATGAAAATTAAGTATTTTGCTCGGGTTACATTTCGATTTTAACATTTTTATGAAAATATGATAATTGACTTTTATTTAAGATGTCAGACTTCACTTTTTGCATTTTTTAAGAATTTTTTGAAAAAATAAAAAAGTTTGTGTGTGTTAGTCTTCTATTACGAAGTATTTTGATGACAACATGAAAATGAAGTATTTTGCTCGAGTAACACTACTATTTTAACATTTTGAAGAAAATATCACAATTGACTTGTTTAGAAGGTGTTAGAGTTCTATTATTGCATTTGGAAGAAATTTCTCAAAAAAATAGAATTTTGTGTGTGTTAGTCTTCTATTACGGAATATTTTGAAGACAACATGAAAATTAAGTATTTTGATCGTGTTACACTTCAATTTTTCATTTTTTAGAAAATAGGATATGGGGCTTGTTTTGAATGTGTTTGACTTCACTTTTTGCATTTTTCAGAAATTTTGGGAAAAATACAAATTTTTGTGCGTTAGTCTTCTATTACGGTGTATTTTGAGGACAACATGAAAATTAAGTGTTTTGGTCGTGTTACACTTCATCATTATCATTTTTAATAAAATATGATAATTGTTATAGGATCCGATATGATGCTAGCCATGTCATGTAAGTTAGGAATTTGTTTTATAAATTATTTTAGTCAGCACATTAGTTACAGGATTTCAGGACCAGTTATCCTATCTCGAGCAATCATCATGGGTAACGACTAGCGGTGGCAATAGATCGGGTTCGAATCGGATCATCATCGATAACCACTTTTTTGTACACGATATAAATAACAAACACATCATTTTTTTATTCAAAACAACATAACATTTTTTATTCAAAACATAACAACAATAGAACATAACATTACATCACCCGTCACTATAAGAAACAAAGATAACCAAAAAGTTCATTCAGCAGCAGCAGCAGCAGCAGCTGACCTAACCTGAAGTTTCTTCATATATTCTTCAATCTTCTTGACATCGGGCAAGATCCCTTTCACGCATTCATCGCAAGAAAATCGATTTGCCCACTCTATGAGCAACGGATACTTGGTTTCATCAAGAAGTTTGATCTCATATACATTTTCTATCGCCTTAATCCACACTAAGTAGGGTCCCAAAATCACATCAACAAATCCGATTGTGTCTCCATTGAAGAAAGCATTTCCTTTTGAGCAATTCTTGAATGCCTCCTCGAGTACTCCTAGAATGGACATGGTCTCAACGATCTTGTCACCCTTTGCCTCCTCTGATGTAGCCCCGAAGATGCCTCTGACGGAAAGTAATAACTGTCGAATCGGTGTGTAAAGCATGATAAATATATTTTTGTTGGATCATTAAATTATTGTTATATATATATATATATATATATATATATATATATATATATATATATATATATATATATATATATCATTTGCGAAAAATGTAAACTTTTATATTTAAACATAATTTTACATTGATTCCGATTTTAAACCATTAATTATTTATTTTTCAAATATGACACATACAAAAATAATATATATAGATGTTAATCCTTATATTCGAATTCAGATCCAACAAATACAACACAATAATGGATTCGGATCTGAATAAAAATATACGGAATCTGATCTGATTGGGATATTTCTTGGATCCGGATATTTATTTCGGATATGATTCGGGTCGGTTCAGATGATATTCGAACCATTTACATCCCCAGTAATGTTACCTACTCCGCACTATTCACCCGCTACAGTACCGTAATAATTGTTTTGGAAATTTTATGTGATATTTAAATTTCATAAAAAGTGAGTATGATAAATTTAATATGAGTGCGGGTACCATGTGGGATAATATGTGCGCAGGGCCGGCCCCGGGGTAAGCCCGGCAAGCCCCGGGACTAGGGCAACCAGTCGAGAGAGGGCAACATGTCGATCTTTTGTATTTAGCCTTTGCCATGTAAAAATTCAAAAAAACTCGATGGAGAAGAACTGAAGAAGATGAGCTTCCACGATAGATAAATTTCTGCAGCTGTCTGGGTTTGGGAGAAAAAGTAATACACCGGATCTTCTGCGATTGTAGTATTCATATGTTTTGTGGATTGACATTTATAAGAAGTTTATTATATATATAATTTGTATGCGCATGTGTTAATATACACCATAAAATTGTCATATCAAATCCCAAGTAAATATGGAACAATTAATGTTTGATTTGTTACAAAATTCTTACATTTTCTTACATTTTTATACTAATCTGACATGGCATCTTAATAGATATTCATTCGTAAATAATTGTAGAAATATACTTAATTTTAATTGAACAAATATCATAATGTACTATTGCGAAATTGATAATGAGAAATTTCTACTTGAACCGCAAATTTCATTACCACATCTTCCATGTCTTAACCTAACTAACACACTTATTAACAAAAGACATATATCTAAAATTAATTAATAAATGTTAATATGTATGAACATTAATTAATATATTAATTAAATATAATTATATATTAATCAATTATTAAAATATGATATACTTATGATTTCATTTTATTTTGTTTCTTTGATTGAGGTTTTATATTTATTTATTATATATGAACAAGAAAGACAATATTCATATCTTGGACATGGAAAAAGGATCAGTGTAGTCTGCAAAATATAATAAATATCATCGATAGTAATTTTTGCTTTAGATTTTAAAGTTATTCATGATTCTCGTATTCTATTTGTACATGTATTAAGAGAAAGAAAATATAATTTTGGCATTTTTTCGGAAAATATAAAAATTAAGGATGTTAACGTCATTGGCGATATTTCTAATAGTTATAGACATATTGATGATATTTTATATGTAATGTATTTTTTTTTGTCGTGAATAATAGGGCAACATCTCATGATAACATTCGATGCTACATAACATAATGGTCTAGGGCAACCAAAACGATGGGACCGGCCCTGTATGTGCGTGGTGTCTAACACCACTGTTTACATCCCTCCATACAAAACCCGTATATATAGTAATTACCACTAAACAAAATTGTTCATATTTAGTTTATAATCCAACCGTTGAGAAAATATAAATTATCATGTTAAATTTGGAAAGAGCACCTTATCATCAATGTAAGTTGCCCAAAACCGAGCCATTGCTCTTTCATAGGGATCAGATGGAAGAACAGATGGAGACGCCTCGGGCCAGGCCTCATCGATGTACTGCAAAATAACTAATGACTCGACGATCGGTCGATCATTATGGACCAAAACCGGAACCTTTTTGTGGATCGGATTGTATTTAAGAAGAAGCTCGCTCTTGTTTGTCAGATCCTCCTCGACGTACTCGTAACTCAATCCCTTCAGTGCTAGCATTATTCTTACCCTAATCGCGAAACCGCTCGCCAATGTTCCGAACAATTTTAGGTCTCCCTCTCCCATTATGTCACTAACCTTTTGATGGTTTTTTTTGAGTGATAACTGAGAGCTTATTGAGAAAATTATTTTTGAAGAAGATACTTGATTGTGAGATGGATGTATATCTGAAAGGATGCATAGATGTTTATATACAAGTCTCGAGATTGTATAGATATTATGACCTAATCAATGAGCTCATCAATGATGCTGCAGACTTCAAATTTGACCGAATTCTTTGTATCTTTTATGGATGTACATGACTCGTGTAGCGAGTTAATAGTTTGCTAGTTTAACATTTCGAAAATTTTGTTGTTTATAATAAATATTTCTGTATGTTTTCTTTTGAATAAAAATAATAAGAATTGAAATGATTTGTTGTACACGCCAGCGTATATTATAAATAATAAATAAATTCAAGAAGCATAATATTTAATTGTAAAATATACGTAAAACTTCTACGAAAATATTATGTACATATTTCATATTTCATATTTATATACTAACAAAAAGAAAAGAAGCGAAAGAAAGAAAAAATTATTGTTCGTAAAATCTTCTATATTGTCTGTTGTCGTTAGTAAATATTAAATCATAGTAAAATAATACATAAAACAAGTGTTAAACACGGTGATTTAACATTTTATTTTGACTGTGAACAAATTATGAATGATTGTCCAAAAAGATATACAACGCAGAAATAAAATATAGAATAGTTCAAGGTAATTCTAATTGAACAATTGTAGTCTAAACCTTTTCCACTTTGAATTCAGTACAAGATGATAGATAATACTAACAGAAGATCAACCACAATGTTCACCATGTAATGTTAATATTTTTTGGCTTGATGAACACTCCAAAGTAACTCTAATAAATAATCAAATAAGTGACTAGAAAAGAGAGATGTTAAAAAAATGGAGACACATAAGAAGAAGGGTAACCAGTATGGACCGGTTTATTTATTGGGAATTATAATTTGCCTCGTTTTCTTCTTACTATATTATTATATTATACTATATATTAAAGTTTAACGAATTGAGCCAAATCGATGATAGCATAGATGATAACAACACATGCTCACTTTGCAAGAAACCAGAGTTTGAAATCCAGTCACAACATCATATTCTTTTCATTAATTGATGCGTTGTAAATAACATTCTACAATTACAAATTTTAACACAAACTAATGATAGCACAGATGGTAACAAAACATGCTCTCTTCCCAGGAGACTGGGGTTCGAAACCCAGCCACAGCATTATATTATTTTCAATAATTGACACATGTACACTGCTGAAGTTGAGTTCAAATACTTAACACTTCATATGGAATCACATCTTCAAGTTTGTCCTGATGGTTTGAGCTGTGGGGTATTTCACTGATAACCCGAGTTTGAATCACGGCAACATCATTTTTAATTTAATGAAGTTTGACACGTGTCCTATATGATTAATATACTAAAAGTACAATCATAGACATAAAATGAAGATAGCGCAGATGGTAAGAACACATGGATGTTGTGTTGCCAACTCGGGTTCGAAGCCCAGCCATGATTTTGTTTTTGAATGTTTCAAAGAGAAATGATTAGTGACTCCAAGAAACACACTTCGTCTTTCAAACAAAAATGATTAATGACTCCAAAAAACACATTTATTGATCAATGTGTTACATTTAATAAAGAGATTATTGATTGATTACCCCAACATACACAAATTATACACAATTAATTTAAAGATGATATATTCTCAAATTATTAATGTATAAATAAAATATTTATTTCTCAAGAAACTATAAATTGATAATGTTAAAATTACAATTCATGAACATCTAAATTACCAAAAATAAATAAATAATTTATTTGTGTTCAAATTTGAAAAATATTTTTTATTGTCAAAGAATAAAAAAATAGAAACTAAAAGAGTCGAAACTATAATTAAACCCTAAAAAATATCAAATAATATATTTTCACTATCTTAGTAATTTAAATCAATTTTACTACAACTTGAGAAATAATTTTTTACTGTCCAACAAAATAAATAAAAACAAAAAAAGTCAAAGTTATAACTAAACTCTAAAAAATATCGAAATATATTTTTGCACAATCTTATTAATCAATATGACTTTTTATATAATTTGAAATATATTTTCTATTTGTCCAAGAAAATTAAAAAAACAAAAAAAGTCAAAATTATAATTAAAACCTAAAAATAGCTATCTATATTCTTTTGCAAGCTTATTAATGAAAATAATTTTTGCTATAATTTGAAAAATATTTCTTTTCATTGTTGACGAAAATAAATAGAAACTTAAAGAGTCAAAATTATAATTAAATACAACAAATTATCAAATTATATTTATACATAATCATATTAATCAAAATAGTTTAAGCTATAATTTAAAAAAATAGTTTCTCCGTTGCAATCAATTTTATATATGTCACTCCATCTCTCTAAATGTGATGTTTATTCCTAAAAAAATCTAATGTCTATTTTTTGTCATAATTAAGTTTAAAAATATATAATTAACAAATTCAATATAAATAATTTTAAATCGATCGAAGCGGAGCGAGATCCCCCCTAGTTTCTTTTAAAACCTCAGATTAACACTTTGATCAACACGATAATTGAAAGAACATGATTAACGAGTAATACATAATTAGCAAATTTCAAATATTAATTGAAAGAACATATTATTTTTTATTAATTAGGTATTAATTATTAATTATTAATTCTCATGTTAATTAATGTGTTAATTGAGATTTGAACAAACCTTGAGAAAATGCAGGGCACAAGCTATGTTGTGCGGATACTTCAAAAAACGAACCGTACCCGTATCGGATATGTATCGGATACGGATACGCCACGTGGCGTATATGACTATTTTAGTATATAAATTGGAACCGATACGTTTTCGGTACGGCACGATACGGTTCCGATACGACTGGATACGGTTCCGATACGGCGGGATACGATTCCGATACGATGATCCATTATTTTATTTTTTTTGCTCAATTTAAAAATACTCAATACTTTTACTATTCAATAGTATTTTTTTAATTTATTTATTCGTAAAATATCCAAATCGATATTACAACATCCTGATTTTTATAATAATTTAATAAAATTATTTAAATATATATATATATATATTTAAATATATATATATATATATATATATATATATATATATATATATATATATATATATATATATATATATATATATATATATATATATATATATATATATATATATATATTAATTGTATTAAAATAATATTAAATAATATACATATATAACGTATCGTATCCTAGAATTTTCAAGAAATGCCGTATCGTCGTATCCGTATCGTATCGGATACGATACTCGTATCCGTCCAACAAAGGGCACAAGTCTCTTACTTATTTGGAGTAATTTTATGTATATTCTTCGAAAAGTTCAAAATATTTTATTTGTCCCTCTACAATTATAAATTTCACATTTATCGAATCGAAATTCAAAACGTATCAAAATCATCTTTTTAAAAATGAAAATCTATCATACTTATCCATTTGAAATTTATAAATACCAAATTATGCTATAATACTATAATAATACTATAATACTTAAAAATATATAATTTTATTGCTATCAATCTAATTTATAATTTTATATTTTCATGTATATTATAGTATTATTATTGTATACAAAATTATACTTATCCATTTGACTCCTCAAGACCTAAATATATTACTAAACATTTTTAAGAAAATATGACAATTGATTTTTTTTTAAGGTGTTAGACTTCTATTTTTGCATCTTGAAGAAATTTCTGAAAAATAGAATTTTTTGTGTCTTATTCTTCTTTTACGGAATATTATGTGGATAACATTAAAAATGAGTATTTTGCTCGTGTTACGATTCGATTTTGACATATTTTAGAAAATAGGATAATTGAATTTTTTTTTTGAAGGTGTTAGACTTCTCTTTTTGCATTTTGAAGAAATTTTGGGAATTTTTTTTTTGCGTGTGTTAGTCTTCTATTACAGAGTATTTTGAGTACAACATGAAAATTATGTATTTTAGTCGTGTTGCACTTGTTTTTTTCATTTTTTAGAAAATATGATAGGTGATTTGTTTTGAAGGTGTTATACTTCAATTTTTACATTTTGAAATTGGGAAAAAAATAAATTTTGTGTGTGTTAGTCTTCTATTACGGAGTATTTTGATGACAACATGAAAATTAAGTATTTTGGTCGTGTTACAGTTCAATATAATCATTTTTAAGATAATATGATAATTGACTTTTTTTTAAGGTGTTCTTCACTTTTTGCATTTTTTTAAAAAAAATTGAAAAAATAGAAATTTGTGTGCGTTAGTCTTCTAATACGAAGTATTTTGCGGACCACGTGAAAATTAAGTATTTTGCTCGAGTTACACTTCAATTTTAACATTTTTAAGAAAATATGATAATTGACTTTTTTTTAAGGTGCCAGGCTTCTATTTTTGAATCTTGAAGAAATTTCTGAAAAAATAGAAATTTGTGTCTTAGTCTTCTTTTAAAAAGTATAATGTGGATAACATTAAAATTGAGTATTTTACTCATGTTACGCTTCAATTTTGACATTTTTTATAGGATATTTGATTTGTTTTCAAAGTGTTAGACTTTACTTTTTGCATTTTGAAGAAATTTTGGAAAAAAAAAAGAAATTTGTGTGGGTTAGTCTTCTATTACGGAGTATTTTGAGAACAACATGAAAATAAACTATTTTTGTCGTGTTACAGTTCAATATTATCATTTTTTTAAAAATATGATAATTGTCTCTTTTTGAAGGTACTTCAACTTTTGCGTTTTGAAGAAATTTTAGGAAAAATAGAAATTTGTGTGTGTTTGTCTTCTATTATGGAGTATTTTGAGGACAACATTCAAATTATGTATTTTGTTCGGGTTACATTCCAATTTTAACATTTTTAAGAAAATATGATAATTGACTTTTATTTTAGGTGTTAGACTTCTATTTTTGCATCTTGAAGAAATTTCTGAAAAAATATAAATTTGTGTGTTTAGTCTTCTTTTACGGAGTATTATGTGGATAACATTAAAATTGAGTATTTTGCTCGTGTTACGCTTCAATTTTGACATTTTTTAGCAAATAGGATAATTAATTTTTTTTTACGGTATTAGACTTCTATTTTTGCATTTTGAAGAAATTTTGGGAAAAAAACAATTGTGTGTGTTAGTCTTCTATTACGGATATTTTGAGGACAACGTGAAAATTAAATATTTTGGTCTTGTTGCACTTGATTTTTTTCATTTTTTAGAAAATAGGATAGGTGATGTGTTTTGAAGGTGTTATTATACTTCAATTTTTGCATTTTAAAGAATTTTTGAGAAAAAAAGAAATTTGTGTGTGTTAGTCACAAGGGATAGAAGAGAGAAGACTTTGAAGAGAGAAAAGAGAAGAGGGAATTTGTTTTGGTGAGAATTAGGAGTGTTCATGCGGTCGGTTCGGTTCAAACCAAACCGTATAAGACCAAACCAATTTAATTCGAACCGAACTAAATTCAAACCGAACCAAACCATTTTAACTTTCGAACGGATTAAGAACCGAACCGAATAAACCGAATTCTTATTCGGTTGAACCGAATAAGATATATTATAACTTTAAAATAAAATAAATTTTTCGAGAAAATATATTTTTTTATCAAAAAATATAAATACTTATTATAAAATATAATTACGTTATTTTATAAAAAAAAAAAATTATATTTTAACATTATTATATTAAAAATTACGAAAAATGAGATGTTATTCGGTCGGTTCGGTTTAACCGATTTTCATCACATCAAAACCGAACCAAACCAAACCGAATAAACCGAACAATACTATTTTTTGAACCGAATCGAACCAAATAAATCAAAAAATCGAACCGATTAAACCGAATTCGACCGGTTCGGTTCGGTATCCGAATAAACCGAACCGTTTGAACACCCCTTGAGAATGAATGAATAAGACGCAGAAGAAGACAGAGAATAGATATATATGATAGCTGAACTGACGGTGCTACTTACTCCCTAAACTCGGCACACAGAATGAGATGAGCACCAAAGGAGAATGCCATGTACGGTGTGGCAATTAAACCGTAGACCCTGTTCATTTTGTATAAACATTGACAGTTTAACATTAAGATTTTGTTAACATTAACTTCATATTAAAGAATTTGTTACCGTTGTTAATAAGATTTGATTTTGAAATTGGATTTTGTTAACGTTGCTAATATTATTAGGTAATAAGATTTGTTACTTTTACAAATTATAATTATAATTTAGTTTAATTTCTTTTATTCTATTCATTTTTTCAGTTCCAAATTGATATGTTTTCAATTATATAATTCAGTCTAATTGATATTGATATGTTTTAAATTTTATTTGTTCTTATCTTAATATTCATGTAATAATTGAGCTACACTTCGAATATATGCTGGCCTTTTTATGAGTCATTGTTTCCGTTCCATTACATGGAAATTGGAATTAATGTATCAAATAAAATGAATAAAATGCAAAGTAGGACTAAAAGGCCAGACGAACAACTAAAGCTTTTTGGGCCCGTTTGGCAAATCATGAAATAGAAGAATAGAGAAATAAAAAATAGGCATCTATTTTAACTTATTCTATGTATGTTCCGCGATATTAGTGAGTGAGGAAAATGGATTAGAATAACATGCAAGGTGTCAATGACCAAAATACCCTTATTATTAGTTTTAATTTATAGAATAAATTTAACCCTAATTCCAAAAAATAATATATTTATTAGTGCAATTTTACATACACAACCTTACATTTATAAAAATTGTGCAAATAGATTCTTACAATTGTGAAAATTAAATTTTACATACACAACCTTACACCAGTGCAAATATCCTTTTTTACATAAGACAATAATTAGTTTTATGATTTTTTCTAACCTTGTTACCAATAAATTGGAATCAAATTCCGGTTTTATTTTCCATGTGCCTTTTCGTACAAATATCCGTTCAATTCCAATAGAAACATCAGTGATTTTTAATAAAAAATGGTTCCAATTTCTTGTAGAAATGCCAAATCCAACAAGTAAGAAGTTTACCGTACTTCCTTCAAAAAAAAAATTTACCTAACAACTGTTGCAAATCGACAATTTGGAGGATCGAATCAGTTTATTATGATTTGGTGAAAATTAAAAACAAGGATTATAAGTGTTAGTGTGTTACCGGTACCGGTATGGGTATCTCTTTAGACAATACTTCAGAGAATGAGAATGAATATGTTATAATTACAAAAGTAATTTCAATAATGTTCGACTGGTAAGATTGGTATCTCTTTAGACAACTCAAAACAAATATTCAACTTCAAAAATAGGCTCGAAAAAGAACTAGAAAAATTGAATCTTTAAAATACAAAAGTAAAAACCAAAAATGGTAAGATTGGGATCTCTTTCGAGAGAGAAAAATCTGAAAATCTGGATAAAGATTTTGAATGGACTTTTTAGAAAGAGCATCACCGGAGAACCGTCCAAGAATGAGCTTGGAGGCGGAGTTTGTTTTGTCGGATCCATGGAAGGGAAGAGAGATGAAAATATTTCTTTTATTTGCCACGTAAGCATTAAATTGAATATCCAGGGGTATTTTTGTCTTAAATTTATGTCTATTCTATGGAATAGAGCTAGCTATTCCGTCTTTCATATGGAATAGCTCAAATCCACCAATCCATCATTTTATTCCAAGATATTCCTTGTTTTTCAAAATATGTTCGACTGGAATAGAACATTTAAACCACTCTATTTCTCTATTCTGCCCTATTCCATATATACCGAACAAGGGAGGGTCTAGGTTTGCAAAATCAAAAAACTGAGGTCGAGGAGGGGTTTGACATGGTGTCCTCCAACTCAAAAAAATATTCTTGATGAGACGGTAAAAGAAGGTTAAGTGAGTTGATTAGTATTTATTAATTGACTCGATTAGTGTTTGAATTAACCGTTAATTAAATCGACACATCAATTCACATGTATTAATATTAACATATTATAAAATATTAACATGTCAATTAAACATATTTATTAGCATTTAATTATGTCAATTAGAAATGCTAATTTACTAACTTAACTCTATTTTGTCACCCCATCAAGATTTTTGGGACGAGTTTGGGGCAAAATATATTTTCCCGGTCTAGGATTATATACCTACTGGAAATATGTCAAGTGAGAGAATGTAGCCATGTAGGGACATTTTAGTCATACAAACTTAATTTCATGATTTAACTGGACATTAGAATCCAAAATCGTGATTATTATATCTTATGTATAATTGTAAGAAATTTTTTTTTTTTTTTTATTTTCAATTGTAAGAAATTTTTTGTTTCCATAAAAGAGCACATCATCAAGTTAATACAGGCCAATTAGATTGTGATCAAAATATCAAAATTAGTTGATTATTTATTTGAACATGATCCATATAAACAAACTAAAGCAAAAATTACATGAATTTTAGTCTATTGTGGACAAAGTTCATTTATATTTTTTTGTCTCAATTAATAATAAGATGAACACTAATATTTAAATAACACCTTGCAAATATTTAAAAAATAAAATATCATGAAACTATTAAAAAATACATGAAAGGAGAACGAAAATAAAAAATTAGATGTTTAAATATATATTTTCTATCAATATATTTTCAAGGTGTTTATTTATTGTTGTTTATTTTATTATTATCTGATGTTAGTTTTTCATGAATAATAAATAAAATATGAAAATTATATAAACACAACATATAATAATTTTTTTTTTTTAAATCACATGCTAAGAAATTTTATGTATTTTCTTAAAATTAATAAAATTAACAAAAAAAATACAAAAATATTTTTTTAATTATTACATATGAAAATACAAGGATATTTTGGTTAATTTTTTTTTAAAATCATTCATAGTATTTGGAAATAAAAGTTTGGTAGAGAGGATTTGTTGGAGTTTACAAAAAGATAGGAATTTTTTTTAAATATCCAAAAAAATTAGGGAATTAAAAATATACCAAAACACATAAATATGAGCAATCAAACAAAAAAAACGTAGAATCAAATTACATATTAGGAAAATTTAAAACATTACCGACTCGAAGACTCCTGCGCAATTGCGCGGGAAAAAATCTAATTTTAATTTGAAGTAAAACGATTATGATAAATCTGATATTTGTAAGTTACAATTGAATTTATATGATAGGTTTCAAATTTTGTGTGGATAAATCTGATGTTTTTTTGTTGGAAAATTTTATTTCACAGACACAAATAGTTTGTATATGTTTACGGTAGACAACAAAGTTTGTAAATTAGTATTATAGCTCTCTCGGCTTGAGAGATAGTAAGCGTTTGAAACGACCACCTATTTTACCCCCACTTATCCCGTAATAATCTCATTGATTATCCTTCTTTAATAACTCTCATTATTTGAGTTGCAGGTTATTCGAGTCATTCGGATCGCGGGTTATCAGTTTGCGGGTCATTCGATTTTCGGATTATTCGATTTCGAATCGTTATGGTTTTTGGGTCATTCGATTTCAGGTCCTTTCGATTATTAGGTCGGAATCAAATGACTCGAAAATTGGAACGACCCGAAATCGAATGACCCGCAAACCGAAACGATACATGACCCGAATTACCCGAACTCGTAATGACATGGTCCTAATCCGACACGAACGGAAACCAAATGACTCGCAAAGCAAAGAACCCGTGATTCGAATTACCCTAATCTGAAATGACCCGTACATAACTCGACTCGACATGTCCGATGAATATATATAGAGGCCATTTACTGTGTGTGCCCTCTCATCCCCCCCCCTATTCACGATGTGGGGGGGAAATAATATCCATCTCCCAAATTTATACCCCCCCCATTTGAATTGATAGTTAATTTAAATTATTAATTATATTGATGACTAATACAATTATATTAATCGTTAATTATATTTAAATTAATCGTTAATTTAAAGCACAATTAACCGTCAATTGAAATGAGAGGTGCAAATTGGAGGGGACAATTAAAACCAGACCTCACTATTCACAAATTGGATACAAATCGTGAATAGTGGGGGAAATTGAGGGGGAAGAGTATATATATATATATATATATATTACGACAGATGCAAATTGATTGTGTCTGTGAATAAAAAAATTTATTTTCTTGTTTTGAAAGGATTAATATGATATTTTGAGTTTAGAGAGGAACATAGTGAAATTGTCCCTAACCATCTCCGTAAATTCTACAAAACACCCACTTTAATTTGTAAATAAGAACAAAATAATGTTACCCATAAAAAAATCGATGTTTCCAAAGGTTATTCGAAATGTCACAAAACCCATCAGCAGCAAAGGTCCAAGAAAATATTATCACGTCGGCATCAATTATAACTTGGTTTTTCCTGACAAAATATCATCTCGAATCCATGACTTCTCTGCGTTTGTGGTTTAGTTGGATCTCCCGAACGTTCGAGAAGCCTCTCAAATACAAAAATCACGACTACCCCAATTTTTCTTTCCCTCAATAATTAAGATTCAAGAGACACGACACCAACCAACCACAACCACAACCACAACCACAAACCAGTCAGATTCCCAGGGTTAGCTCTCGTGACGTCAGAAGTATATTCAGTCGCCACGTGGAAAAACAACAAATTAAATTTCAAAAATTAAAGTTATTTCAAAATTAATTATTCAGAGGCCGTAATAAATAAATAAATAAAAGGACACGACACACGGAAATTCCAGATTAAGAAATGGACCGCGATACAGCTTAAAAGCAGGCCGGTGCCGCTGGTGCTTTACACGTTACCCTCCTCTCTAAGACACTCTAATCTTCTGTAACCATTTCTCTATTGTCATCGTAATTTCTATGGGCAATTTAGTAAATTAACTACATAAGATCGAGAGTGGAGAACTTTAAGACAGACGACCGTGAGAACGGACATCCCCGATCCAACGGCTGGTATTCCTTCTTCATTCTCAACCCCATTTAAACCCTTACCTGTATTGTAAACACAAACCCAAACCCAAGATCCCTTTTTCTTCGTCCTTCCTGTGCATCTCATACCGAGATCTCACTCTCTCTAGCAAAATCTTCATGGCGGATCAAGTAGAGGAAACGAGCGTGCCTAGAGAGGAAGGCTTGTTTGAGAAGATCAAGGAAAAGATTCATGGTGGTGATTCGTCTTCTTCTTCGTCCGATGAGGAAACTGAGAAAGCTAAACCGGTCGATCTTCCACCTAAGCCCAAGATCTGGCGTTTGTTCGGTCGCGAGCAGCCTGTTCATAACGTCCTCGGTGCTGGCAAACGTACGATCTGTTTTATTTTGCTAATTTTTTTTGCTCCTTTTACTTGCATGTTGATTAGACTGTTTAATTTATCTTTGATCTGAAGAATATTTGGATTTGCGTGCTTTTTTGAATTTCTACCGCATACATGCAAATTCGAAATCTTTTAGTGGCGTATGTGTTAATAGCCTTTTTTGCTATATTTTATCTTAGCCGTCTTTAGTTTATGGTTAAGTTGTAGATCTGATCCGATTGAGATCTTTAACTTGAAAAATACTAAATTTCTAACTGCTGATTCCATATCAATTTTCTTATGTAAGATCAGGGTTTATTGGGGGTTGCAGAATATATTTCCTCATCTTTAGAATAATTTTTTAGCTAATTAGCTTTCAAAGAACCAAAGTTCAATCGTTTAATCACATCAAATTCTTAAAAAGATTTCAGATTTAATTTGGTTATGATCTGATCTATTGAAGCAAGACAACTAATTTGAAACAAAATTTAAATTTAAATTTGTTCAGCTGCTGATATTTTGCTATGGAGGGACAAGAAAGTATCTGGAACAATACTTGGTGTTGCATCCGCAATTTGGATTCTCTTCGAATTACTCGATTACCATCTCTTAACCCTAATTTGCCACGGACTCATTATCTCGTTGGGTATCCTCTTCGTCTGGTCCGGCGCCTCTACTTTCATCAACAAGTACGTACCCTTTATATATTTTTGCTGATTTATATGTTTACATGAATTTAAATTTTTTTTTTTTTTGGAATTTAGGTCTCCACCACGCATTCCAGAGGTACAAATTCAAGAGGAGCTGGCCGTTCAAATTGCACTCTCTGTTCGCAACGAAATCAATAGAGGTTTTGCAAGTCTTCGCGAGATTGCTACTGGCCATAACCTTAAAAAGTTTCTCATTGTATGTAATTACTTTTTATATCTGTTTTCTCTCTCAATTTCATCAAATTCGAAACCTAACTATTTTCTGATTTTATTCTAGATTATCGCTTCCCTCTGGTTTCTTTCAATTATCGGGAGCTCTTGCAGTTTCTTGACCTTGTTCTACACAGGTAATTTAAAATTTAAATCGCTTCAATTATTCAAAATTCTTAATAAATATTTCTATTTTTGAATTTTTGTGCAGTGTTTGTGATGCTTATAACAATCCCAGTGCTGTATGAGAAATTCGAGGACAAGGTGGACCCATTGGCAGAGACGGCGACAAAGGAAGTCAAGAAGCACTATTCTGTTTTCGACGAGAAGGTTCTCAGCAAAATCCCAAAGAACATCAGAGATAAAATTAAGAAGCCATAAATGGAATAGTTGGGTTTTGACTTTGCCATGTTGTTTTTGTATGGTAAATGGCCAAGTGTGGTTTTGTTTTAATGTTTGTGCTACGATATTGTTGTTATTTTCCTGCATAGAATTTGGTTTTGTGAGCTTTTTGTTCTATAGACTTGAATACATTTTATTAATGGCTAGGATTTGAGACCAATGGTATTAGTTTCATTTTTGCTTGGTTTTTGTTTGGTTGCCAATTGATAGTTTTGGATCCCTATTGTGCGTAGTCGGTTCCCCTTGTGCTTTGTAACATGTTCGTTTTGTTGAAAGTAATATTATTATGATGTTATTTTTGAATTATTCATATTCATATCATAGCTAAAGAAATAAAACGTATACTCTGTAAGATAAATTAGAGCAGATATTTTCGAGACGAAATTATCGTTTGGGGATGCATACAACACTTGCTCGCAGAATGTCACATGTTTACACAATAATACATTATCTTTTGGTATATGGGAGGTTGGAGTTGTGGATCAAATTGCGCGCTATTTTGTACAAAAAAATTTGTGGGCATGATCGCAAATAACATAAAACTCGTATATATGGCAGTTGCGACAAATTTCCGCGGCTACTTTCTGGTTTGGTCTGATATTCAGTACTATTTTCTTATTAATTTTGTCAATATACAAAACATAACCAATATATTTTTCATTCAAAATCAATCTACTCTAATTAGAAGGTGTTTAGGCATCGGAGATCTTGAATGCTCAAACGAGATCTTCTCTTTAACGTGTTTATGGCAAGCAGTGGCAAGGGAAGAATAAGAAGCCATTTGGATATGTCAGGTCGAGGCAACATATTATTGAGAGCGACAATTTGAACCTCCGGCAAGGTTAAATCCAGCTTGAACTTTTGGAAAGCCTTACTGTTATTAAGATCCAAATTTGAAAATTCAGCTTGAAAATTCAGTTTTTTTGTAAAACAGTTGGAGTCGTGTGCCACTCATGGTTTTCAAATTGGACCGGGTACAAACCTTTTTTTTTTTTTTGAAAATAATAAAGTAGGTTCTTATGTCCTACTTCTATTCAATAATTCTTGTATTAAAAATAGTTTTTTTACAAGAATTTTTAGCAAGTTTTTTGAAGGTATTTGCCTATGCTAGCTAAAAATCACTATATCTTAAATACCTTCACACTAACTTGCTTATCTATACCTAATCGAAAAACAAAAAGCATATATGCTAAATCCTGAATTTATTGTCCGGGATTTCAATTCCTTCCTTATACATAATTGAAAAGCTTGGAATTGATATCCTAGAATTCCCAAAATCCTGGAACCTAAGACCCTTGATAACTAATCAGGATTTGAAAAACCGTTTCTTAACTTCTGATTCTTTGAAAGATGAATAGCCGCCTAATTCATCTTCTTTCTATCTCTCTTCCATTGTAGTTCACGATCAACCACGATCATCCTTTCGGTATCTCTTCTTCCTCCACCAGATCACCAGACTGGCAACCCTCTTCCTGCCATTAATCACCGGAGACCTCTTTGCCTTAATTAACACGCCTTATTATACCGTAACCCCTAATTTTGGAGACATCAGAGCCCGTTGAAAGGTACTTCACCAGAATCAAATCACTTCGCCTCTTTTGAAGTAAGTTTCCTTCTTTACTAGGATTCAATGAACCCTAGTTCTTCCAAGATTGTTACATCACCATTTAAGTTCAATTTGTCATCAATTCCACTAAGGGTTTGATCAATTTGGAACGGATCATCTGGCACAATTGCTTCAACAAAGCTTTCCAGTTCTTCTACTGTTCTTCTTATGGTAAAGTCACTATCTTTTGCTTTATTTATTCGATCGATTGCTTCTGCTTGCCTTTCTTCTTCATTCATATCTTGATTGAACCACCATACTCCTTCTTCAGATAAAGTTCGATCTTGCTCCATTTCATTATTCATATATGCATAGTTTAAATTATTAGTGTAATAATTTTCTAAATTTAAAGAGTGATCAAAAGAATTTCCATCTGAATATATCAATATTTTCATCCTTAATATTTTTATTAACTAGTAATTTTTTCCTGATGCATTTAATCCTCTAACATTCCATGATAATATTTTTAATTTTTTATATAACATTTATTTATATATTTTCTCCACTTAGAGTGAACAAGTACTAAGTACTTTGTTCATCTACTAAATTTTTAATTATATCCTTAATTTCATCATTCATATCTATTCCAGTGGAAGATAATATTTCTTCAATTTCATTTTTATCCAAAATTTCCAATTTTCCTTCTAAATTTAAAGATTTAATTTATGTAATATTTTTCTTATTATATTTATGTCTTTTGGATCTATCTTTTTGAATTTCTTTGAATTTAACAAGTTGTGCTTTTTCAATAGGAGATTGATAGTGATTTACTTGCTTATTTGATAACCTAGAACTCCTTCTTTGTTCATCAATTTTAATTATTTTAGTTTTATTTTTTAATTTATTCTCTGATACTTTTTGATTAGATTGATTTAAGGTGCTCTCCACTATCTTTAAAGAAGAAGTTCTACTCTCACTGGTATGTTGTGTTGTGCTTAAAAAATCATTATTTAATTTTCCAGGAATTTTATCAAAATAATCACTTATCTTTTTTTTATTTTTATCAGGAATTTGAGATCTATTAAAAACTGTTAGTGGCAAAATTCCTTGAACACATTGTAAGTTATCATTTTCTGAATTCTTAATAATTATATTTCCCTGACTCATTAAATAATTTTTCCCATTTAAGTTAGTTGAATTTATGACATTTGATGAATCAACCCTAATTATTTCCATATTATTTTCATAGTGATTTGGAATTAGGGTTGAGTCATCTAATTCATATGGCTCAATATTATTAATGGAGGGTACCAATTTATTAAAATCATTTTCTATTAATTCTGACTTTGAATTCAATATTGATGATGGGAATTCGCCCGTCTCCGGGCCCGCGCAGCGGATATGAAGGCCCGGTCCGGTTCCCAAAATCCAAGATCACGCCATGACTTCGAGGGTACGATGCAAAGTAGGATAGACGATTACCAGCGTGAAATTGATCACGCACGACGGGTTGATTGTTCTTCCTTCTTTCTCCGGTCACGTTGGTGACTAGGACGTGCGTCCCATACCACACGTCTCCCACCGTCTTGACGCGCCTCCGGTTGTATTCGTGTGTCCCACGTCCAAGCGCTTCCACCGTCTTTGACCGTTCTTTCTCTCCCTCGAGTTGATCACAATCAAAGAGCCACAAGTGTCGCTCCTCTACTTGTATCCACCGTGAGTCTGAGTTCGTCGGTCGCGGATGCACCTGCCTAGACGATGCACCGGCGAATTTTCTTGATCGATTGATTCTCTTCTCCGAAAAACTGTTTTTCTCGGTTTTTCTCTCTTCGCACTCTTTCACTCTTGAGAAAGATTCTCTCTAATTTCTGGATTAATCTTATTAATTCCACAGGGGTTAAACTGAATGAATTGGTTGGACTGAATCAATTGGTCTAGAGAGAGAGAGAGAAACATCCTATTTATATCACATAGGATAATGATGGGCCAAAATGTATGTATATCTCATATACATATTTTCAGACAGAAAAATGCAGACATTCTTTCAGTATTCTGTTGAAACGAAAATATTAAATCGTTCCAACTGACTTTGAACATTCACGAAAGTTGTAGATAATCTTATTATCTTTCCAACCCAATTTGGCCTGTCCCAATTGGAGTTCGGATGCGAAAGTTACGGATGTTGTACTAACTGTATGTCAAACCGTCGCACCATTTTGGTATTCCATCAGAACGACACTGATACTTCGCTCAAATGAAAAATATTACAGCATTAAATTTCTATATAATCTCATTATCTATCTAATCCAATTTGAACCATTCAAATCGGAGTTTCCTACTGAAAGTTATGCCAGTTTTACTAAAACGGCTTAAACTGAATTTTCTGGTTTTCTTAATAAAAACCGTTTCTTATCAATTTAACCATATATATCCAATATACATATGTGCATCTAATATACACATTATTTATGCCCACGAACGAGTACGTTCGTTTATCCTTGTGTACACTTTTACGGTTGATCCGAAACTGTATTTCCTTCAATTGAATCAATAAATTTTGGTAATGTTTTTTGTTTATCATAAATAATCAATTGTTTTGTATGACCATCTTCTAGATCTGTTTTCAAAATATTTTCAATTGGTTTTAAACTCATTTTGTCACTTTTTTTTATTACCGCTGTCTAAAATTTTAGACAAAATGTCCAATTTACCCTTAACTCTCCAGTAAGAAATAGTTTTTTTCTTTTTTTTGCCAGATTTTAATAATCTTTTTTTTATTATTTTTAAAAACATTTCCATTTACCTTATCAACCCTAAAAACTTTTTTTGTATTTCCTGACTGAATTTCCTTATCTTTTAAATTTATGTCATTGTTATTCATTTGAGAAGAACTTGCAATATTAGTTATTTCCTTAACTGGTATTATATTTATAAAAATTTAATCAATTAATTTGATTGAATTTGGAATTTTTATAGTTTCTTTGCAATTTATTAATAATTTAATACTTGAAATTATTTTTGTTGGAATGTAGGTACCAACGGATATTAATGTACCAAGAGATTTAGTGATTTTTATTAAAGAAATAGGATTACAATAAATATCAGGTAATTTTTCTAATTGTATTTCTTTTGTCAAAATTTTGAGATTATTTTCTGTAATATTTGTTGATAAATTTACTATTAACTGATTATTTTCTATTTCAGGACTCATAACTTGTTTTCCTTTTTGAATATATGAGATATTTGATTTAGAGAAAGATATGTTATTTTCCAAATTATTTATTTGAGTATAACACAAATTTTCAACATGTCCTAATTTATGACATTTATAACATCTTATTGGCTCCCTACATTCATATCTTGTGTGTGTAGTTGATAGGCATCGAAAACATTTCTTTTGATTGAAGTTTTTATCATTTTGTTTATTTTGAGGGTTAATTTTCTTATGATTATTGACTAAGGTCCATTGATTTATATTTTGATTTAGGGCTTGAGCATAAGTAGGATTGGAATACATGATGAAAAGAAGTTAAAAGAGAATTAGAAACTTAGCCGTTTGGAGCAATCTTCAAGTTCTTCATGTTCAGCTTTGTTTTGATCGTCAATGTCTTCAAGTTCCAAAATCTCCACCCTTAACACCATTCTTGATCCCTTAATTCAATTCTTAATCTTCAATTTGTAATATTTTTTGTTGTATCTTGGTCTCTTCTTGCTTGAGTTTGATTGTTTTTCTCCTTTGTTTAATCTTGAATTTTGACAATCTTGAATTTCCCTGGAAAAGAACGTCTGAGAGACCGGAGAAGAACACCGGAGAAGGACACGGAGGAGAAAAGCACCGGAGAAGAGTACCAGGGAATAGAGCACCGGAGATGAACCAGAGAGGAGCACCGGAGAAGAGAACCAGAGAAATCACTCAAGAATCGCTCCAAGAATCACCCATAGTCGAAACTTTCTCTTACTCTTTCGCTCTACAACTTCTTCATGGGTAAATGCTATGAGAAGATTAATTTCGTACCAGAAAGTTTAGTATGCCAATATTTCATTTGGCCTTGTAATGTTTTGTTTTATATCTATTGAATTTTTCATTTTTGACCGGGTACAAACCTGAAATGAAAAATTGTTTGGTTCTTGTTTCCCGGGTTTAAATCTAAATTTGATGAGCCTACAAAACTCTCTTTTCGACAAATTTGAATCAATACGACGAGAACCCGAGATATTATTCCCCCGAAACAAATATTCCTTCGGTGATTATACAAATTACAACGACCATCGCAATTTATCCTCCTCTGGCATTTAATAAAGACTAAGAAGAACACCGGATCTGGGACAACAACATGATCGGCCTTTTTTATATCTATAATTACGGACGGTCTTGTATCTTATTTTCTTTTATTGTACTTTTACTTTCATTTTGTTTGTTTAGTTTTATTTAGGTATAATTCTTTGTATTTCTCGTCGACTCAATTTGCAAGAGAGAAGCCCGAGTATAAAATACTCTAAACGATCAAATCGCAGACACCCAGCATTGGATGTTTACTATATTTTTACTTATTTACATTTTGATGTCAAATTTTTTATTTTTTTTAAATTAATTATTTAAATTTGGCATTATGTATAATTTTAATTATTTAATTGTATTAATTTTTTTTATTAGTATCATATAATCAAACGGCAATGTGCAATGTTATATACTGCTTTGTTTACTACTTATATATTTGATATTCAATGCATTATTATGAATAAAATAATATATATGTTATCTCATACTTTTTCGGTAATATATCTCAAATTATTATTATACACTACTAATCATAAAATATATAAATAATTATTTAAACGAGTTATAAAAAATACGATAATATCAATATATTATGATATCATCTATAGTCGTAAAACATAATTCATATTGAATTGAAAATACATATATATATATATATATATATATATATATATATATATATACACACACAATGCAGGGAAAATCATTTGTAGTATCCATAATGCATAATGCATAATACCTTTTTACTTTTTTACTATATACCTACCGATACATAAATAATCAATACCATTACCAACTTGACTCAACTCGACTTGGCGACTCGAAACACAGATCGAGTCGAGCTAGCTCGGCTCCGACTCGAGGTGGTCTCTCTCTCTCTCTCTCTCTCTCTCTCCGTACGCTCCTTGCCGTGGATCATTCTATTCCCGTTTTGCTCCCTGTCTCTCTCTCGCAAGCCCTAGAACCGAGATTCTTGAATCTCAAAAACCCTAGATCGGACCATAAATCCTGTCGTTCCCCTCTGATCAGGTACATCCTCTCTCTCCCCCATTCCAGGTGTCATCTCGTCTGGCTATCATAAGAAAATTTGGTTAGTCGAGGTAAACGTTAATATTTGAAGTTCCTTGAGCAAATTAGAAGGTTGTAGAGACAAAGTTTGGTTAATTGAGGCTGAATAGAACCTTTTTGAACTGCTTGAGCTGATGTCCACCAGATTTCTTTTTTTTTAAATAATTTGATTGTTATTGCTTCAATCAACCGAATTGTAGTTTACAAATATTCATTTGCTCCTTTATTTTTCCACAATCTTTCAGCTAAATGGATTACTCCTCAAGCGAAGACGAGTCTTCAATCGAAAATCGTAGCGATCTCGAGGAGGACGAAGAAGACGAAGACAATAACACCTCAATTCCCAATTCCTCCACCTCATCCATTCAAAATGATATACCAGACACCAAAACAGCATATGAAGAACCTTATTTGGGCATGGAATTTGATTCGGACTCATCTGCACGAGCCTTCTACAATTCCTATGCCTCGAGATTAGGATTTGGAATCCGGGTAGCACGATCCCGCACCGAGAAAAGAAAGGGCGTTGAAATCCTGGTTATGAAACGATTTGTTTGCTTAAAAGAAGGCCACCATAAAAAGAAAAACGCTCCAAATGAAGTGACGAATAAAAAGAGGAGAAAACGCCTTTCAATTCGGGACGGGTGTCCCGCCTTGCTGGAAGTGATCCGCCGTGGACCAGACAAATGGGCTATCAGCAAATTAATATTGGATCACACTCATGCTGTTTCGAGCCCGTACCAGATCCATCATCAAAACCAGCTCTCCAACAAGTACATCGAAAAGGAGAAACATTTGGATGAAACGAGAAGAAAGGTTTTTGGAGGCGGCGATTCCCAAATTCTTTTGGACTATTTCAAAAAAATGCAGTTGACGAACAATGGATTTTTCTATTCGGTACGAGTGGACGGTACCAATCGCGTGACAAATGCGGTATGGATTGATGCGAAATCTAGGGTTTGGTACAATTATTTTGGTGATGCGATCACTTTCGATACTACTTATATGCAAAACAAAATCATGGCTCCTATTGCAGTTTTTACCGGTCGAAACCACCACAATGAGTTGGTTATTTTCGGTTACGCGTTGGTTATAGATAAAAGCATATCGGGTTTGGTTTGGATCTTCGAAACATGGTTAACGGGTATGAATAAAAGATGCCCATTATCTCTTACCACTGATTGTGGCAAGTTTCTTTCAATTGCGGTTTCTAGGGTTTTTCCCCAAACTTTCCATAGATACTGTAGATGGAGAATCTTTTCAAAATGCAAGAAAAAACTTTTAGATATTTATTCCAAATTTCCTTCTCTACATGAAGAGATTAAACGATTTGTTAATGAGGCTGACACTGTGGACATGTTTGAAATTTATTGGAGGTCTATTATCGAAAAATTTGATTTGAGAGAAAATGAGTGGTTAGGGTTTTTGTATGAGATACGCAACAAATGGGTCCCGGCTTATCTGACCGACTCCTTTTTCGCTGAGCTGGCGATCGAGAGAAGAACAGATAGTATTAACAGGCTCTACAGGTACCACTTCGGTACCTGTAAAGTCTCGTTAATTGGTTTTGTAACCAAATTCGATGAGCTAATGGAGGCGACCTGCGAGAGAGAAGCTCGTTCCGAAATGACCGTTGTGCCCTTGGAAAGGATTTTAAAAACTGATATGATAATAGAAAAGCAAGCAGCGAACATATACACCAAAGAAGCTTTTGATATTTTCCAAATGGAATTACTCGAGTCGTTAAACCATTTCGCCGTCAAAATCCAAGAAGGACCTTATTGCAAATTTTCGGTCGAACGGGTTGGGGAGACCCATACCCATTATGGCCACTCGGTTTACTTCAACATGGTAGAGAAGAAGGCGTGGTGCAGTTGCAACAAAGATTCCTTTCTTGGGATTTTATGTAGGCACGTGTTGGCTGTGTTTTTCTTAACGGGTATAATTCTCTTACCGGATCATTGTATCAGGAGGCGGTGGACCAATAAGGCGAAAATGGGGCCCGAAATAGAAGAGAGGGATGTAGAACAAGAGAAGCTTTGCGAGAATTCTATTGTTTGGAGGTATGATGATTTGGTGAGAGATGCGATGAGGTGTGTCGAGAAAGGGGCGGTGTCTCCGCAATGTTTTGAAATTGCAAAAGGGATTATTAGAAAGGCTTTGGAGGAGATGAAGGATTTTGAGGAGAAGAGTGTCAAATATTAGATTGTCGTAACAAAGTTTTAATTGGTATGCGAGATCATGGGGTGGAATTGTCGTTTACTTTAGAAAAAATGAAATGGAGAAACTTTTTTGCAAGATTGGTAGCGTAAATGTTTTATTACTAATAATATATATAGTTTTCTTACTTGGAAAAGTGTAAATTGACTAATATTTGACACTAAAAATTAACTAATATTTTAACTTAAAAATTAACTAATATTTTATTAAGCGTAAATGTTTTATTACTAATAATCAATGTTTTAAATTGCGATATTGCGGTCCATTGCGTTCGGGTCTTTTTTGCAGCGGATTGCGTTTGCGGGCGCAATTGCGGCGCAATGAACTTATTGCGGACAGCCGTTGCGATATTAAATTATGTAAAAATAATAGTTTGTTTAAATATATTTTTTACAATATTTTCTTCTAAAAAGGGTAAAAAAGTTGACTGTCCAGGAACATTTTCAGTATAAATAAAAGTTGATCATAAAATTTTCATTAAAATGGCAATTATACGGGATCTTTGGATTTGTATTTTGTTGAAGAATTTTTTGTCGACATCCAAAAATATCAAAACACTATAACTCAAATTTTAAATCGAAACATCAATGAAATACAATGAAAATTATGAAAGCCATATATTTATAGATGAAAATGACATATTTTAAAAGTTATGTATGTTATGAGTATATTTTATCAAATATTTTGATAATAAAACATGGAAACTAAGTATTAAATAATCTCAAAAATTATGTTATAATGTTTATATTAAATAATTCTCGACGAAATTAATTTAACGTGTGTTTCGTGTTTAATTTAGGGTAAAAGACAAAATTTCACAAATTCAAGCACATCATTGCGTTCCTCTCGTCGAGACGAGCGATTTCAATATAAATTTCGTGTAATTTGATGGAAGGATTTGAAAATTACAACGATTTGAATATTATCCCGCAATTTGTACCCGCAATTACCGCAATTTTCCCGCAATTGCGCCGCAATGGCCGCAATTTTTCGAAAACGCAATATACCGCTATATGTTATTGCGAAATTGCGATTCTAAATTTCGGGCCGCAATTTCCGCAATTGCGCCGCAATTTAAAACACTGCTAATAATATATATAGTTTTATTACTAATAATATATATAGTTTTATTACTAATAATATATATAGTTTTCTTACTTGGAAGATTGGTAGCGTGAAATTGTCTAATAATCAGTTTGTCATGGCAAAAAGTGAGATTGTTACGAATTGAATTTACACGAGTTTTCAAGTTAAAGTTTACTAATTTTCCTAATACATATGACAACTTTTATCGAAGATAAGACCATACCTTCATTGAAAAACTACTACGAGTGATCATATTATGATGCATATTACTTCTGATTTCCTTGATCTTGTAACTAAAATTACTCGGGTTTTTTAGATGCCAAAAATATGCTAAGAATGAAAGAAAATAAAATTATTGCATATTTTCAATGAAGACCACTTGTTAGAATATTTGATTTTCTCAAGTATTTCATTATGGAACCCAAAATTTATATTTATGAAATACATAAATATTTTCACGAGATTTCTTTCAATTTTTGACCAGATGAGAGATGACTATCTTAGGGTGGTGATTGATATTCACAAGCTGAATATTTTGTTATTTAATAGGCCCAACCTCTATTTTTTCGAAAACACGTTAACAACAAATATAGTTCATCTTACTACTACCATCCAAGATCTTAAATAAGTAGCAAACAGAAGTTGCAATCACATAATCACGAGAGTTTGATGAACTCCAAATCACGTAATCACGTTAGTTTGATGAATTCCACACTAAACACATGACATTCTTATTCATAAATTTGATAAATCTTTTCTTTTGTAAACGAAGTATGTATTAGGAGCTCCGTTTGATATTATAAAATTTAGAAGGGTTTACATTTTGTGTATAAAACTTGCCTCGTAACTGGGCTCAATCTGAGCATAGATTTGTTAACAGATGCATGAGAAACACTTTTTATTCATGTTTTGAGCCGTTAATATCTCGGCCCATTTGGCAACAATTTTGTCTCTCATATTTCTGATATCATACAGATCCGAATAGGGGTCAAATATTATGGAATATGGATATTAATCCCATTTTTTTCGGTTATCAAACAAGTAACATATACTATGCAAATATTTTATCATTCATAATTTACTATAAAAAAAAAATATGAATTGTATTATTTAAAGCTCAATTAAAATATATTACAATAATACATAAATAATATATTACAATATATTAAATTTTAAAAATATATAATATTTATATTTGATAATTATTCAGATTTAGTCCTATAATTATGAATTAGAATTAGTGTTCGTGGAATCGAAACTGATTCCGACTCTGAATCCATGATGCAGATAATTTTCATATACAATGCCGATTCAGTTTGGATATTGCTTGAACCCTACGCACCTATGTTGCACGGATGCTTTCGGATATCATATCTGAGTATCGGCTAACTATCCGATATTAATACTCGTAGGATAGTTGTCGAATACGTATCCTCCTCCACTTGACTTATTGGAATATTTTATTGACAAATAACAACATATACTTATCATAGAAAAACAGAAATATTCATGGATATACTTCTAACCTATGAATGAATATACTCGAAAACCAAACTATTAATTTGAATTTGAATTTGAAATAAATGAGTAATATATTTCAAAGAACCAATTAGTAGATTCGGCTCCGGACATTAGAAAATCTATTTGTGGTTTTTTTTTTTTTTTTTTTTTTTTTGGTTGAAAATACCCGTAGGTCTACTTCATAAATGAGCAAAACGAACATACAATCTCTATATATTACAAAACATAAAACTGAAATTAAAACAACCTAGTCTACTGAAGCTTTGAAACAAGCACACCTAATTAATCTTCAACTAAACATAAAAACAGAAAACTCAAAAGACTCCGACTAAAACCTCTCTTCAACACTATTCAGCTCTCAATAGAGTTTGTCCTTCAGATTTCTTCATACCTGTCCCATTGTCTAAACAGAACCTCCCATCGCCGGCAGACATGATTCATGAAATTCATGCCCTGTTAATCTTGCCAAATTCGCTAAATAATCCGTCTCTTTATTTAGTTCCCTAGGTACAAACATCACCGTAGGGTCCTTAACTCTCCTTTTCCAAATAACACAGTCTCTGACATGCTGTATTGCCCTTTTATCAGATGGTACTACCTTATTTGGATCATCAGTTCTATGCACCGCATTGGCCACTTCAATATTATCCGAAAAAAAATACCGAAGTTTTGTCCGGGTGCCGTTCAGCTACCGTCTCCATTGCCTTTGCCAGAGCCATAAATTCACCCGCCAATACCCCTAGATCTCCTCTCATTGGTTGGGCTCTCACCTCAATTATGCTGCCCGAATTATTTCTGATTACATATGCGATCGCTCCTTTATTATTATTATCCTGAAATAATCCACCCACACATAAATCTGTTTCCTACCCTGTTGGTCCGACCCGTTTGCATTGAACGATAGCCTGGACACATAATTGGCTATCCCTTGTGTTGTCAGCTCGAGCCTTGCATTTTTAACCATTTGTGCTGGTTGAGTTTTGGTATCCGAGAAAACCCTGTTGTTTCTATTCTTCCAGATCCAGATTTGCCATATCAAAATAGCGACGTATGGTAAGGTCTGATCTTCCATTTTGTAAATCAGGTTAGCCAGCATGTTCAGAGACGGGATCAAGATCTAGTATGTATCCAAACTAATACCCGACAGCCTCCAAACTTCCTGTGCAATTAGACACTGGAATAGGATATGGTGCATTGTTTCCGATACAGAGGGGCATACGTTACACATCGGCCAGATAGTGTCGATCCTCTTATTCAGATTTTCACATGACGGAATTGCATTAATCATTGCCCTCCGTAAAAGAACTCTAATTCGAGGAATTATCCCTTTACAAGCCCAAATCTTAGACCACATACTGAACCAATCCTTACACGTTAAATCCATGGTTATCAATTTAAATCGTATATTTGTGGTTGAGGGACTATTAGGTATGTTTCGGTCTTTGACTCTTTTCAAGTCAAGAATCTGGAGAATAATGTTTTGGATAAGTTATTTATAGGATAGTGTCCGAAAGATTTGACTGAAGATTTGGGAGGACTCTTTATGTTCCGTCGTACTTTACGGAGTCTTTCGAAAGAGTTTTTTCTACTTCAGTTATTTGAGTTTCATGTTGTTGTTCATACTCTTGTTCTATATTCGACACGGTTACAAAAGAAAACTTCAAATTTAATCGTTTACTCCTTAATCTAATAAATGTAATAAACATTTCATTTATAGCACGATTTTTCAACAATAATAAATATTTAGTATGTTTATGTCAAAATATTTAATACATAAATATTTATTATTATTATACGTATATATACTTTTTATTTTTTGGCCCATAGTTATTCTTTGTATAGCAAGGATGGCATAAATATTCAGAAATTTCCTGATCCCCCTTCTTCCATCAAACGGTCTTTTCACCATCAGAGCAAAATCTATGATCTTCCGACAGTATTCTACTATTCAAACTTAAAATACCAATTCGAAACGATAAATCTTGGCCTCGTTGCAAATAGCTGATTGAAGTTCAATCTTTACAATTCTTTTTGGTTTCGTATTTCTTCTTCCTCCCTTCTTTTTTTTTTTAAAAAGTTTAGAGCGGACTTTAATTATCCAACTTCCAAACAAAAAATTTCGGCAGAATTACAAATATTTTTTCTAATTACAATTATTGCCCATCTTCTGTATGGACCGAATATTACAATAAAAAAGAAAGAGAAAAAATATACTTCTTATAAAGCCCAACTTTGCAATAGATAGAAATATAAAGCCCAAAATTATCCATCTGAATTCTGAACTCTTCTATCTTCCTCCACCCGCCTACAGGCTACAGCCTCTCTCCCCTTCACTCCAATATACTCCATGCCCGAGCTTCTTCTTGCTCTCCCTGAAAACTCAGCCATTTCCCTCCGAAAACTCCTTACATCCTCTCTGTCACACGCCTGAATAAACCCAAGTCCGCCCAGATCTCTTCCGTCAACTCTTTTTCCTTCTTTTTCCTGCCCGTAAAGATGCGAGTACACCTCTCTCTCCAAGTTGCGAAGAAGAAGAAGATAGCAATTTGCCTCGATTCTCTTCCAAGCCCTCTAATGAAGCAACCATCAAAGGCCTCCTGTACCGAATTCGGTACAAACGTCTTCCTCCATTCTTCTCTACTTTGCTCTTAAGGTGCTCGACAAAATGTCCCATGACCAATTTCTCTAACTTCTACTAATTTTGTGAGCATAGTTCATCAATTGCTTAGAATTTAGTTCGTATTTTGCTACAGCAGGATGATACCTTCACCTCTATCATTTGGATTTGGAGCAATTAATCAATCTCGACCTATGCTCCCTGTTCAATCAAATGCTTCTTCTTTTTGGCAATCTGCAAACGTACAAGAGCATCTGAGAAAATTGCAAGAAACAATAGACCTGTCCAAATCCATGTATGATTTTCTTTGACTATCTAAAAGTATATATATTTAGTTGAAATCTCTCTTTTGTTGATCCTAAAAAATGGAAAAAATATGTTTATATGTACAGGCTAAACGAGCTAGAAGCGATTCATGAAATAAGAAATGGGAAACATAATATCAACAATAAGCTTGTAGAAACAATAATTGAGAATAAAATCAGTCTAAATACTCAAGAATCACTATCAATTGAGGCTGCCAATTCAATTTGCTCACAAATCCAGACTCTTCTCTCCCCTTTTACTTCTGCCACCAATCCAAATGGTGCGTGGGAAGAGAGGTCATTAATGGTGAAATTGGGCCAAAAAATGCAAAAATCGAAAAGAAATAAACTTTGGAGGAAGAGAAAGAGAAAACGTATTGCAGAGCTCATCAGAAAAGTAAATATTTGTTTGTTAAAAGTATCAAATATATTTCCCCAATTCTGAAGAAACCTAAATTACTAAATACACGATAACTTAATAATTAGTATTTGATAGGAGAGTGAAGATTATGATAGAGTTGATAAAGAGGCCGATGAATGGAGAGCTAAGGAGATTGCCAAGGACATTGCTAAACGCAAAGTAATAATTTTTTTTATATATATCCACTTTGTTCATAAATATTGTTTGTTCATATTATCACTAAATGAATTCTGCATCGAAGCCCCTATCTTTGAAATTGCAATTTTGCCCTTGCTTTGCTTGATGAAATTTAGATGGAGAGCATGAAGGAAATTGCTAAGAAGAAAGCAAATGAAGAGAAAAGGCGACTTGAATCCGAGGCAAAACTTGTTATTTTTATTTATTCTTTTCTTTTGAATTAAAGCTTCTTATTAATTTACTTTTATTAATTATTTGACTTTTTTCCAGCTTGAGCTCGTCTTAATTGTCGAAAAACTCAAAGAGCTCCGATCCATCAGGATTCAGAAACTTAAGAAACAAGGCAAAAAATATTTCAAATTAATTTTCTCAATTCTATTTTTTATATTACAAATATAATTACTTTTTCTATTTATTACAGGACATTTCTTCCCAGAAGAGGACGATAAATTTCTCGACCGAGTAAAGGCTGCAGTCGAGGAAGAAGAACGCCAGTCAAAGTCAACCATCTCTGACGCAATCGCAACTGCTGTGGGCTCCACAAAATCCTCCAATCAGTTAACTGATTTTTCTGGAGTGGGGCCCAGTGCCGGCGAGACTTGTAAAGAGAGAGAAAAAAATCAAGAAGAGAACAATGATAAGAGTTCTGATTTGGTGGCGAATCCGAATCCGAATTTGAATATGAATCTGCCTTTCGAGTTTTATCACTATTATTATGGGAGTAGTTATGATATGGGCACTCTTATTGAGGTGATTTGATTTACTTATTTTTTTACTCAATTGATTCAAAAATAATTTGATTTGATTTGTGAATTAATATGTTTATAGGTGAGAAGAACGTGGGATGCTTATTTACAACCAGGAGGGAGGTGAGAGCATTTTTTTTATTTGTATATTTATATATTGTTTTTTATTTTGTTATCCAGATTCCTTAAATGGAAAACATGAATTTTATTAATCTATATATAATTAATTAATTAATATTTCTGTGCAGTCGTATACCTGGACATTGGGTACAACCGCCACCGCCTTCTAATGAAGTATGGGCTTCTTATCTTGTTAAACCAAAATAATATATATAGAAATTTCTTTTTATCGAGAGAACAGTGCTGGATACGCATCTCGACTCGACATCTAACAGAGTGGAGATATTTTTGTAAGCCGGTTAAGAATGCGTCGAGTCTGTGACATAATAACTGAACTATAATATTATTTTTCGTAAACATTAGGATTTTGATACGATATAATTTGAAAAAATTTACTTATGTCAGGTGCGATAGATAAATTTGATAGAAAGGCAGATATCACAAATAAGCCATATCTTGGTCAAATTTTAGTGTAGGGATTTTGATGAATAAGTAATATATTTTATGTTATTTAATTTAATTTTAGTTTTGAGGGAAAAAACTGCCGTGTTTTTTCATTGCTTAGGAACCATAGTTACAAGTGTGTGTCGTCTAATAAATATATTACAAACTCGATTAAATGTAAAGGAAAAACCAAATCACTAACAATATCTAACTATCCTAATATCCTAACCTAAGATTGGATTTGAAGTATCTCAGAAATGCTTCATCTATAGCCATCTCTTCACAGAAGATAAGGTTATTACGAGCAGGACCAGACCTGAGCTTTGGCCGAGTTGACCAAGGTCACATGACTCCATTTTTTTAATGAGCCTTTCTTTTTTTATGAAAGATCCATTATATATATCCATATCAATAAAACTACCCATTCCTTGTTCTTGATCCGGACCCGCTAACTTCTCCAGAACCCGGACCCGATACGCATGCCTTATTCCTTAGAGTAATGATAGGGACCACGAATTTGTGACCAAGAATTGACCACACCTGCCACGTGGCGGCTGTCTATTGGCTGCATCTTTTGCACAACTTTAATGCAGTCAATGGACAGCTGCCACGTGGCAGGTGTGGTCAATTCTTGGTCACAAATTCGTGATCCTATCATTACTCATTCCTTATGCTTGTCGGTGAAATTACTCTTGCCTATGACTGCGACAGGAGACAAGACGTCGCCGCCGGTCGAATACGATGACATAAGAGCCATTTCGCCAGTTGCCACGGTTTGTATTTTGCTTAGCGTTACTGCTTCACTTAATTCACCTCACAACTCGCCTTCCTGACTTCGAATTTACCCAATTTCGCTTAGTGCTTCGCTCAGTTCACTCAATTTGCGGCCGGAGGCTTAAAAATTCACTTCATTGGGTTAATTCGGTTAAGAATTGGGTTATTCACTTCGAAATTGGGTTAATTCATTTCGATTTTGTCTCCAAACAGTGGAATTCGCCTCAGAAATTAGTATGTCAGAATTGGTTAAAGAATAATTGGGTTAATCACTTCGATTTTGGCAGGTTTAATTTTACGATTATTTAGTAAAAACCAAAAAGAGGTCCAAAAGTTCTCTTACATACGCCTCTTTTGTCGGTGGCCAGAATTGCTCCCAGTGGCCAATTTGCTGCAAGGATTGCAATCACTTACAGTCGTCTTTTTTAAATACTGCCAGTCATTGGCAGAATTGCTGCTGCCACTCGTTGCCGGAATTAATTCAAGGTTGCTAATTGTTGACACAGGCACGAGGAGACTGTTCAAAGTCCAGCAAATAGAAAGGTTCTTTTCCAATCCTAATCAATATTTGTTCATTATTTTTTATTTTGTCATTTCACATTTTCTAGAATTTTATTTACTGCAATCAAGTTATTTCGAAATTAAGGAATTAAGTTTACAAAAAATTTAGTTATAAGTTTCAAATTACTCTTGAAAATATCGATTACTATAACAAATTTCAATAAAAACTCTTAATATATAGGTTTGTTGGTCATATTTACTGCAATCAAGTTATTTTTAAATTTAAGTTCTTATAATCTTCGTCACATGCCTCCGAAAATACAGGACCGGACCTGATTACGAGCCAGTCAAATACTATCCCTAAAGCCCCACCTATACTTATCCGATAATTTTTTTGCTTGTTTGTCTAGACTTTGATATTTAGACATGTTATTTAATTTTAGAAGTAGATAATTTAGATAAGTCCCGTATGATACAATTCATTATTCAATTCTAGTGTCATATGTACCTAAATATTTTATGTATGGTTGGTTTAATATGCATATAAATATTTAAAACATATTTAAGTTGTATGTTGGACATACTCCCATGTCATCTTTTTATGTTTCATTATTTTCTAACAGTTAATAAGGTTTCATCATTAATTAATAAAATTTATGCTCGAGTTGAGAAGAGTCGAGTCGCCCCGGGTTCCAACCAAACTCGGGAAGTCCACTCCCGAATGAGTTAAATTGGAATATTCTTTTTCCATACAAAATTTATATATTTTTGTTATTCGAATCTACTTTTTTGTTAATATTTAATATTGCTTACATATGATTTAAATAAACACATATATTTTTATTAATATATATATCTATTAAAAAATGAATTATAAGAATAAGAATCATACATAATACAAAGTAGGTTATATTTATATTTTTTCTGTTTAAACAACTCTAATATTAAAAATTTCAAAACTTAACATAAGTGAAAAAATAATAATTTATCTATTAAAACTTAATTTTTTTTAAACGTATAAACATATATCGAATATTTTTATTGAATGTCAAAATTAAATAACTTCTTTGAACATATAAGTATATATCGATATTATTTTCATTGTTAATGTCATAGTGCACAATTGCATTTTGAATCAATAAAAAATTTATTAGTACTCTATAACTAATAACGTATTTTGTGACAACATATGTTGTATGATTCATTATTTTTTTATATTTAATATTTTATTAAATATTACGAACAACAGTTATATAATATTTGTTGTTATGTTTTTTTCGTAATATTGTATTACGTGCCATATATTATCGTACGATGTATTATTTTTTCATAAAAAAAATGAATAGTATTATCGTAACGTAAGTCTCGTATTTTATTTTATAATAATACTAGGAGAATACTCTCGCTACGCGGCGAGCATGTAAATCATGTTTTTCATTGTAATACAAATTAGACATTTGTATAATAATATTAATAATATCATCTAAAATAAAGTTATTTGAATTTATTTATCTATGATTATTCATCTGTTTTACAATTATTTTACATTATGATAACACATTTTTTTTTATTTTTTAATCAAATAATAATACTTATATTAGTGTCATTATATAATAATATATGAAATATAAAACAATTTTACAAAAAAACATAACAACAAATATTATATCATTGTTTGCAATATTTCATACAATATTAAATATATAAATAATAAATCATACAACATATGTAGTAACACGTTATTAATTATATAATATTAATAATTTTTATTAATTCAAAATGCAATGAAAAATATAAAATAATATAAAACTTAATAGCGGAAGTAATTTAATAAATAATATCAAAATTTAATTCATAATAAACATAAATACAAATTATTTTATATCATATGATTTGTTTTTAATTTACATTTTTCAAAATAACAATATTATTTTATAGGTGTACTATAAGTTCAAGAAGTTATTTAGATGGATAAACTATTTTTTAATTCTATTTTTTTTTTAAAAAATTAATATTATATTTGTTTGTTTAAAAACACAAATGTAATCTACTTAGTATTATTATGAGATTCTTATAGTTATAATTTAAAAAAAAAAAAATACTTAACAAATATATTATGCAAATAAAATACTTCAAAATTTATTATGTAAATATGTATTTTTTTGGATTGTATTTTCTTACATAATATTTTTACAAATTGAAATTATGAAAAACGGTATGTATGAACTATGTTAATACGGATATCAAAATAAGGAGAAAATTAAAATGAATATATTTGATGAGTTTATAAAATTAAATTTCTAAAAATAATACTAATATATATTGTATTTTTTATAATATTACATATTCAATTATTAATATTTCATTTATAATTTTTTTTCATATTCCATTGCATTCACGTTTGATCATGTAATCTTATGTGAAATATTGAACAATTAATTAGACTTGGTGTAATGTGAACTTAATCTATAATAATAGTCAACATCATCAATGTATGATAATCTGACTTTCTAAGAATGCTTAAAACATAATGTAAAATAATGACACATAAATTACTACACAAATTATGATCTTCAAAAAATTTAACAAAAATTTAGTGATTGAGAATACTCCACATCACTAAATTTAAGGGTTCAAATTAATACTTACAAATAGTCATACAAAATATATGTATTAAATAATCAAATATAATATTAATGTATACGATGAAACCACATTACTTAATCTAATGGTTAATAATCATGACAATAATGATGACGTGGTTTCACGAGAAGACTAAAAAATAAATGCAAAATAAGTGATGGGTAAATTATCAGGATATTTGTAGTGAAAGTGAAAAAATTAATTAACATGCTCGTCACAAAATCAATTGATACTCGTCAAAGCAAGAAGATCCCCCACAGGAACAGAGGTTCTCTCCAATCTCCTTGCTCCATGTAGAGAGAGACACGTGAGGGGCGGAGCTTGGGCATAGCACTGTTCACGTGATATTTATCCATGAACAATTCCAAAGCTCCCTGCATGGAAGACACCTATTTGGTGGGCCCCCTGTTCCGGAGCTTGGGCACGCCTTTTTTATCTTTTCTCTCTGACTCTTTTCGTCCCACCACTTGTCCGGCACTCAATTCTTCACCAAATTTCATTAATGCCTTCTTGATGACTCGACAAATAAATAACTCTCATTATCCGATTAAATAATAGTACTGAAAGGACGCCAGTACAGTCTAACAATAAAAACAAAAAAAGTAACAAGCGATCATAAAAGGCTGTGCTCCATTTCGTCTTCTCTTTCCAATCCAATCGCCATTTTTGTGTGCTAGTTTAGTTGTTTGCGATGGAGCAGAAACATCTAGTGATGTCGGCGTTGGGGATTGGGCTTGGAGTTGGAGTCGGGCTCGGGCTGGCGTCCGGCCAGACGGTGAACAAGTGGACCGTGCCGAGTGGAACGTCGACTGGTGTCACGGCGGAAAGGGTGGAGCGGGAATTGATGAGATTGGTTGTGGATGGGAAGGAAGGGAAAGTTACTTTTGATCAATTTCCTTATTACCTTAGGTATATTCACTTTGGCTAGTTTTTTTTTTCTGATCTTTTTCACTGTGATTCTTGGTGGTCTCTTTGGAGTGTTTAAGATTTGCAAATCAGTACTTTGATTTTTGTTTGTTTGTTCATGAGATCCTTGGAGAGATACTCTGAATTTACCGTAGTAGAAACAGAGAAAAATAACATGAATTATAAAGGAAAATTTTATCCTTACCCCGTATGCACCACCACATCCTCTGTATCCCTAATTAGCACACTTAATTAATTGGCAATTAACAATATACACTCAATTAACAGTTAATTAATATTAATTCTTAATTCTTAATTCATATATATATATATATATATATATATATATATATATATATATATTGTTAATCGAGTGTATCTTGTTAATTACTTGTTAATTAACTGTGCTAATTAGGGACAGAGAGGATGTGGTGATGCATATGGGGGATGGGTAAATGGCATCAATTATAAATAAGATAGCTAACTATTCTGAATATTTTTAAATAGGAAAATGTTAGACATACCCCCACCTCTCCCCAAGAGTCTCGATAATGTGTATATGGTTTAACACCTTAAGAATTAACATCTTAATTTATGATTTGACATATTAATTGAATGTTCAATCATAAATAAAGACGTTAAATCATGTATATTTATGTGTTAATTTTTAAAGTGTTAAATTATATTCACGTCATCAAAACTCTTGGAGGGACTAGTAGGGGACGTACATCACTACTCTTTTAAATATTCCTCACTGATATATTAAAAAACAAAATCCCTGCAAACTTGTTTTCATTTTAATTTGCCCCCTAAATTTTTAGACCCTCCAAAAAAGTTGAAAAAACCCAACAAATTGATGAATTGTTTTTTATCCGCCACAGTATTAATATTATCTTTTAACATTTCATCCGAATTTACTTTTTCTGGATCAAAATATCCTCACAATTTTTTTTATATTTCTATAATTCAATTCATAATATTATATAGTGATATTTATTATTATACTATTTGTAAGAAGTGAAGGTTTCTTAAAATATTCTTAAAATATTCAGAAAAGATGAGTTTTTTTTGTAATAATTTCCTGAAAAACAAATACGAGTAAACTTTACTTGCAAACTCTGCAATTTGATCCTTAAACATCATTATTTTTCCAAACCGGTCCTGTATTTCTTCCATTTTACTTCCTAATGTATATAAAATTTAATTGTTCTAAACTCGTTTTTATACGTGTGAAAAAATGGCAGTGAACAAAATCGCATGGTATTGACGAGTGCAGCGTATGTTCACTTGAAACAAGCCGATATTTCTAAGTATACTAGAAATCTTTCTCCAGCTAGTCGAGCCATTTTGTTATCAGGACCTAGCGGTAATTAAATTCGTCTATATAAATTATAATAATTCTTGCAATTTTACTTTTGTTTACGCTTTATTATTCATTTATTTTTAGAACCTTATCAACAAATGCTTGCAAAGGCACTTGCACATTATTTTGACGCGAAATTATTATTGCTTGATGCAACGGATTTCTCCCTAAAGGTTAGATATATTTGTTTCTATGTATCATGATAAAAATGTTTATATATTATTAATTATATTTTCTCTTTTTTTCCTTGGGTTCAGATGCAAAGCAAGTATGGCGGTGGGAACACTGAATCTGTAAGGCTTCGAATTTTTGTTTATTTACAGTATTGCCCTTGAAAAACATTAATATTTATCTATATTATATACTTGATATAATTGATTTTTTTGTTGTTGATTATTACAGTCTCTTAAACAGTCCATTTCTGAAACAACGCTCGAGAAAATGTCTGGTTTATTTGGATCTCTTTCGATGCTTTCTATGAAAGAAGAACCAAAAGGTAAATATAATATGTGAAGAATTAAATATTTTTTCGAATAATTTATCTCTTAACTCTTGTTCATTTTTCTCAACAATGTTAATTTTCAATCTTTTTTATTCAGGTCCATTAAGAAGGCAAAGTAGTGGCGTTGAGATGAGATCAAAGTTGAAACTTTCACTTCTACTAAAATTTTCTATCTTTTTATTTTCTATTTCAAGCTATAATACTTATAATTAAGAACTAATTCACTAATTGTGCAATTAATAGGGCATTAGAAGGTGCAAATAGCATGTCAAAACTTAGAAGAAATGCATCTTATTCATTTGATATTAATAGTCTCTCATCACAAGGCTCTTCTCATAATCCAGGCAAGTGAACTTAAATCTATTTAAAAAACTTAATTAAAGGTTGATTAAATCTCTATTAACCATTAAATTGCAGCTCCACTGAAACAAAATAGTAGTTGGTCTTTCGACGAAAAACTTCTAATTCAATCTCTTTATAAGGTATCAATCAATAAGTTCTGAAATTTTCATAAAAAAATATTTCTGACAAATAATTTATTCTTTTTTCATTCAAATTAGGTTCTTGTTTGCGTCTCGAAGAAATCACCAATAATCCTGTACGTCAGAGACGTCGAAAAGCTCCTCTTCAAATCACAAAGAATGTACACTCTCTTTCAAAAAATGCTCGAGAAGCTCACGGGTCCCATTCTACTTCTCGGGTCCCAAATCCTCGAACCCAATACCGATATCGACCTGAATCTCAACAATTCTCAAGATCTCTCTCTCCTCTTCCCTTACAACATCGAAATAAAACCGCCCGAAAACGAAACCCATCTCACGACATGGAAATCGAAATTAGAAGAGGATATCAAAACCATGCAATATAAAGATAATAGGAACCATATCAACGAAGTTTTGTCGCTGAATGATTTGGAATGCGATGATTTGGAAAAGATTTGTTTTGGGGATACGATTGTATTGAGCAATTATATTGAGGAGATTGTTGTTTCGGCCATTTCGTACCATTTGATGAATAACAAACATCCCGAGTACCGAAATGGCAAATTGGTTATTTCTTCAAAGAGGTAATTTGTTACGGTACTTATTATTTTAATTGGGAAATTTGTATTTTGAAGTGTTTCTTTTTGGTAGTTTATCACATGCATTAGATATTTTTCAAGAAAAGAAGTTGTGTGACAAGGATACTTTGAAGCTAGAAGCAAAGGTTAGTGTAAATTCAATATCACAGGTTCTATTTATAGCTATGTTTTAATACATTTTTTCCTTTTTTTATTATATATAGACCGATAATGAAGTTGCCACGAAAACAGAAAAGAAAACAGAGTCTCCATTACCAGAAAAAACAGACTCTGTTTCTAAAAAGGATCCTCCTACTAAAGTACCATTTATAATTTATAATTCTAATAATATTATTCTTTTAATTTTTTTTTGCATATAAACATAATGTTGCTTTGTGTGATAGGAAATTGCACAGGATAATGAGTTCGAGAAGAGAATTAGATCTGAAGTAATACCGGCCAATCAAATCGGCGTAACATTTGATGATATTGGATCCTTAGACGATATAAAAGAATCTCTCGAAGAGCTCGTCATGCTTCCTCTAAAAAGACCTGATCTTTTCAAAGGCGGCCTTTTGAAACCGTGCAGAGGAATTTTACTCTTTGGCCCTCCAGGTGTTATTAAATTACAGAAATGATTTCAATCAAGGAGAGGGTATATACGATATTAAACCATCCAAAAATACAGGCACGGGAAAGACGATGCTAGCAAAAGCAATAGCGAATGAAGCAGGAGCGAGTTTCATAAACGTGTCCATGTCGACCATAACCTCGAAATGGTTCGGAGAGGACGAGAAAAACATTCGCGCGTTATTTTCCCTCGCGGCGAAAGTCTCGCCCACAATAATATTCGTGGACGAGGTGGATAGCATGTTGGGCCAAAGGACCCGTGTTGGGGAACACGAGGCCATGAGGAAAATCAAGAACGAGTTCATGACTCATTGGGACGGGCTTTTGAGCGAACCCGAACAAAGGATTCTTGTTCTTGCGGCTACGAATCGACCGTTTGATCTCGACGAAGCTATTATTAGGAGATTCGAAAGAAGGTTATACATGGTTTTCTTTGTAATTTAATTGATTAAAAGCGTGCTTAATTAATGTTCTTTTTTTATTTGAATGTGAAAAGGATAATGGTTGGATTGCCGTCGATGGAAAGTAGGGAGCTTATTTTAAGGACGCTTTTATCGAAAGAAAGAGTGGACGAAGGACTTGATTACAAAGAACTTGGGAATATGACTGATGGATATAGCGGAAGCGATTTGAAGGTTCATATCAATGATTATAAATTGTGGAATTTAGCCTCGATTATTTTTCAATTTTCTTCGGTTATGTATCTACTTTGGATTTTTGATAGAATCTGTGCACTACCGCAGCATATCGGCCTGTTAGAGAGTTGATCCAAAGAGAGAGGCTTAAAGAACTGGTAGGATTTTAATTTAAAGATCTTGTATTAGAAAATATGAGAACATTTGAAATAAATACTAACAAGCTTAAATAGCAGGCCAAGAAGAAGAGTGGAGCAGGAGACAGATCGTCAGAGGAAAAACGAGACGAGGAAGAAGAAAAAGAACAAACCGTGTTTCTTAGGGCTTTGAATATGGAAGATTTGAGACAAGCAAAGAACCAAGTTCGTTCGTTTCTTTTTTTTTTTTTACCTTTTCTAAAAATAAATAAAGTTTGCGAGGTAAAAATTTCGAAAAAATACAGGTGGCAGCTAGCTTTGCAGCAGGGGGGTCTGTAATGGGTGAATTGAAGGAATGGAACGAATTATACGGAGAAGGCGGTTCGAGAAAGAAGCAACAATTGACGTATTTCCTGTGAGCGTGTAAAATATAAATCTATGTTGTACACTTTAATTTTTTAGAACTACATTAGTATTTATGTTATATATCATGAGAATGTGAGACTATTGAAAATGCGGCTTGGTGAGAGGAATATTATCGACGCCCTTTTTAGAGTTTGCTACTTAATTTACTTTCTCTTTTTTTTCCTTGTGTTGTTGAAGAAATATCAAAAGAGAAAACTTTACTGGATTGTATTTATGTATTTTTTTCGAGAGAATTTTTTTATATTCCTCCTACATACTTAAATAACATATTTATTCCTGTTAATAACGTATTTATCCTCTGTAAACTCAAGTTATATCAAATTTATCCACTCAAATTTATTAAAATATCAAATTGTCTCGATTTACCGTTAATTTTAACCATAAAATTTGATTTGAAATCAAATTAAAGGAACAAATAAAAATTAAATGACAAAATTACCCTTTCTTTTTCAGTTGAATCCTCTCTCTCTAACTGTTTAATGAAAATCTTATACGAACTCCAAATCTCTACTGTTTTTTAAGATTTGACTGAGTATAGTTTCGATGCGGTACCAACATGAACTTCTTCTACCGGTATAGTTTCGATTCGGTTAAGGAGCCGGTTTGGGTTTAGAATTGTAACCAATTGACGAGAAGGGTATTGTACTATGAACGTTATGGTTATGATTATGTTACAATATTAGGCATTCTTAGAAGAATTGGACATGAACGATACAAGCATTGTTTATCAATGTACCTACAAAATTTGGAAAAAAAGAATATAATTTTTAAACTGAAAGTAAATTTCATAATTGTTCAAATGTCTAAATTGGACATGAATGATACACCAATTAAGCTCAAACTCAAATGTCTATTATTTAGCCATCAATATCAATTCAATGTCATCGACTCATAAATATGAATTCAACATTATTATGCCTAGTTAATCACATTAATCACATAATCAATAAAGTTACCTTTGCACCATTCTCTGCTCAATTTGAGTCTATTTCCATGCAAATAACATATGTAGAGGAACATGAAACTGCAGCTTATATTTCCCTGCTTTATTTACTCACCTCACATAGTGACATCTATCTATCTATCTATAATAGTTCTAATCGAGTTGATTGGGCCGTAAAATCCCGCTTCCACGTCGCCAGTTACTGTATTGCTTCTCTGAATAAATTCGCGTATCTCGCCCTCGCGAAGCCCTAGCGACCGCGACCGGAAAAGGAGGAAACGGTGTGGACGAAGCGGACGATTCCGACCTTCATAGCGGCGTGGACGTGCGGAGAAGCGTCGGTTGAGCGACGGTAAACCCTAGCCCCAAGACGGAGCTGCTCGAGAGCGACGATAAACCCTAGCCGCGAGCCGGAGCCGGAGCCGCTGGAGAGCGACGGTAAACCCTAGCCGCAAGGCGCACGAGAGAAAAGAATTAACGACGCGGAGCAAACGAGAAAACAAGGAACGATTGCGTCTTCTCTCCTCTCTCTGACGATCTAGCCGGTCGACGCTAACTGGTACCGGTTCTTGAACTTCACATTTTTGGGCTGAGTAACAAGTATCCATCGAGACCTTTCCGTTCATGTGTGCAAAGGTATTTATTCTCCTTCTGCTTTTTTTTGTGCCGATTAGCGATGGCATGTGAAGAATTAGTATTTAAGTGACTGAATCAGCGCTAATTTTCACTAAATTAGAGTTTAGTTTATAATTTATGACATTAATTTTGTAATTTCTTTCATTTTGTTCTTCAGATTGCAACGAATCCACTTTTCATTGATATTATTACCCGAAATTTTGACTCTTTATTTGCTGCTTTTGCTGTTATTTGCTTCTTCCATGTCGTTGCTTTATTCACCCTTCGATGCTTTCTTTTACTGTCGTAGGATCGTGAGTTAAAAGAGGGTAAAACAATGGCGCGACAATGGCGGCTCCTCATTCACGCTCCAGAAGAAGAGAAAAACCAGACGAAACCCTAGGATGCTCGCAGGCCGACGCGATTGGTGGTTCTTTAGGCGGCTTCTTCGGCTGGAAAATACTGGTGGCAGATGGCGACCAAACCCTAGAAACGAAATCCTGACAAAACGAGAGCGACGACCGATGACGACGAAGCCTCGCCATGGCAGCATCTGCGGCCAACCGCCTCACCTATCTCTCTTCACGGTTTGGGCATGCTTTGAAGAGAGCACGGCCAATCTTCTCTACCTACTTTCTTTGTCTCTTCCTAACTCGCAAATGGGCAGAACAAGCTACGTCGTCCTCCATCGTCCAACAAATCGCGGGAGATGAAGCGGTTTCTTTATTCCTGTATTTAAGGATCGGGTATGAAGCGACAAATGCAAGAGGGAGGATGGCGAATTGGACCATGATTTATGCGATTTTGGGTCTTTCAGGTCTGATTTTTCAATTTCCTTAGATACAAAAAGCTACAAACACATCAAATAATTCATTTCTTTTTGTGATTTCAGCACTATCTTTTGTTGAAATTGGATTTCATATTCCCTCTAATGGTATCGTGCGTGCATTTCGTTTGTTTGTCAATAGGAACATATGTGACATAGCTGTGAAGCGATGAATCTGCACAGTGTACATCTTCTTTCTCTCTCTTAGAACATTAATTATTGTTCATTTTCAAAATTGATGCTTTTTATGTTATTTCAGAAATTACACCTTTTTCATTTCAATCTTTTTCTTTATAAAGTTTTAGCAATATCCATGTTTTTTAAATATTCTGGATTCGGGACTTTTCTTTTAATTTAAGAATAATTTGTTTCCACTTAAAATATCAGATATTTCGAGGGTTTACTTCAGAAAATTTCAATATTTTTTGGGCCTTTTGGTAAAAATCAGCATATTAGTCATTTCTGATAAATTTTAGCATTAGTTAGTGTCATTTTTTTTAGCTTCCACATATTTGTCCTTTTTGTCGTTTTCAAAAATTACAGTTTTTCCTTTCAAATTTCACTATTTTTGAGTTACATTTTAACATAATTTCACAATTTTTTTTCCTTCTTCAATATCTCAGATATTTTGAGGGTTTAATTTATAAAAATTTAATAATTTTTGGGCCATTTTAATAAAATCACCACATTAGTCCTTTTTTTTTAAATGTCAGCATTAATTAGTGCTCCTTTCTTAATTTGAGCATAAATTTCAACTCTTTTGGTTCTTTACATAAATTAGAATTTGTGATTTCAAATTTCGATATTTCGATATTTTTTAGTGGTTCTTAACAAATTTGGACACAATTTCAGCATTATCTGGTGTATTTTTAAATATCAGATTATTTCAACATGTTTTCTACGTAAGTTCCAGTTTTTAGAGGGGATTTTGGTGATTATCAATATTTTTGGGGTTTTTTTTGCATTACACCTTTCATGTATATTATTTTCATTATTAATTTCCATCAATTTTGTGCAAAAAAAGCCTTGATCATGCCTCATTTACAAAAAAACTCGACATTATTGAAATTTCCAAAAAAAATATTACTTAACAGTGTCAATTTTGATATAAGTGTTTTTGCTTTTTCTGATAATGTGTTTTTTTTTTTCTGTTTCACATTTTTTTTCAATATATTCTTTACATTTTCAAATCTTCGCAATATGATGCATATTTCAGACTTTACGAAATTACTTTTCCAATTTTTATAATTTTCTGAATGCATGTGGTTATTTCAAATATTTTCATGTTTCAAAAATACTTCCAAAATGCTGAGATTACCTCAATTGTTTGGTATTTCGATACTCCAAATACTTCTTTTAGAGAAAGAACTCCAAAATTCAAATATTTGTTTTCGAAATTACCGCAAGTTGTTGTTTATGGTTACTATTATTCATTGCTCATAAATCACACGAAAATATTTTTATATTTTTTGGGGGGGGTTCTTTGGTTATTTTGAAGTTTTCAAGGGTATAATTGCAAAGTGTCATGTATTAATTTTATGGTTGTTTCAATTCTTCGCTGTTATTGTTCTCTGATTTCCGATTTCAAGGAATCGGATGGCAATAGATTACCACAAGATCGATGCACATGTCAACCAGTTGAAGGGAAGCCGTTCCAGGTTTGCATTTCTTCTTTTTTGAATTTTTTTTTTCTTCACTATGAATTTGGATATAAATGAAATAGGTGGAAACAGTGCTTAGATGAGGTGTTGGTACTGGCAGAGCAAGGTGCATATGTAGACGACCAGCTGGTTGTGCAGGCCCCGGTACTTCTGCTCAACAGATGAAGAATGAAAGTGAACAAGAAATAGAAGAGGAGAATTACGTCGCAAAGGTATCATCAAAGAAAGAAAAGAAGCGACACGAACGCGAAGCTCGATGCCAAGTATCTCTCTTTCTCATTCACCCTTTTTTATGAATTCGAATCAGAAAAGACGAAGAACACGAAGCCTCAGAACGCAAACAGGACGAAGAGGAAATCGCTAAAAAGGCAAAAATGTGGAGATTTAAATCAAGGTGGGGCCGTGGTTCTGGCGCTGAAAGACCAAAAAGCAAAGCATCGTTACTTTGGAGAAAATCTGCAATTCTGAAAGATATGTATCTGCTAAAAAAACTGCAATTTCAAAAGACATCCCGAGCTCTCATGTCGTTGTAGGCAGTCCTGAACCATTAAAGGTACTCCTTTTTTAACTATATAATTTTTCTCTTTTTGGTTATTAACAAGAAAATTTGCAAAACAACCCCTGTTTTTTCTTAAAATTAAATATTTTATTTTCAAACCAATCCAAAATGTACAGGACTATTATTATAATTATTTTCTGTAATCTTCAGTAATGCTTTTTTAAATTTACATTTTAGGCTTAATGTAGAAAACTTTTGGAAATTTCCTAATTTTAAAATCTTAATTCACTTTTCTCAAATTTCCGGAGTAGATAATTTTTGTATGCAAATAGATTAGATTGACATTGGCTATCTACAACCTAGGCAACATTTTCCTAAACGAAATTCTTCTCCTTCGTGTTTTCTTTCCTTCTTTTTCAAAATAATAGGGCTTTTTTAATTTGTACGGACATTCATGATATTTCTAATTTTGCAAGGTTATAAATGAGATTAAGAGTTTTGCAGGGTATACATGATATTAATTATTGTTTTAAAAAAATTATTGCAATTCAAGGTTTAAGTTTTTAATCTCAAACATTTTAGAGGTGTTTTTGATAATTTGTTATTAAATGACATTTAAGAATTTTTGCAAGTTGTACATGATATTAATTTTTTTCTATTTTTTTTTGCAATTCTATGTATAAGTTTTTAATTCTAAACATTTAGAGGTGTTTTCTGTAATTTTCAGTCTTTACAACAAATTTTATAGTAACGATTGAATGTTAAATATTTGTTACTTTTTTTTATGCTCAATAAATTAGGTGTAATGATTTTGATCAAAGCATATCAATTTGTGAATTGACCTGGATGTAATTTTTTTTAAATTTCTGAAATTGGGAGTAATCTGAACAAATCTTTTAATTTTTTTTATTGCGATTTGCAAAACTGAGCAATGTTTTGGTTATTGTTTTCTCAAATTTCAAAACTCTTCGGATTTCTTTTTGCAAAAATCAGCAATATTTTTTTTAAGAAACAATTATATTTGGTACATATAATGAAATTTCAGCAATCATTACAATTATTTTTTGCACGAAAGAACATTTTTAGGGTGTTCTGCAATTTTCAGCATTTTGGAGGGCCTTTTGGAAAAAAATTCTCATGTTTGATTTTTTTTTTTTTTTTTTCAAATTTCAAAAGTTTGAGGATAGTTTTTCAATTTTCATTACTTTTGGGGGTTCTTTTATGATTTTATGCAATCTTTAGTATTTTGATATGCAGAAAACCAATATTTTAGGGTTTCTCTGCAATTTTCAGCCTTTAGATAGTATTTTCTTTGGTAATTTTCAGTTTTTTTACATTTTCAATATTTTTAGGCTTTATCGAAAATTCCAGTAATTTGTTGGGTTCTTTCATAATTTGCAATAATATTTGATTTATATATTATATTAGTGATTGAAGGTGGAGCATCCCGGCACAAGAAACACCCGCCAGCGGGGCAACAAAGCAACGACGTTCCCTAGCAAAATCTGGCTGGAGCACGTTGTTAATGTCAGGGAAGAAGTCACTTTGATGAATTGGGGAAAAGCGATTATTAAAAAGATTGTTAGGGATCCAAATGAAAAAAGGGGAAGATTTTCGGGTTGATTGGCGAATTACATTTGGAATGGAGCGTTAAGAGTACAAAACTGAAGGTCACTTTGTTACCTGATATCGACGATTTGGTGAACGTTACTCTCTTTGAGTTTAATTATTTAATCAAGAAGAAAAAGGTTAGAAATTGTCCTTAATTGTTTTAATTCGTGATTATTGTTTTTTTGTAGTTTTGAGTAATTTTTGGAGTAGTTGGCGGAGGGAGAGGATTTCTTGGATAATTTCAATGTGATTACAAGAAAGGAGATGGCTGCGTTGGCCGTTGGAGGGTCCGAAAATGAAGAACTTCAAGAATGGAGAGGTCGTGCAACTGGAGAGGAGGGGGTATTATTTATGTGACCTGGTGTTTGTCTGTAGTTCGAAAACGATTGTACTCTTTGCGATTCCTGGTGGAAGGCAGCAGGCTTCTCTCAATTACTAACTAACAAATTTGTTTTTTTATCGACTTATATTTTTTATTTTTTTAATGTTTATGTGATATTTATGAGTTTTTGGTTTGTATTGTGTGGAGATTTTGTTTTATGTTTATGTTTGTGCAATTTTTGTCGCAATCTTCATATTTGTCTTTTTGGGTATGTAAGATATTTTGGAGATCTTTGTCATAATTCGGTTGATATGTTTTATAAGATAATTACTATTCTAAATATCACTTTTGAGAACAACAAAAACAAATAAAGATCAAGGGTTCAATTCTCAGAATCTCAAACACGCGATATTTCAATTTTTTATAAAAGAGAAAGCTTTAAGGTTAAAATTGAAAATACAAATTTTTAATTTCTAAAAATCGTTAGGACACTAAATCTAAAAAGACTAAATTTTTATTTGTTTTCTTGATACCACAATAACTTGAGGGACCAATCATGTAGTAGTAAAGCGTATTTTTATATAACTAATACAAGAAAAATAATCGTTCTTTTCATTTTTCTGGAAACCCCGAAAAACAAAAATAGACCCGCGCAATTGCGCGGGTAAAACGCTAGTACTAATTGAATGTAGAGCCAAGCTAATAACTTCATTTTCCATCCTAATGGGATCCCTCTATCTCAACACTGTTGAGAGAGAGAGAGAAGAGAGGTGTTCTCTTTATTTGGATTTTGAAGTACTTCAAGGAGATGGATATTGAGATAGGGAGAAAGATGGAGAAAAAAGGAGAAACATCGAGTTAGGGAGAAACCGAGGAGAGAGATATTTGGAAGGAGAAAGATAGAGATGATGAATACCGTGTATGAAGAGAAGGGTATAATGGTAAAGTCATCTTTCCATAGTGAAATTTGATGGGCAGTTTTTTTTTTTTTTTTTTTTTTGAAATTTATTAGCCCGTAGGCCCCACCCCCTACATCTACTCCTAGGCCCTACCCCTACCCTTACTAGACTACCCAGTTTCTTTTGTTTCCCCAACCGGTTTCAAACCCGGGTTCTTGGTGTGGTAGCCGGTGTACCATCCGAAGCGCTAGCGCTACAGGCGCCGATGGTATGGGCAGTGTTAATTATAGATAAATTAAGTTCAAGAGGGACAAATATGTTATTAAGGATTTTACAAGGATAAATTTGTTATTTAGATGTTAAGAAGGGACATACGTGTAATTCTCCCTTTATTATTTTAATGTCTATTGCATAGTTCGTAATATCGGCCGAGATAAAAAAAATTCGGCCGAGTATCTCGGACTCGGTGGCCACCGAGCCGATTTTGACCCGATAAAATCGGATCCGAGTCACCGAATTTTTTTATTTTTATTTTTAAAGAATAGACTATATGAATCTATGAATTATCAAATCAACTCAACTCCCTTTCTTCACATGCAGACTATAAAATCAACTCAACTCTTTTTTTTTTAAGAATACACTATAAAAATTTTGATAGAGTTGCACTATTTCTTCACATGCAGGCAGACTAACTCAACTCCCTTTCTTCACATGCAGACTATAAAATCAACTCAACTCCTTTTTTTTAAGAATACACTATAAAATCTTTGATAGAGTTGCACTATTTCTTCACATGCAGACAGACTATATATGTTATCAAATCAACTTCCTTTCAATTTCTTCACATGCAGACTATTTGATCACATGCAGACTATATATGTTATCAAATCAACTCCCTTTCACAATACTATTTCTTCACATGCAGACTATTTGATCGCACTCTATAAAACACTCCCTTGGACTTTCATTCGTTCATCCAATTTCTTCATTCATTCAACATTTATCAACTTCCTTCACAGAGCTATTTCTTAGTCTCCCTAATCTCACACACTATTTCTTATCCTTTCACAAATTCTCTCCTACAAACGGATACCAAGGGTAGAGCAGCACAGCGGATATAATAATATTTTAAGAGTGGTTTTTGTTACAAGAGGTGTAGAGAAAGAGAAATGAGAGTGGAAGAGATGATCCTTCCCAAGTGATCTTCTCCTCCTTATATAGACTACTAAGGAACACTCTCGAAGAAGCTCAATAATTCAGTGCGGGTGCTCACTGGGCCCCATCGTCCACTAAACTAAAGGCTGTCCACAGGTGGGATGTCCTTTACACACCGAATATTATACAAAGTGGGCATCTAGTACAAATAATTGCCCAAAGAAAAGAATAAAGTGAGCTGCACCCATGTGCACTACTCAAAAAGAAATCTAAATTGTTCGAGCTTTAATAATAGGGACTCTGCTCAATGCTTTTGAGCTTTTGGTGACATTCTTCTAGAAGCTGGATATTTCTGGATACTGGGCCTAAAGCATCCCTAGCCCAATTGTCCTTGGAGGCCTTCGAGTCTGGTCTTTTGGAGATAACAGAGGGAAAGGAGTACTTCACAGTCCATGCAGGTTTTTACTGCCTGCTCCCTATGTATCTCTGCGGCCCTTCTTCTCTGGCCCATCTCCTCTTGCATTGTTCTAGGGTAGTTGAATATCAGCTCCTCAGTAATCGTTATTGTTTCCTCCAGTCCTTCATGTGGTGCCCCTAGAGTTCCCCATAGTTCTGCCCGTCGGAGGGCCATGCGAGCTTCCCTTCTTAACGCACCAGGGGTTCGATTGTTTTGTTCCATGCGTGCTCGAATTAAATTAAACATCCTTAAAGTAAAACATAATTTACATATTAGATAATGTGGCTATTTATTATTGCGGTCCACCACTTCCGCATTTTTAAAGTTATTTGTTAAGCGCGGTCACTTCTTCCGCCAAGGGCTTTTGACATACGGTACCCTCTTTCCGTCGATCGTTGGGGCATTCTTTAATCCGAACAATTATAATATTCTTCTAGAAGCTGAATATTTCTGGATACTGGGCCTAAAGCATTGAGCAGAGTCCCTATTATTAAAGCTCGAACAATTTAGATTCCTTTTTGAGTAGTGCACATGGGTGCAGCTCACTTTATTCTTTTCTTTGGGCAATTATTTGTACTAGATGCCCACTTTGTATAATATTCGGTGTGTAAAGGACATCCCACCTGTGGACAGCCTTTAGTTTAGTGGACGATGGGGCCCAGTGAGCACCCGCACTGAATTATTGAGCTTCTTCGGGAGTGTTCCTTAGTAGTCTATATAATGAGGAGAAGATCACTGGGGAAGGATCATCTCTCCCACTCTCATTTCTCTTTCTCTACACCTCTTGTAACAAACACCACTCTTATATTATTATTTCCGCTGTGCTGCTCTACCCTTGGTATCGCCCGTTTCAACCTCCATATTATCTATCCATTGGTGTTCGCAGTTCCTCATTGATTCTGGCAACGTAATTTGCTGTCGCCATCCTGCCGACTCGGTTGTCATCATTAGTACATCTTCATATGGAAGTTCTTCTAGGCTCATTGTCACTTGGTTCGCACCTGTTTCTCCTTCTGAGAATGAGCATATCGCATCGCTGTCGGATTCGCCTATATCGACCGAGAGTACATCCCAGTCCTCAGCTAGGTCTAGGTTTTCGATAATTGCTGCCCTAGCTAGGTTGCCCGTTTTCTTTCTGCATTCTCTTGCAAAATGCCCTTCTTCGCCACAAATAAAGCATTTGCATTTTCTGGTTCGATCCGAGTATTTCTTCTTGAATACCCGAATATGAGAGTCATGTGGTTTTCCTTTGTACGATTGTGCTTTTCGTAAACCAAATTTCTTTTGTTTTTGGTAGTATCCGGGAATAGAAATTTTTCCACAGAAGGATAAGTCCTTCAGACTCCGTTGTAGCGCCGCCTTTTTACACATCTCGGCTAGGTATTGGTAAGTAAAGTGTATTCTTGGCAATACCCCAAGTGTATTACCAGGATATTTTGTTTGAAATGCATTTTCTAGTTCTTTACCAATAAGTGGTGGCATTTTTCGGAAGAACTTCACCGATAATTCCGGTGATACATATAATCTACCAGACCTTATTGCTAAGATCTTGTAATCATTGATGTAGTCGAACAAGTTCTTCATGTCGTGGCATGATAACCTCTCCAGGTCGTTATATGCCCTGTCTTGTTCTTCGGTTGACCCCGTTGCCGGGTCTTCCAAGAGGATTACTCGTCTGATTTGGGATAAAACATTTTGCGGGTCATCTGCTATGTTAACGATCTCTTCGTATTCGGCTGGAAAGGCCATTCTCCATTGAATCCAGAGTTTCTTTTCTAGCTCTCCGAGTAGGTTCTCGATGTAGATGACTTTTGCTTTGTTATTTTCCCAGTTTCGTTCGTTCACTAGGTTTAGGGTTATTGATTCCCATCGAGCAATCACATCTGCATAACGACATGGATCTAGGATGGAATCATTTAGAATAGAGTGACAAAAAAAAAGGAACTGTCAAATGTCGACATTGTAACAAAATAATTCATGGATGAGTGTCTCGAGGCAAAGAACATTTCGCACACATTAGTGGAATGTTTCAGCTTGTCCTAGAGTTTCAGCAGAAATTAAAAAAGAGATGAATGAATATGTACAGGGTAAAAAAGTCTGCATGTGAAGAAATAGATCGGCTTATGCACCTTGTGTTTTGTCATTATAACATGAGGCTTAGAGAAAGAAATCTGAGGAGGCGTCAGACTGAGAAATTAATTGATCTGGATGAGATATTCCATGATGATGATCCGTTACAACCTTGGATTAGAGAAACAAAAGATAGTGTACTCGACGGTAGAGATAATTCCGAGTGGTTGAACGATTGTTCATCCGATGAAGAAGAACCGACAAGTAGTAGTAATGATCCCAGCAATGACGATTCTGGCGGTAATAATACAGTTTCGTGTCCTGATGTGGAAGTAATAAGACAATATGATAATATTCCCAATCCGGTTAGAGAGAATCATGGACATGGTACACGTCACAATGTGAGACTCACAAGTTTGTATGAAATATATCGGGTTAGACAAGGGGAAGACAATCCTGATATGCAAAGGAACCTCACAAATTATGGTACCACATATAGTGAGGGATCTAGTTTTTCAGGAATGGATATAAGTTCAACTGCAAGCGCAAACAATGAAAACTATTCCGATCCTTATATTGGTAACGAACAACACGAAAACCGCTCACCCTTCGACTTAATGATGAACATTTTCGACAATACAAATTTACAAATGTATTTTCCTCCTCCTCATGATAAATATGAGGATTATGAGTGTACACAATGCAACCCGCTCGTCACAGTTTTTGGTAGTAGAAGTTTTTAATGTAGTAATTTTGTTATGTAATGTTGGTTATGTAATGTATTTTTTTTATGAGTTCAATTAGTGTGTATCATGTTTATGAATGTTTATATATTTAAAAAAAAAATTATTTTTTTTTTCTATTTTTCCGGTTTTTTTACTAACCGTCCGATTTTTTTTTTTTTTTACTCGTCCGAGTCGACCGAGTCCCGAGTCGCCAGAGCCGATCGAGTCCGAGTCCGATATTCAGAACCATGGTCTATTGTTGAATGTCCCAAAAGAATTGAAAATTTATTTTAAGAATGTTTCGCTCGAAAGTTTAGCTGCATAAATGATCTAGTCATCATTGCCATGCTATGCTGTTAGTTGAAGAAAATCTTTTTCTGCGGAGTGGTAAGCAGCCCGTTCTCCAAAGAAAGACCAATCTGATCGAGTCTATGGTTAATGGGAATGTTTAGCTGCAATGACATATAATAAATGAGGTTAAAAATACAACAAATTAGTTTTCAATCCATTCTTTACATCCATGGTTTGCCACATCATCATTGCACAAGAACTGCATTGCAATTAAATTTCAGAAATGAACCCTCAGTCGAACAACGCCTCTTCACCAAACGATCTCTCTCCGCACAGATTCGCGCATCAGGATTGCAATTAAGGCGCAATCAATTCTCATACTTAGTCCTTAATTTTTCCTCTGAATTTAACCTATTATCATATATATATTTGTTTTCGATCCAGATTTAGGGAATAATTAGTTGAAGCCAAAAACTCAAGGAAGATAAAAGCGTTCGACGAAATTCCTTTGAGAACTCCCGTCCTTAAGATTTTGTAGATTCTCAATTTCAAACTCATTTCGGAGGTACTCGTAACCATTTCTTGTGTATTTGTTTTCAATTTCAGATTTAGGAGTTAATAACTCATTATGTGTTTCTTTATACCATCTTGCAGTTGTACATCAGAATTTCAATTTCATGTTTCTTGTTGTTCGTTTGTAAACTATATATTTTCTGAACACTAAAATTATTTTAAATCCACAAAATATTTTATAAGAAATTGCAGTCCAAAAGATAATCAAATCAAGTCGAGTTGATGTGATTTCCAATCGAGTCGAGTTCGAGATGAACTTTCAACTCAGACTGTATAAAGCTATTTTAAAAACCAGACTATCATAATTTAATTAGTTATTACTATATTTCATGTAAATAATCAATAATGATACATTTACAATAACGTTTTAAAATGCTGTGGCCCAAATCATACTTTGAGGGCCAACATACAAAGTTCGTTAACAAAAATCATCAAAATAAATTTTATTTGTAATGTAAGCTAACATACAAAGTTAGTTAATAAAAGATCATGCAAGTCCAATCATTTATTTAGAATGTTAACCGTACAATTCATCAAAAACATATGATTCCAACTTCCATTTTCACAACAAAAGCATGCTATGAGAATCTTAGCTTATTTAACTTGTAAAAATCACATTGGCGAGTGCCCATAGTTGAATTATGTTTGCCCAAAACTTGATGTATTTTCTCTCCCCAAATTTGTATTACTATTTAGAAATGAGAAATCAGAGAAAATCAATTATATCATGTTATAAGTCATTACTGCAGCAATTGTTAGATTAAAAAAAAATACTATAATTTTATTTTTCAAGTAACTATTTAGTTGTAAAAACTTTTCTAGTGGTACGAAACAATCTATTCTGACAGGGCCGACCCTATAACTAGCCAGTTGTAGAATTTATCACAATCTCCGTTCTTCAAAGGCCTGATTTTTGCTTTTAGTATGTAGTGTAATGTAAATAATAAATGATTTAAAGAAAAACTTACCAATATTAATAAAAATGATAATTATTAATTATGTAATAATTTTGACTATATTTTGTATTCGTTTCATATTTGAAAAATATTTTTGATTAAATCACATAATATTAATATTTAATTATTCTGAATAATTGAATAATTTAATTTTTCTGTCAAAGACCTTCAAAAATGCCGGCCGACCTGAACCTCGAAATTAGGCAGTGTTATGTTAGATCCGAAGTTCACAAGTAAATCCAAGAAAACATAATAACAACTCTTTCACTACAATTTTCTGTTTCCTCGAGAGTTTAGGTTTGGTTTGGATTTGGACTCCAATTTTCAAACTTCACCTTATCCAATGAATCAAACCAGAAATTCTTTACAGACATAATGTAAAATGTTTTGTGCACGATATCCAGTTGATAAAAATGATATTTCCCTTTAAATACGTAATGGTTTTTAATTTCTTAAAAAAGAAAAATCTGCAATAGCGTATTAATATTATTATTCTGTTAAAAGCTGATCATTATTGCAAGTTCGTAATGTTTGTCAAATAACAAATCATCATAACAATAAAATTCTCATCGTCAATATTTGTTAAAAAAGGCATGCTATTTCAAAATCCATTTCGGAGAAAAGATAATTAATACGAAAACAGAAAATCATTTGAAATTACAAAAAAAAGAAGTAATCTTTATATCCAACAAAACGAACAAACTAAATTTGTCACTTGGCTTTTTTAACAAGGTCAGTGGTCCTATACCCCGCATCGTCCTTGATAAAACTCCACCAGACACACGTCAACGGAACGGCCGCCAAATGCCACAAGGCATGCAGGTCCGCGTACCCTTTATACGATGAAATGATAGGTCCATCATTTCATTTGTTTTTGTCTGATATTTTAATTTGGTCAAAGATTTAGAGCTCTATTTGAATCCATAAATTGAGATTTGTTTGTTTCAAATTAATTTAGATTTCTATTTTGATTGTAGTAATATCACTCTTCCTTGTGAAAATTTGTCTAAATAAATAAATTTTGTTGATAATACAACATAGATTTGTAATTTCCAATAATATAATTTATTGTACAAAAAATTGTCTAAAAGAAAAATAATTCATTGTTTCTTCGAGAAGATAGATAATAACGATGTTGATTCTCAAGACCATAATTCAAGTAATTATAGTTTCTCTACAAATAATGAATCAAACTTAGTTCATCTACAATCTTCAAAACCTATGGAACGATTAGCTAATTTGAGGGATTTTTCACTCATCACGTAATAACATTTGAATGGGGGTCAAAATGAATGAAAAGAGAGAGTTGCTTGGGCGATTTCATGGCGATCTGGTTCACTTCTAAAGTTGAACCAAATCAACACACAAGATTTGCACCATTCAAAGAACGCCTAGAGCCTCTCAACAGGACGTTTCGTCAGAGCTTCTTCAACATCCATTCGAGCACAACAGAGGTGTTAATACTTTTTAGACAAGCTCCCATTGGTAAGCCCTACCCACAGCTTTCTTTCTGAGAGACTATTAACTCAAAACAAACAAGGTGAAGACAAGTACTTTATTCCTCTTCTTCAAAACCGAGAAGACAATGAGAATGTCAGTACTCTCACCTATGGCTGCCAATCATTCACATTCAATTCAATTGCCATACGGCAACCCAGAATTTAAAACCTTTAATACCAATTTCTCTCCTTATAAAACTGAGAATTCATACCCACTTCATGCCATCCCAAAAATCACTTCCTTTCACCATTACCACCACTCTGAGCTTTCACAGAGCTTAATTTCAAGAACAAAAATGGACAGTTCCAACTCAAAGGCTCTAAAACAGAGAACCAAAAAAAGGAGATCGAGTAACAACTTTACTGATAATGCTCACCCCAACGTCCATCTTCTCTGGGCTCAACGTAACAGATCGAACTCAATCTATACCACTATTCAATACTCACGCGCTCAACCCAAGACACCTTCTCCATTTCAATGTGTAACATACACTGAGCAGGAAGTGAATGAAATGGCTTTATTAGCTAGCATCACCTCTCAAGCTCAACCATGGAGAAATGGAAGCACATCAATCAACGTTCCATATTCCATTTTTCCACTACCAAAGAACAAGAAGCATCCTGCATGGTTTCGTAGATGTGTCCGATGCCTTGACTTGGGACACCCAACCCTAGGAGGCTGCTTCAATACACCGAGATGTTCGAATTGTGGGAATCTCGGCCATAACCAGTACACATGTTCATTACCAGAATTTCCTCAAATTGAATATTTTGATCCACTTAAACCGAGAGGAAATGTTGGTTCCTCAAAATTTCCTACTGACTGTCCGGATTGCCTCCCGGTTTTCTTACACCAAACGCATAAACACCTGGATATGATTAATAATCTCCGAACAAACGCTCTTATAATCGATGCAAGATTAGTTAGAAGGCATACTTTGGTTAAAGTCAAAAATCAACTGATTAAGCTGAGGGACTGGGAATCACTTTTTAAGATAGTAGCTATTAATGATAATAGATACCTGTTAACCCTTCCCTCAAATGTACCTAGAAACCATTTCATCACGGACTGCCTAACACCCCTTCTAGCACTCAATTACGTTGTATATCCTTGGGATATTTCCGTTGATGCTCAGCTATCACCATACCCTTTTAAGGCCTGGCTCAAACTGTCTAATATTCCGGTTCAGGCTTTCTGCATTGAACTTCTTATTCAACTCTTTAACGGCTTTGGCAATATTCTCTACCATGGACCCCTAGACAATCTCTCTTACATGGACTCACTAACCGTTTTAGTGGGTACCTCCAATTTAAGTCTAATACCAAATAAGCTTTATGCGCAATGGCAGGATGGGGTGGGGCAAATGGTTTATATTGACAAGCTCAGCAACATTAACGAGCCTTTATTTGCATCCATCCCGCCAGATCCTTGCCCAGATGAAGACACTTTCAAACTAATGTATGAGAGAGTTCTAAAAGGTGAGAATGCTCATGGACTGGCAAAACCAGTTTACAACCTTTCCACGATAACGACGACCAACCGCGACCGCCAACCAACCAAACCGCCCTCTATGCAATGGCGAGAAGTGCCGGTTGGCAAACGTACACGTATGGAGCATGGCCAGTCTTCAAGTCATTTACCAAACCCCGAAGAACAACTACTAATAGAGGAAAACCCTACTGACCAACTAGTCAATGAAGAAAACCTCGACAATACTTCGGTTCAAAAGGAACCGCAACCCGCTACTATCTCTTCTGAGCCGGAGATTATCCATGAATCACTTCAACAGCGTACGATTGATAGAGGAAAGGGAAATACGACTGACATTCAACCTTCCGCAAGAAAGAAGAAAGAGAAAGTGGAGTTGCAGAACAATGAGAAGCTTTTGGCGGATTCATTCAAGTCTGCAAAAACTGTCAGAAAGCCGAGTAACGTGGGGGTTCTTTTGAGCAGTGATGGGGTTGTCCAGAAGAATTCACATATAGTGGACAAGGAGCTGGTGGACGACTTTCTCGTATCTCAGGAAGAAGGTACGATCAATTCTCTCAATCACAAGAAAAAATCAAACTTGAATCTTATTTCAACTGGTTCTCTCTTAAAGAAAAAATTATGCACCAATCTTAACATCGCAACTCAATCCAATAAAACAAAAGGACCTCCAAAAAAGAATTCTAATAAGACCATATCAAATAAAGCAAACAAAAGATTCTCTGATAGGGAAAAAATTCTAAATACGCTTCGGGCTGAAAAAGCACAGCAACTAGGTTTATCAGATGAAAGAATAGCTGAAATAGAATCTTTCTGTGGTCTTCATTCGATAAATTTCGACTCTCATAATAATAGACCAAATGATTGAATTATTTCATCATTTCAATCTCACATTTTTCAGCTTTATTCAACGACGTCTTTTTTGCTACAAGCAACCAAAATCATACTCATACCCCCAAATCACTCCCTTCACTGAAGAGGAGGCCCTTATGTTAATGAATGACTGCAATATTACTGAGAATGATTTAGTTTTCATCTATGGAGAAGGCTGCATCATGAAGCATTCTCCAGCTCAGTAAAATTAGCTTCAAATTTGGGCCATATGGTCATATTATAAAATATGGAGATATTACTATCTCATATTAATTATAATGTCTATTAAAATCGAACGCGTAGCCTCGTATTCCTCACAAAACGCATAAATAATATACACATCTAATTTTGGATCGAAATATATATATACATATATAAAAAATAAAAAAAATAAAAAAGGGGGGAACCTTTTATTTATAATAATATATATTTCATATATCTATGGGGACGATTATTTTTTATTTTTTTTAAAAAAAAAAAAAAAGGCGGCGATTCGGAGGCGGCGATTCTTGGGCGACCTAACCCTAACTAGACGGAGAAGGAGACAATAGATCTTAGCCCCCTCGGGGTGTAGCCGATCTAGAAGCAGAGATAGGGTGAACATAGTGTTGAGTAGAGTTCAGTAGAACAAACATCTCGATTAGTGAACCCCCTATTTCTGCTATCACGTCTCTTATCTCCCTCAACAGAACCTACCTCAAAGTCTACAAGCATGAACTTCACAAACTCAAAAACCTATGCGCAAGCACTACGCCAGAATACAAAAGTTCCAAGCAAAGAAAGTGAATGGCAAAAAGTGACCTACAGAAGAAACAACACCCCTAAGCAAAGGTGTTACAAGTGCAATAAAGAAAATCACATCAAAAAAGACTGCAAATCATTGTACCTATGCTACAATTGTAACCAATTAGGTCACATAGCAATCAATTGCCCCATGAACAAGATCACACACAAACACACGACAACAAAAACCTTACACAATACAATCAACATTGAAAAAGGAATACTGGACGAATCCTATGCAAGAACCATTCACCAACCAGTACAAAAAATGCTCAATCTATCTCTCAGGCGTTTACCAGAAGAATTATGCAAAATCAATTTCATCGAAACCCTACTCGCCCCATACGGATCTGCACCAAAAATCAAAGATGTTAGGGGTGCCACAAAAATGAAAGAAATACACATCGAAATCAAAATCAACGTAACAACAACAATACCTGAATACTTCATAGTACAAGATGGAGAACTATCGATCAAAGTGTACGTTGCCAACAAAATAGTCAGCAAAAAAACAGAAATCTGGAGGAAAATTCCCACCAACCCCACAAAAGAGTGGAAAATTGTGAAAGATAATCGAGCTCATAATACTTGTAAGCAACTAGTGCAATATTTGTCTATTCATAGCTCTGAATCACAAGAACAAGTATCCCGGAATTCCAGTACCATGGAGCAACTCACACACGAAACCCCGAAAAGACCCATTCATCCCACAAGCCAACAATCGCCATCTCAATCCATCCCAAGCAAAGGCTCCAACACATGGCAAAGCGGTACCATAGAATCCTCCACACACACAATGCCATGTGAGAAACCCCTGCCCACACACGAAAAGATGACTGCAAAACCCCATTCAACAACATATGATCACCAGAGACAACATGGTTCCGTGGAGTTACCCATACACATAGTGCCAGATGATCAAATGTTGCTGATAGAATATCCCACAGAAGGAAAAGAAGAAGAAAGAGAAGAAATGAACCCCCTTGATAGTAGGATACTAAGTGAGGGATGGCACAGCCAAGAAGAAGAGGGCAGACAAGAAATAATAAAACAAAAAAGAAGAAGCGAACGATTAAGAATCAAAGAAGTGGGCACATACATATCCATCACAGAGAAGGCGCAATTAGTCCAATTTCAAGAGGTAACCCACGGCTTCCAAAAGAAAAACTACAAAAACAAAAAACAATCAGATCAGCAAGAATTCGAATTAAATAAAGACACGCTAAATAAAGACGAAGTGTGGAAAGCACTAGAGGCAGTGGGGGTAAAGGTTAATGAAGAGGTCCTGGACCTATTAGGGTCAATGGACCCAACATCCCTATAAAAAACCCAAAACTAGTAGAGAATTTCCACGTTTGAAATGAATACAAAGAAAATCAAAATTCTATCGTGGAACGTAAGGGGCCTCAATGACAAAGAAAAGAAAACAATGGTGCGAGAAAACATAACGGATAATTACCCAGATATAGTGTGCCTGCAGGAATCCAAACTCACAAGCTATGATGCGAGTATACACACAGAAATTGTGGGCAATAGACTCAAGGGATACACAGTTCTAAACTCAACAGGGGCATCTGGGGGCATTGTGATGGCCTGGAATGACTCTCAATTCACCCTGCAAGATGAAAACATAAAATTTTTTTCAATCACAATAACACTGAGATGCAATTGGGATAACGAAATGATTAAACTGACAGGAGTGTACGGACCCCAATCCCATCAAGAGAAGAGAGAGTTCATAGCGGAATTAGAAGATATAGGACAAACCATAAACCTTCCATGGTCAATTTTGGGGGATCTAAATATGGTAACATGTGCAGAGGAAAGAACCGGAAGTTCCAATAGAAGCTGGGAGGATTCACAGTTACTCAACCCATTCATAGCCAAATTCAATCTCAACGACCCACCTCTGAAAGGCACAAACTATACTTGGAACAACTCGACATCCAAAGCACGCCTAGATCGCTTCCTTTTCAATCAAGAATGGACTCGAGTATTTCCAAACTCGCTGCAAACCGCATTGACCAAAACAACTTCAGATCACAAACCAATCCTACTCTCGGCATCCACATACTTTCCCATTCACAAAGGATTCCGATTCGAAAATGCGTGGCTCAAAAACACCGAGGCAACTGAGATGATCAGAGACCACCTAACACGAATCGAAGCCGCGAATGTTGAAGAATTCCACAACAAACTAAGCTCCCTTGGAAAAAAACTAGCAATCTGGCATAAAAATAAAAAAAGAAATGAAAAAAAAATACAACAAAATTGTAAAAAAATTATTAATTGGATAGAAAAAAAAGAAGAAGAAAGGAACTTAACAGAACTTGAGAAATGGCTAAGAGCAACAACCAGGAATCAACTGTTGAAGATCACACAATCATTAGAACTTCACTGGAAACAAAGATCAAGAGCCAGATGGGCCACCGAGGGGGATACAAATTCACGTTTCTTTCACAATTGGGCCAGCAATTCAAAATGCAACCTCATGATCCCCTCCATCACGAATCCAATCAATAATGAGCAAGTCACAAACCATCAAGACAAAGCTAAAATATTCTTTGCCTTCTACAGAGACCTCATGGGGAGACTACCTCAACTTACAGATAGCCATGCATTGATAAACCTCGCAAAAATATACAAGCCAGAAGACAAACTTGATCTGTCCCAATTAGATAATCCATTCGAGTTGCGAGAGCTAGATGAGGTGGTCAAAAAATGGAAGAATAATAAATCACCGGGTCCGGACGGCTTCAACGGTGAATTCTACAAACAATTCTGGCCGCAATTAAGAGAGGAAGTGTTGCACATACTCAACACCCATCCAATAGAAGAAGGACTAAGAGAGTTTGCCACCTCACACATGATTTTAATACCAAAAAAAGAAGGGGCAGCACATCCGAAAGAATATCGCCCAATTAGTCTCATATCCAGTCTGCAAAAAATCCTATCGAAGGTCCTTGCAAATAGACTCAAAAAAGTAATTGACCGACTCATCCTACCCAATCAAATAGGGTTCATGAAGAACAGAGAAATAGCAGAGTGTTATCTATATGCAAGTGAAGCCATCAGAAAAGCCAAAAACTCAAATCGACCTTTAATGTTGTTTAAAGCCGATATCCAAAAAGCCTTCGACACAATTGATTGGGGATTCATTGAAACCATCATGAAAATCAGAGGATTCGGGCAAAGATGGATTTTGTGGATAAAGCACTGCGTGCTCCAGGGGGCAGCAAAAATACTCCTTAATGGATGTCCCGGAAAAAGTATCCATTACAAACGAGGGGTCAGACAAGGAGATCCAGTCTCGCCACACCTGTTCATCATCGCGATGGATGCCCTTGCCAGGATGATAGAGAGATTAGGAGAGCTGAAGGTGATAGAAAGACCAATGGAAAACCTAGCAAGCACGATCCTATACGCGGATGATTCTCTTTTTCTCATAAAACCCACACTCCAACAAGTCAAAAGACTCAAATTGGTCCTGAAACAATTCGGCAAGACGTCGGGACTCGTAATTAATTACGAAAAATCGGAATACATACTCGTATCAGATAAGAGGATCGAAGAAGAGGAGGGAATCAGACAAGAAATGGGATGCAACAAAATTGCCTTTCCCATGAAATATCTTGGGTACCACCTCAGCGACAAAACTCCATCAAAAAATCTCTTCAAAGAAATAATCCAAAAATTCCACAAAAAGATCCAGTCTTGGAGTGACAAAACACTCAGCATAGGAGGCCGCTTAGTCCTCTTAAATTCAGTCCTAACAGCTCTACCAATGTATCAATTCGCAGTGTACAAATTCCCAGCGTGGGCCATAGCCGAGATGGAAAAGATCCGCAGAAAATTCCTCTGGCAAGGCTCGAAAAACAAAGGATACCCGCTAATCTCGTGGGACAAAGTATGCAAACCAAAACAATATGGGGGCCTGGGGGTGATAGATCTAAAAACCTTCAACATAGCAATGCTAATTAAGTGGGCATGGAAATTCTATCAAAAACCTAAAGGATTGTCGTGGCAATCTCTACTAAGTCCATTAGAAGCAGAAGAAAAACACATGAAGAAAGAAGAGAAGGACTCGTACCTGTGGAAAGCGATCAAAGCACATAGAGAGTTTGTGCTTAGTGGGATTAGATTCAAGCCGGGGAATGGCGAATTAGCCAGCTTCTGGCATCATGACTGGGGAGAAGGCTTGTTACGCCATAGATTCCCTGCACTGTTCAGCCACACCGAATGCTCCCAAGGTTATGTAAAACAATTTGTTAAAGAAAACAAATTAAAATCGACAATAAAATCAATACTAACGACAAAAGCAGAAGAAGAAAAAACCCAAATAGAAAAATAATGGCCAATACATACCTCACAGGGACTAGTGATGTAGCTGAGTGGAGGAGGCACAACAAAGGCACTTTTTCGATAAAAAACGCCTACGACCTGATGATATCTGGAGTGTCACCATCCTCGGAACTAAACAACATCTGGGCCGTGCCAATCTCGACCAGAATACAAATCACCATTTGGCTTATGCGACAAAATCGAGCACTCACGCAAGATAATCTGCAAAAAAGAGGAATGGTGATGGTGAATCGATGTGTGCTTTGCTATACCCAAGCCGAATCGATCGAACATCTAATAACGTCGTGCCAATTTGTAAAGAGTCACTGGCAACGGCTGCTACAGACGCTAACAAATAAATATGGCGCATACCAGGAGAGATGCGAGGGTATCGACACCCATTTGAATAAGATTTTCTCTGAAAATAAGCACGCCGAGGTTCAACAATGGGCGGTGCTGTTTCTTTTTGTGACGTGGAAAGAAAGATGCCGTCGCATCTTTACGGAAGAAAGGAGGGAGGGAGCGAGGCTTATCGAAGAGGTGGAACAAGAATGGGATCTGAATCGCCCAAAGAGAAAGAAGAGAGCGGATCCACCGAAGTCACATAAGGAAAACGAAGAGACTGAAGGAGTGTAGAAGGAGATAAGAGATATAAAGAATGTCATGTGAAAAGATGAACTGGCACATGCCTAATTGGTCGAGACTTAGGTGTGCACCAAAAATAAAGCCAATCGAATTCAATATACTCCACTAGGGTTTAGAAAAGAATTTCGGGCCGAAAATGACAAAGCTAGCCCGCAAGAAGAAAATTGCATGTTGTATTTTGTTTTTGTTTTTTATTTTTTCAGTTTTTTGCAACCCTTGTAAATAACAATTTTACTTCTTAATAAAATTCAGCTCGGACAGGGGACTTGAGCCCTTTCCAGCTTTTTGTCAAAAAAAATATATCTATGGGGACCGCTAGTGCAAAAAAATATATATATATACAAAAAAAAAAGGGGAACCTTTTATTTATAATAATATATATTTCATGTATCGGTGGGGACCACTAGTGCAAAATACTAACTACAAGAGTCTCAGCTTTTGGTCCATTATAAATAGAGGGACACCCTTAATCATTTACGGACAACACCACATTCTCCCTCATAATACTAACTTCTCACATTTATCTAATACCATCCATACTCAACTCAAAAATATACATCCTCCTCGTAAAATCTCGTATCCTCTCTCCCACTAACCATGTATAAATAAAGAAGGCCACTTTTCTTTGTGTTATACTTTGATCCATGCCAATCAATTTATCCTTGTTTTCCTGGAACGTTCGTGGAATGGGAGACAAACAAAAGAGAAACTTAATAAAAGCTTGCATACGAGAGGCGCAAATCGACATCATCTGTCTACAAGAAACCAAATGGTCAAACCCAACGGTATTTGATCTTAAAACCATATCAACATATAAATTCGGGCAAGATCGTTTCCTACCCGCTGAAAATACTAAAGGCGGCTTATTAACTGCCTTTTCTACAAAATTCACCATCACTAATACCTCTCATACCAAGTTCAATTTAATCACATTTAATCACACAACTACAACAACAAAACCAGAATACCTTCACTATCATTAATACTTATGGGCCTACAAGGCCCGAACAAAAATGTCAGTACATTTCAGAATTATCTAATTTGACCTCACAAATAACTGAGCCTTTCTTGATAATAGGGGATTTCAATTTGTTAAGATCGCCTACAGAAACAACTGGGCAGCCACACCCTCCACAAATTACATCTCTTTTTAATGATTTCATTGCAAATTACGGACTTACGGAAATACAAATACAAGGAAGGAAATTTACCTTCAACAACAAAAGAGAAAATCCAACATTTTCTAAGCTAGATCGTGTATTATCAAGTCAACATTGGCTCAACTCGATCTAGTTGTTATTTTTGGAGAAGGATACATCATGTACCATGAAATAAACTCGATAAGACTTACTGTAACTCTTTGATCCGAGTTAGAAAATCAGAGTTTAATTAATATTAAGCATTTGTTATTGTGTTGATATTTTGCCTAGACAATTAATGATATGGGTCTCAAACCCTTAAAACTAAACTACTCTCAATTTGAATCAACCATCAGTTTCCACATGTACTCTTATTTGGTCTAGGCAATGTCATCTTTAACCAGGCACAATTTCTTGCTATTTATTGCTAGCTTTTAAAATAAAATAAATAAATAAAGGCTCAAAACCAACCAGATACGACTCAGAAAGCCACAGTTTATAAGAACAATGAAATTTACAATTTCATTATAAACCCAGGAGTCCGAGTGTCATGGGTACCTAAATTATTCAGTCTTAAAACACCACTCAAAGTTAGACTATTTCTATGGTTGGGAATTCGACAAAAGATTTTAACGCAAGACGCTTTAATGAAAAGAGGTTGGCAACACATTTCAGCTTGTACCTTGTGTGGAGAAAATCTAGACACGGTGCACCACTTATTTGTCAGCTGTGTCTTCACTAAAGAATGATATCAACAAATCGGTGTAACAATTCACGAAAACAAGAGCCTGCTAGAAAATTGAGAAATGATCCATAAAAGAACATCGAGATCACAACAAAGAAATGAAGATGACTACGACGAAACTATAAGACGACTACGACGAAAATTCACAGTCTGGTCAATTTGGAAAGAGAGAAATAATCGAATCTTCAATAGAAAAGCTAGAATGCCTATCCTAATGTCTCAGGAAATATTAAAATTACAGTGTTTTTGAAAATTAGGATAGTTAGCTTTATGTGCAATGAACTTGTATCACTTGTATAATTATTTATTATCAATAAAGAACTCTCCATGAGCACGATTCGTGCTCTAGGTTCTTTTCAAAAAAAAAAAAAAAAAAAAAAAAAACCTATGGAACAACCTTCTCAAGATAAAACCTACTTTATAGAGTTCACGAATATACAATTCAAGAAAATTGAACAAACACTTTCATATAATGAATATACTAAATAATGTTCCCCTTTTTTTATTATTATTGACAATTTACAAATAAAAATAGTATAATACTTTACTTTTTAAATGTTTAGTTAAAAAAAAAAACCACGTGATATTTCTTAGCATAACTGAATTAAAACTAAAATAGAAACGGATTATGTCTACTTAATAGTCTTTAATAATAAAAAAAAATCGCGCGCAGAGTGCATGCTTAGTAATGAACTTTTTTTCCGGCCCCCCTTATAAATGAATCATGGATCCGTCCCTGATGGCGACTCAACCAGTCCCAAACCGTCCATGTCAAGAGTTGTATCACTACCATTGCCAAACACACTTTCATGTTCCACCTTGGATAATTAAGAATTTACATTTTAGGGTTTAGGGTTTGGAAGAATTATTATAAGGAGAAGAGAAAATGTACCGTGGTCGAGTTCGTAGAAGTTGAGATAGAGAATGTGAGTGGTGACGAAGGCGAGAATAGGAGCTGAAAAATAACTCTAGAGGCTTCGTCTCGAACATCTCATTTGATTGCAACTGGATCGAAGAATGAAGAAGAAGAAGAGTGAGAGAGATGAAGGTAAAGCTTTCGAATGAGGGATGAAAAATAGAATAAAAAAATTCAATACGGGCTCATTTGGGGATCCATATCATTTGATTGGTTTTTCTGTTTATTTTTTTCGAAAGAATGGGCTTTTACCATGGTTCTGAGAATCGGCCGAGTTAAAAAAAACTCGGCCGAGTTGACTCGGACTCGGACCCCACCGATCCGATATTGACCCGGATAAATCGGATTCGATAACCCGGTTTTTTTTTTTTGATTTTTATATGTTTATATATTTTTGTTAGAGCCAATCAAACTTTTCCTAATTTGTTATATATTTTTTTGAGATTGTTATATATTTTTCATTTGAGATTGTTACATACAGATGTTTGTTTTGTAGAGATGTTTGTTTTGTACTGATGAATAATGAGCATAATTACTAGCTATCACTTTATTATAGCTATCAATCACTACAAATTACTACAGATGTTCTATCAATTACTAGACACTAGCTATCAATCACTAGACACTAGCTATCAATTACTATCAATTACTACAGATGTTTTATACAGACTCTTTCTTCCTATCAATTACTATACACTAGCTATCAATTACTATCAATTACTAGACACTAGCTATCAATTACTATCAATTACTACAGATGTTTTATTTTATACAGACTCTTTCTTCCTCTTTCTCAAAACTTCCCCTATAAAATATCTCCTTCCTCTTCATACATTCTCATTCTCAAAACTCTTTCTTCCTCTTTCTTCTCATTCCCAAAACTCTTTCTTCCTCTTTCTTATCTCACAAACATGTCCAAAGAAAAGGATTTAGGATGGAACCATTTACAATGGAGTGACAAACCAAAAGGAAAGGTCAAATGTAATCATTGTAATAGAGTAATTCATGGAGGAGTGTCTCGCGGAAAAGAACATTTGGCACATATTAGTGGCAATGTTGCACCTTGTCCTAAATTTCCACAAGAAATTCGAAAACAAATGAATGAATACGTAAGGGGAAAACAAGTTCAAACCAAATCGAAAAAACAAAGAGCAGTTGTAATAGAAGAAGAACTAACGCGAGTCGACGTTCCTTCCGATGAAGAAAATAATTCGGATGAAGAGCTTCGAAGAGTAATGCGTGATAGTAGAGATAGTTATAGAGAAGAACAATTCAATGCAGAAAGGGGATATTCGGGTCCAGGACAATCTAGTGGTCTTGGACGCTCCGCATCGATGCGTGCTGACGTCGAGGGCCTTTCTAAACGCAAAAAGACTAGCACGGGTCCTTTTACACAACCTAAGATAACCACCGCCGTACTTAAAGGTATTAAGGATGCGAAATCTTATATCGGGCGAAGTTGGACAAATTGTTTTGTCCATGACCATATTCCTGCTCACGTGGCTGATAGTATTTATTTTAAAGCAGCCATAAAAGTGACCCAAGAAATGGGTCCTGGTATTGCCCCACCCACATCCCATGATATATATAATAAATATTTACCAATGGAACTCGAAGATCAAACCAAAATAATAAAACAAATGCACCCTCACTGGGACGAGTATGGGTGCACCGTCATGTGCGATGGTTGGACGACAAAGACCCATAGAAACATTATTAACTTTCTAGTATATTCCCCTATAGGAACAGCGTTCATTAAATCCGTAGATGCAACTGACCATTTCAAAAGTTCCCGATACATTTGCAGCTTGATGTCCGAAGTAATCGAAGAAATCGGACCTTCGAGAGTCGTGCAAGTAGTATCTGATAATGGCGCAAATTTCAAAAAGGGAGGGGAGTTAATAATGGAAAAGTATAACCATATATACTGGTCGCCTTGCGCCGCGCATTGTATCGATCTAATGTTAGAAGATATAGGTAAAGATACTCGTATAACAAAAGTTGTTGCACATGCGCAACATATTACTAAATTTATGTATAATCATCAGTGGGCACTGAGTGCCATGCGAGAGGCAACAGAAAACCATGAAATATTAAGACCCGGAATTACCCGTTTTGCCACACAATTTCTAACATTGCAAAAGCCTATACTCATTTAAAGATGCATTACAAAGAATGTGTCTAAATCGCAAATGAACTGATGGCGTTGCGCGGTTAAAAGTTAGAAAAGAAAAAGAAAATGCCGAGGAGATGCGTACTCTTTTATTTGATAACGATTTTTGGATTTCGGCTGGGGAGACAATGTTGCTATTTAAACCATTAGTAAAGGTACTACGACTAGTAGATAGCGACGACAATCCTCAAATGGGATTTTTGTACGAATCACTCGATAGAGCCAAAGAAGAAATCAAAACAAACCTCGGTCGAAGAGGTTATAGAAAATGGTGGAATATTATCGACACACGATGGAACAGACAGCTACATCGAGATATTCATGCCGCTGGTATGTATTTTTTTAATTGATGTTATTTTAAAATTAATTAATTATGTGTTTCTATGTTTTAATTCATGTCATTTTTTCAGGATATTTCTTAAATCCCAAGTTTCAACATGAGGCTTAGAGAAAGAAATTTGCAGAGGCGTGATACTGAGAAATTAATTGATTTGGATGAGATATTTCATGACGATGATCCGTTACAACCTTGGATCAGAGAAACAAAAAATAGTGTACTCGACGGTAGAGATAATTCCGAGTGGTTGAGCGATTGTCCATCCGAAGAAGAAGAGCCAATAAGCAGTAGTAATGATTCTGGTAATGACGATCCGGGTGGTAATGATACAATTCCGTGTCCTGATGTGGAAGTAGTAAGGGAATATGATAATATTTCCAATCCGGTTAGAGGGAACCATGAACATGGTACACGTCGCCATGTGAGACTCACAAGTTTGTATGAAAGAAATCAGGCTAGGCAAAAGGAAAGGGAAGACAATCCTGATATGCAGAGGAACCTCCAGGCACCGTACTTTTATGACGGCTCTAATTATAGTGAGGGATCTAATTTTTCAAGAATGGATATAAGTTCAACTGCAAGCGCAAATAATGAAAACTATTTCGATCCGTATACTGGTAACACACAACACGAAAACCGATCACCCTTCGACTCAATGATGAACATTTTCGACAATACAAATTTACAAATGTATTTTCCTCCTCATGATCAATATGAAGATAATGATTATAAAACGCAACCCGCTCGTCACAGTTTTTGGCAGTAGAAGTTTTTAATGTACTAATTTTCTTAGGTAATGTAATTTTTTTAATGCAGTAATTTGAGTTTCATGAGTTGAATTTGTGTGTATCATGTTTATGAATGTTTATATATTTTTTAAATAATTTTTTTAATTTTTTTTTAATTTTTTCCGATTTTTTTACTAGCAATCCGATTTTTTTTTTTGACTCGCCCGAGTCTTGTCCGAGTCGGCCGAGTCCCGAGTCTCCAGACCCGACCGAGTCCGATTCCGATACCGATATTCAGAACCATGGCTTTTACTTTTAGACATGTTTTTAGGATGTGATTTATATGTATGTTAAAAGCCTGTACCAGTGTAGGAAGGGTTAGGATTTTTTTTTTTTTTTTCAACATTAAGATGTTTGTTATTCTTTGATGTAAAAATCCTAAGAAAAAAAAATATATACAAAACAAGTTTGGTAGTGGGATGGATATTCAAGCCCTCTCTAAACTTTTTCAAAAAAAAAAAAAAATCCAAGCAAGGCTACTGCTGATGAATACTCCAATTTCTCAGACAAATCAAAATCCCTACAAATTCATCGTGTTTGTTATTAGTATTTGTTGCCGGAAAATATTAATATTTTAGCAGTCAAGTGTAAAAAGGCGAACCTGGTATGGAAAATAGTGCTCCAGAACCAAGCATCGATGGATAGTAAATCTCATAATTTGGCCAACATAAATATTAAATCGTCATACCGTTCTCTGTAATATATTATAAATATTCAATATTTTCATACCGCACAAACCATGTCGACAAGGTCTGGTGCCTCTTATTCAACATCTGAACTTCCCCCTTAATATGATAAAAAATTTCTCGTAAATCCGCACACGAAGGAAAGGACTACAGGAAGGACGAGTCGTGTTGGAAGTGACACATGCACACATAGACAAAGTTGGAATTATGTAATTAGCATCAGATAATGTCTTAGCTCCGGTTCGCCATGTGGAGTCGATTCGATTTCTTTGTATCATCGTATAATGATCTAGTCACCGATATTGCCATGCAATGCGGGTAGTTGAAGAAAATATTTTCTGCGGAGTGGTAATCTGCCCGTTCTCCAAAGAAAGACCAATCCGATCGAGTCTATTATGACTAAAGAGGTTGTTGTATCGAATGTCCGGTTAATGGGAATATTTAGCTGCAATGACATAATAAATGAGGGTAAAATACAACAAATTAATCCTACTAATACAATTTTCAATCCATTCTTTACATCCGTAGTTTGCAATTGCCGCATCATCATTGCACAAGAACTGCATTGCAATTAAATTTCAGAAATAAACCCTCGGCCGAACAACGCCTCTTCACCAAACGATCTCTCTCAGCACAGATTCGCGCGTCAGGATTGCAATTAAGGCGCAATCAATTCTCATACTTAGTCCTTAAATTTTCTTCCGAATTTGACCTATATTAGTTTATAATTTCTGATTTAGGGAATAATTAGTTCAAGCCAAAAACTCAAGAAAATAAGTGTTCGACGAAATTCCTTCGAGAACTACCTCAAGATTTGTAGATTCTCAAATTCAAACTCATTTAAGAGGTACTCGTAACCATTTCTCACGTATTTGTTTTAATTTCAGATTTAGGGTTAAACTCATTATGTGCTTTTTTTATACCATCTTGCATTTGTACATCAAAAGTTCAATTTCATATTTCTTGTTGTTCGTTTGTAAACTACATATTTTCTGAACACTGAAATTATTTTAAATTCTCAAAATATTTTATAAGAAAATTACAGTACAAAAGATAATAATTTTCAATTTACATATTATTGGAGAAATATTCTTATTTACAATAGCAAGTCTCCAACAATGCCTTCGCACCTTTGATCAGAAGAGTATACAAATTATGGAATGCAATTAACCTTAAAAAGAAAAGACTCTTATCTGACATATATTTGATTTGGATGTTTCATGTTGTGATAGATTATGAATATAAATTGTGTGTTAGGTTATTTTTATCATATATATTCGAAAAAAAATTGACGTTTCGAGATGAATTTCCAATCGAGTCGAGTTCGAGATGAATTTTCAGCTCGGGCTATATAAGCTATTTTAAAAACAAGACTATCACCAAAGATCTTCCTAAACACACAAAAAGCCTTGCAAGTCGAACACTCGCACACTCTTGATCAACTTGAGGTCTTTTGGCACCAAAGATCTCGAGTAAAGTGGATTTTAGGGGGTGACCGAAATACTCGGTACTTTCACCAAGTAACGACTAATAGACGAAGACAAAATAAAATTCACTCGATACAATTGGCGGATGGAACTTGGGTAGGTGATGAGAGGGGTATTCGGAGAGCTTTTGTGGCACACTATAAAGAAATTTCGAATTTTAAAGAGGTGAGGAAGATTACCGAGATGTACTCGGCCGAATTTATCTCAACGTTACCGAAAATCGAGGTTAGTGAATTTACATCGATGGAACAAACACCAAGTATGGAGGAAATTATGAACACAATAAGAGAATTGGGTTCGGATAAAAGTCCGGGTCCGGATGGGATAACGGGACGGTTTGTGAAATATTTCCTACCGTCTCTAATAAAACCAATGGCATCTACAATTCAAGAATTTTTCCATACCGGTGTTTTGCCTAACGGATTAGGAGACTCGAATATGGTGATAATCCCAAAGGTTGATGAGCCGCAAAGAATAAATGATTATCGCCCAATAAATGTACTAAATACCATGTACAAAATCATTGCGAAAATTATAGTCAACCGAATAAGACCATCTTTGATGCTAATGATTGCCGAGGAGCAAAATGCTTTTTTACCAAACCGAGTCATCTCCGACAATGTAGTGATCCTTAAGGAGGTACTTCATTCGTTTAGTCAACGAAATTTCTCAACTCCGTCCTTTGCACTAAAAGCGGATTTGTCAAAAGCTTTCGATAGAATGAGTTGGGAATTTATATTGGATCTTTTGCACCAATACAATTTTCCGAGACACCTTATAACCCTTATCGATGCATGTATGAGAAGCGCGAAATTCTCGATTATGTTCAATGGCAAAGGAGATGGTTTTTTTCGACCGGGAAGGGGGTTAAGACAAGGGTGTCCATTATCTCCGTACCTATTTATACTAGGTATGGATTTATTTTCTAGATCTCTAAAATTTGCGACTCAAACGAATTATTTAACCGGGGTGAAAGTAGCTTTTTCGGCACCGAATATTAATCATTCGCTTTATGCGGATGATGTGGTAATTTTCGCAAAAGCCACTTCGAGTGAGGCTAGAAGAATTAAAGAGGCACTATCGGTGTTTGAAGCGGTATCCGGTCAATGCCTTAACCCATCTAAATCCAATGTGTGGTTTAGTCGCAATGTCACGGATACGACCCAAGACGAAATCTTACAAACCTTAGGAGCCAATATAGCCGCTCCAATCGAACGATATCTCGGTACCTATCTTAGACAAAACGGGTCAATTGATCTATCTAATATGGTCACTAAATTTCAAAATAAGCTTGCGGGTTGGAAAATACAAACACTTTCTCATGCGGGGAGATTGGTGTTAATAAATTCGGTACTTGCCGCAATACCAATCTATAATATGTACACCGAATTAATTCCCAAAACAACGACAAAAAAATTGACCCAAATTATGAGGAGATTTTGGTGGGGTAAAAAAGAAGGAAGATTCCTCGCTTTTTGCAAATGGACGGTAATCACGAAACCTAAAGAAGAAGGAGGTTTAGGGATTCGCGATTTAAGGAGGATTAATTGCGCTTTGTTACAAAAGCATATATGGCGCTTACTAGTTAATGAGGATCAAGTATGGGTAAGAATGATTAAAGCTAAATATTTTCCATCTAATACCTTTTGGCATACAAAAAGAACAATAGGGGTTACTAAATTTTGGAAGGCGGTTCTTAATCAAAGGGCTTCCTTTCAAAACAAGGTACATTGGGTGATTGGAAATGGCCAAAAATGTTCCGCAATGGGGGCGCCATGGTATAGAGATTGGGTCGAGGATAAGCCGCAAAATAGGGAGGAGAGACTAATGAAAGTGTGTGCATTAATAAAAATCGAAGAGCTTGAATGGAATATCAATCTTCTCATGGTAAAATTCGGAATGACGAAAACCTTACATATAATCGCTAACACACCTATTTCCGAAGCCGGGATGCAACGTGAAGATCGGCTCATTTGGGATGGTGAATCGAATGGTAAATTTTCATGTAAAAGTGCATATAAAAGTCTTGATCTAAACGAGCGAATGGTATCTCCTCCGTGGCCAAAAGAGTTGTATCGGGTGATTTGGAGAAGCCGAGAGTTATCGCCGAGGGTGGCCATTTTCCTTTGGAGGATGTGTCATAACACATTACCAACCAACTTGAATCTTAATAAAAGATTGCCTAATATTTTACCACTATGCCCGAGGTGTATGTGGGAAGATGAGGATCTTTTACATCTTACTTTTCGATGCCCTCTATCGCAACAAATTTGGTTCACGTCTCCGCTAATGCTTAAAACGGAGAATATTTGCGGTGAGCTTAAAGAGGTTATTCTCCACTTCGCGACACACCTTGATGAAACTCAATTCCGACTCTTTGCGAATACGTTGTGGGCGATTTGGAAATGTCGTTGTGAATGGGTGTTTAAGGAAAAGAAATATAAACCGAATGAAGTGAATCAAATGGCGAACTATATGGCGCAATACAACGACCCACTTAAGGATATTCTTATACCCGAGAAGAGTAGTGATTATAATGGAGAAGAAGAGTTTACGTGTCACTTTGATGGGGCGTGGATTCCAACGATGGCGGGTGGCGGAATAATAATTAAGAGGAAGGAGAGGAGTATTCATGAGGAAAGCTTAAGGTTAGTGGCGAAATCACCTCTTCAAGCCGAAGTGTTGGCGTGTCGAATGGCTCTACAAAAGCTTGAATCGCTTAGGATAAATTCGTGTGCGATTTTCTCGGACAACCAACTATTAGTAAAAGCATTATACATTAATTCTATCGAGGTGGATTGGAATGTATATAATGAATTTGAAGATTGTAGAGAATTGATGAGACAACATTTGGGTTGGAAATGTTATTTAATCCCTAGGGTATTAAATAAGGAGGCGGATGAGTTAGCTAAGAGAGCGAGACAAGTGGTTAGAAGTCTAGCTAATTGAAAGGTTAAAGTAAAGGTCCTCATAGATTGAGTGTCCGATCTTGTATTAGTCACTATTGAGTATAATTAATTTAAATGTAAAGGTGACACTATGTAAATATTAACCTAAGGGTTTATTAGCAAAAAAAAAAAAAAAAAAAAACAAGACTATCATAATATAATTAGTTATTAGTATATTTCATGTAAATAATTAATAATGATACTTTTACAAAATGTTTTACAATGCTGTGGGCCAAATGGTCTAAATCATATTTTGAGGACTAACATACAAAGTCCGTTAATAAAAGATCATTTATTTGTAATGTTCACCGAAGAATTCATCAAAATCACATGATTCCAACTTCCATCTTCACAACGAAAACATGCTATGAGAATTGTAGCTTATTTAACTTGTAAAAATCACATGGGTGAGAGAGAGTGCCTATAGTTGAATATTTTTTGCCAAAAGTTTGATGTATTTTCTATCTCCAAATTTACATTACTATTTACTTAGAAATGAGAAATCAGAGAAAATCAACTATAACATGTTAGATTAAAAAATATAATATTATCATTTTATTTTTCAAGGAATTATTTAGTCGGAGAATCTTTTGTAGTGGTACAAAACAATCACTCCTCAATTAGACATCGTTATGTTAGATCCAAAGTTCTATAGTAAATCCAACCAAACACAATAACATTCATGGGTAAATTAGGTTAGGTTTGGAGTCCAGAATTTTCAAGCTTCACCTTATCCGATGAATCGAACCATCCGATCAAGTCGTGCAGTATAAAAAAAATGCCATAAAAAGAAATTCTTTATGGCCATAATGGGATGCATTTTGAGCACGATATCTAATTGATAAAATGACATTGCGTACGTAATAGTTTTTTATTTTACAAAAAATCTGTAATAACATATTAATATTCTATTAAGAGTTGTGCAATATTTCTCGAAAAACAAATTGTCATAACAAAAGAATATCATAAATTATGAAATCAAACATTATTCATAACCAAGTCTTATAAAGTTCCAATTTTAAATATTTGTTAAAAAAAAAAGGCATGTTATTTCAAATTACAAAAAATCCGCTGTACTAAGAAACAAAAACGGTGCATCCAAGAACAGTACAAAAACAAAAACAAATTCCTACTCATAAAAGAAAAGAGTCTAAACAAAACGAACAAACTAAATTCATCACTTGGCTTTCTTAACAAGATCGGTGGTCCTATACACCGCGTCGTCCTTGATAAAGCTCCACCAAACACACGTCAACGGAACGGTCGCCAAATGCCACAATGCATGTGCGTCCGCGTAGCCTTTATACGGTGGGAAATCATATATTTCGAGGAGCGAAGCGAGAACGCCTCCGATCACTACAAACCATAGCTTCAATCGAGACGGGTGGCGAGTCAACCCGCCCCAAACCGTCCATGTCAAGAGTTGTATCACTACCATTGCCAAACACACTTTCATGTTCCACCCTGGATAGTTCAGAATTTACATTTTTTTATTCAATATAAATTAATAAATACATAAATAAATTAAATATTTCATGATAAATATTTCACGTTATTATAATTAAAAATAGTTTATGATAATATTTTACAACTCGCTATTTTATTTTACTATTTACAATATATACATATAAAGTATTATTTTATTAAATAAATATTATTTCACATTACATTTTTTATTTTTACATGAAACAATTTTATATAAAAATCATATAATAAATTATAGAACAGTATAATAAATATCATCGTACAATATTATGAAATATTATATTGTAAAATATTATTTATTTATTAGTTAATAGAATAAATTCAATTATAAAATAAATGGTGAGGGTAGTTTGGTCAAAAAAAGTATAATTTGGATGGAAAATCAAAGATAACACTAGTAGGGTGTTTTTGAAGAATTAAACTCAATTTATTGGGGGTTTTTCGAATAATCTAAAAGTTGGGGGGTTTTTGAGAAATCCCAAAAAAGTTAGGGGGTTTTTGAAGAATTCCCCATTATTTATTGTAAGGAGAAGAGAAAACGTACCGTAGTCGAGTTCGTAGAAGTTGAGATAGAGAATGTGAGTGGTGACGAATGCGAGAATAGGAGCCGAAAACATAACTCTCGAAGCTTCGTCTCGAACATTAAATGTTCTTAGCAACGAAAGAATTAGCGAAAATCCGAGTAAGGCTACTGCGGATGAATAATCCAATTTCTCTGACAAGTCGAAATCCCTAGAAATTCATTGTGTTTGTTAGAAATGTTAATATTTTAGGAGTGAATTGTAAAAAAGCGAACCTAGTATGGAAAATAGTGCTCCAGAGCCAAGCGTTGATGGATAGAATCCCGTAAATATGCCATAAACCGGTATATTCGTAAAAAGGCCTCTTTGATTGGGGTCTTAAAGGTAGTTTGTAGTTCACTTGCATGAAGAAAGAGAGCCAACCAGTGAAATGTGCCAACAAGTTTAATGCTGACAAGGCGGCTGAAAGCGGCTCCTGATTGGTTGAGAGAATTTGTTAGAAATTGAGGGCAAATTGGTATAATTGCAGGATTAATTGCACAGAGAAAAGATTAATTGGGGCTAATTTGTCAAAATGGATGAAACTGGTACAGAAAAAAAGTGGTACCTGGAAAACAAAGACGCGTATGAAAGGCCATTTTCCATGATATTTGACTGGAGCCAGGCCTTTTGATTGTCTCTCGTCCTCTCTTTGTACCATGCAATGGTACCGACAATCAGCCTCGCAATTGAGCTGTTTCCACTGACTGTACAGCGGTTCATTCATGTACCAGTTATCTGTAATTGTTTCATTGGTACAATGACGGACTATGGTATCGCCAGTAATACCATTCTTCTCACATTGCCACACACAAGTCCTGAGGAAAATTAAAAGAAAATTCTTTATTATGCAAACTGAAAACGATTAACTTGTTTATAAGATGAAAAATCGAGCTTAAATATTATATTTATCATGCAAACTGAAAACAAACGGTAATTTTCCGGGACTTCTTCAGTTCAATTACAGTAAAACTAGTCAAAATCGTACAATTCTGGAGCTAAAAACTCGAAGTACCTGTAGATCGGATCAGCATCGCCAGCGCTGGCATTAAGAGATTGGAAGAGAAAACCGAATACGAAAACAAGACCGATGTAAGGTTGAGTTTTCATCTCGATCGATGACCGGAGAAACAGAAACTGGAGAAGCAGATCAGATCAGGAGAAGAACGTGCAGTCCACCTCTGGCTGGCTGGTGGAGATCGATGCACGAGTTAGCTTCAATTTGGTAATACTCGGACTCGGTTTCTTCCGTCGGATTGCAAATTAGCTAACCCGACCCGACATAGAAACCTTGCCCAATACCGAATAAACCCATTGGCCATTTCCACTTATTTTAATTGGACTGGTCCAATTTAATTCACATCAACTATAACTTATAAACTTATAAGCAACTAAAATTTATCCACACCCTCAAAACAATTAAAATTTTATAAATGAAATTAAAAAATCAATATATAATAAAAATCCATCGGATATATTTGTTTGAATTTTCTTTTTATTTTGACATATATGTGAGCATAGTTCGTACGCACCGTTTTTCCTAATTTTAATTTACAAATATATTATGTAAAAAAATACATGTTTTACATATTAGAATTTTAGTAGTATTGTTTATTTTTTAAAAAATATAATTACAAGAATCTCGTATAATTACAAGTAGGTTATCCTTGTGTTTTTTATTTCAAACAACTTTAATATTAAAATTTTACAAATTAATAGAAGTTAACAAATTTTTAAAATTATAAACATCTGTCGAATAATACTGATTTTTAAAAATGTAAATTTATAAAAATCATATGATATTAAATAATTTATATTTACGTTTTTTTGCCGAATTAAGCTTTGATATTATTTATAATTGACATTACATTTCGAATCAATAAAAATATTAGTGCTTTATAATTAATGAAGTGTTAACATATGTCATGCGATTCTCTATTTTTATGTTTGACATTGCATGAAATATTATAAACAACAATGATATAATATGTGTTGTTTTGTTTTTCGTAAAATTATATTATACATAATATATTATTATGTAGTGACACTAATATATGAATTATTATTTGCAAAAAAGAGTCATTTGCTATCTTAATGCAAAATGATTGTAAAACATATACATACTCATTATTCATAAATAAGTGAGGTCAAATAATTTTATTTTGAGATGATATTATTAATATTATAATAAAAATTTGTACTTTATATTACAATTAAAAACATAATTAACATTCACGCCACGTAACATGAGTATTATCCGTGTATATCAGGACTGCAAAATTTTAATTCACATCAAATTCTAATTTTTCTTAAAGAAATACATAATACGACGATACATGTTTAAATACGTGTTGAATATGCATACAAGTATACAAATTATTTATTAGATTGAATACATATATGTTGGTATGAAGATTATTCATAATATGTAATTATTTGTGAATCACACGAGTTTTATTCGGAAACTGAACAACAATGAATCGAAAAACGAGTAAACGGATAATACAAAATTTGGGTTTTGTTATTAACAGACAGAGTAATTCTACACAACATGTTTTCGCTGCATGATTGGCGGCAGGATAATGAGGTGTAGGGTTAGGATTGAAACACGCTAAACAAGTTTTATAATGTGAATACAATATTTAACATATGATAAATATCCTGTTGTCAGTCGTGCAGCGAGAGCATGTTGTGTAGAATTACTCTTAGCCGACATGATCAAATTTGAGCTTTAGATGATGTGTTAAAAATGTGTATAACCGGAACCGCTCTCTTTAAATATATTATTATGCAAAAACGTTACATCACCAGAAAAGAGGGTTTCCGGTAGAAAAGAAAAGTTTTATTAAATAAGAAAGAAGAATTTAATGGGTTGGAAGCAGCTTCGGCATTAATCACCAATTAATTTTGGAAAAAAGTACACTTTTGTCCCCCAAACTTGTCCAAAATGTGCAACTTACCCCCCAAACAAAAAACTGCACCTTTTTACCTCCTGAACTTTCAAAAATTATTCAGTTTGCCCCCTCCGTCCATTTTGTGTTAAAACCTCTGTTAAAGGGTGACGTGGCATGCTGACGTGGATTTTTTAATCTATTGTGGTGATGACATGGATTATGTGTCCTAACTCGATCCGTTTAAACCCAAACCCGACCCGAAACCCAAACCCGACCCAAACCCGTGTTATAACCTCTCTTCTCTCTCAAAACCCCAAACCCGAGCTCCCCTCCTGTCGCTCTCGCTCTCGTACTCCTGTCGAATCCACCCTCATCTTCATCTTCATCTTCTCCACCCTCAAAAACCCCTCGGCAAATGCTCTTATCGCCATTGCCATGTCACCAAAAGCTTCTCCTTCTTCACCTTCCTCCTCATCTTCGAAAGTATGCTACGGACCGTCGAAAACACCTAACCCGTCGCAGAAAGTCCCGACGTGGATTCAAAAGTTCTCCGTCGGCCCGTTGTAAAATGCCCATCCCGTCGGTGAAAAAAAAACCCGTCGCAAAACTTTCCTATGGCCCGTCGGTGTAGTGGAAAGCGGTCGCAAAAGGCCCAGTGATGACCCGTCGAAAATAGTTTAGACTATTATAACCCCCCGCGAGCACCCCTTCTCTCTCCTTCCCAGCTGTAGTGTCTTCTCCATCCTCAACTGCATCTCCTCCATTAGAGATCTTGCTGCTGCAGCCGCTGCCATCATATGATCGTACCCTTTCACGAACTTACCAGGGTTAGGGCTAGGACGCATTATTTTAGATCTAGATGCTTTGGGAATGGTGAATTTTAACCCAGTTGAGCTTCAATTAGACATTAATCCATGGATACTCCGAGTATTGCGTCGATCCAACTCATCCTCTTCATCAGAGGAGGTCGAAGGAGGCGTACGGATTTTAGCCGAAGGAGGTGTAGGAATAGGATTCGGCCCAGAGATCTCCATAGCATCTAGCAAAGGATAATAAGGCCACGAAGCAGGTCTATTATTAGTAAAGGCTCTCTGACGTTCAGGAGTAAGAGAGCGAGAGCGATAGGAGGGGGGGGGATCGGGTTTGGGGTTTTGAGAGAGAAGAGAGGTTATAACACGGGTTTGGGTCGGGTCGGGTTTGGGTTTCGGTTTAAACGGATCGGGTTAGGACACATAATCCATGTCATCACCACAATACACTAAAAAATCCACGTCAGCATGTCACGTCACCATTTAGCATAGGTTTTAACACAAAATGGACGGAGGGGGCAAATAATTTTTGAAAGTTTAGGGGGTAAAAATGTGCAATTTTTTGTTTGGAGGGTAAGTTGCACATTTGGGACAAGTTTGGAGGGAAAAAGTGTACTTTTTTCTTAATTTTGTTCCTAGCCTACATATTTCTCTCCACAAAAAAAATTAATTGTGTTCCGCTGTTCCTTCTAACATCCATCAATTTTTTGTTGTATTTGTTGACTTTTGAAACAATAGGATATGAAGCCAAAACCAGAGGAGTCGAGTTGGGAATCGTCGTGGGGCCCGGGTCCAGGGCCGACCCATATGTAAGGCATGTGAAGTCTTGGCTTCGGGTCCAAAATTTTAATGGGTCAAATTAAAAAAATAATAATATATCCTGTTAATAATAAGTATAATTACGATAAAATTACTACAATTATAATAAGTTTTGTGATTTATTGGTAGACAAATTATCTATTTAGTGAAAGGTCATGGGATCAATCCCTACAAACAATACTTTTTTTCCGAAATGTAATGAAAATATGAGAAAAAATTAGTTTAGCGAGATTTGAACCTTGAATATGTAGAAAAAAAAAAACAAGAACACTATCCAATAAGCCACACAATCACATGTGTCAAGTTGTACTCTTTTAATAATTAATTTAAATATTTTTTTAAAAAATTGATTTAAGATCCTTAAAATGTTTGGACCAGCCCTTCCCGGATTGTCCAAGCACATAGAATGCAATGCAATGAACGCCTATTACTTGGGAAACACATTCGATATGCACGGAGGAGGCAAAGACTTGATCTTTTTGCATCGCAAGAACAAGCTGGCGCAAAGCCGCGTTGCTTAAAAATAAAATAACATGCAATATTTTCAGTCAGTTTTGGCAGATGTGCGGACAATTGATAGTACTCCGTTTATAATGTTTTTCAAAAAAAGTGACTGAAATAAATAAATTGATGTCAAGAGTTAACCTCGTTATTTTTTTTAGCGTCTTTTCATCTATTGATTTTGTAAATTGGTGTATTACCCGATTTTCAAACAATATCGTAGACCTAAGATAAAATAATGACCATTAAAACATAAAAAAAAAATGCATTTATTGTATCAATATGTAGTTACAAAATATTTATCACAAACGATTCTCGTTAAAATGTGTTCTTTTTAAAATGTCCTCATAAAAATTGCATGTTACTGGACTCCATTATTTTCAAACAATAAATAAATTGATTTCATTACAATTGATATGCAAATGCAAAGTATGAGTAACTTTCGGTAACTAGTTAATTTTGACGTGACGATACTCATTCTTATTTGAACTTTTAACGAAACATTCTTAAATATTAATGCAAAAGAAGTTACCATTTAATCTTCAATTCAGTTTAAATGCATTCACAATTCATCGTCTACAACGGTCAACGAATACCAGTTTCTATTATTAACTAAACTATTCCTTTGATAATAAAGAGAATATATTCGGCTTATATCACTTTTTGTTGGAAGTTATATATATTTCTTTTTTGTTGGAACTTATTTGGAACTTATGTTCTATTTAAACAACGACCAATAAGCATCAAAGCACCAGTGGTCTAGTGGTAGAATAGTACCCTGCCACGGTACAGACCCGGGTTCAATTCCCGGCTGGTGCAGAACTTTTGTTTTTGTGTTGAAATATTAAACACAAAATTATTTGTTTTCGGTTTTAATTTACTCAAAATGATGATGATTTAACAAAATAAATAAAATTAATCACAACTAATGTAGGCAAAATGATTTATTTGAGAATCGAACCGAGTCAAATTATTCGGTCCGGTCAAGAAACTGATATTGTTATTATAGTTTACGTTTTTTCAATTATGTTAATTTTACAAAATTAAAATTTTCTCATATAATATTACATAATATATATATTATATGATTTGTTTATATAAACCGACTAAGAATTCGGCTCAATTTTGAATCGGATCAAAATTGAATTCAGCTCAATTGAGTTCGAATCTAATTGAATCGGTTTTATGCGAAACTAACCACGCCTATTGATAGTCATTTCTTATTCTTAATTCTATCGAAATGTATCAATTACTTTATTTTCATTTAGGGGTGTACGTATACCGGGTTGGGCGGATTCTTATCGAAACTATAACCCAACCCATTTAGAACGGGTCTCTATTTTTCCAACCCAACCCAACCCATGATACTTATAAAAATTTCAAAACCCAACATAACCGGGTTGGACGGTTTGGGCGGGTTAGCCGGGTTTTTTTTGCCGATTATATACTATATAGATATGTATTCGATTATTCATACGTAACCAAAAAAATATTGAATAAAAACTATATTTTTTGATTAAATCATCAAAATTATTTAACAAACACATGAATCACAATTGAAAAATAAATTATAATTTAATTAAACCATATAATATCACAAACACCCAATTCGATGGTACCAATTGTACTCGATTCATATAATATAACATTAATTAAGTAAATGGGAACTCTAAATTTATGTCCCGTGAAAAAGTTTTATGTTGTTAGTTTATTTATTTCAACTTCGTATACTTCCGGCGTGACGAAAATAAAAGAAATGATTTCATCATGTTATTGACTATTGAGTTTTGTTACGAACTTGTTGTTAGTAAATGAGTGGACTTGTGGTTGTGTGTTAGTGGATTATTAATTGAAGTGAAGAAAAACTAAGTGTAGCATATGTTAAACTAATGTAGAGGATAAATATGGTAATTAATTTTCTAAAATATTAGAGATATAAATAAATTTTTCATAATTAATTGAAAATTTGATAGTCTATGGGTCGGGTTGGGTTAATCCGGATTTTTAATTTCAAATCCACAACCCGACCCACAAAAACCGGGTCGGTTCGGGTCGGTCCGGGTCCCGACTAAATAATTTTGAAACCCGCAAAAACGGGTTGGTCCGGATCGGATTGGGCGGGTTGGGCGGGTTAGAGAAATTTGTGTACACCCCTATTTTCATTTGTCTTATTAATCAATTATATTGGAGTATATCAAATGGCTTCTTTTTTACTTTCCACTCAACGAAGATTTTATAATTAATTAAGCAGACCTGTTTCTCTCCAATATATAATATTGTATTATTTGACTAGGCTCATTTCCCTCTGTTTTTATAATGTATTTTGTTTCGTGTAGCGAGTCATCAAGGACCAAATTGCCTGATATAAAGTATTTTGTTTCATGTATCAAATAATTAAGGACCAAAATGTTTAAATGGAAATAAATTCGATTCTAATTATTGATAAGATAATACTGATAGAATTGTGACCTATATCGGAATTAGCATTTTCTATTTTCTATTTGTACATCAAGAAAAAATCCCTATAGTTGCGAAAGAAATCTATTCAATTTGCCTTGTAAATAATTCGGAAGTTTATTTACGAAAATGAAATCGTAATAGCAATTTTTCAAAATTATGTAATATAATGGTTTCTGTCAAATTTGAGAAAAAAGTTTTAATTGTTGGCTATAAGTTAAATTGGTTAAAATATTTATCTTGTTGCTTAAAGGCAAGTATTTAAGGAGTAAATATCTAGGTTTTTTTTTTCATTTTCTATTTTTAAATATAAAGTTAATTTAAGAATTGAGGAAGATTTGTTTAAATAATAATAAAATATTAAATAATTTTAGTAAAATGAAATATAAAAATTGACAAAGAGTATTTAAGTAAGAACATAATAGTAACATCGTCTTGTTAATTTTTAGAAAGTCACGTCATTTTACATCAATGATACAATTATTATTACAATTTATAAAATAATCATTTAAGCATACCGCATAATAAGTATGCAATAGGCGTGTTTTGCTTCATAAAAGAATATATTATACTTTTAAAAAAATAATAATATCGAAAGAGAAGAATTTACCAATCAAAACACAAATAACTAGGGATGTTCATTTGATCGGTTCGGTTCAAACCGAACCGAATAAGGCCAAACCGATTTAAACTGAATCGAATAAAATTCAAGCCGAACCGAACTGTTTTAATTTTTGAACCGATTAAAAATCGAACAGAATAAACCGAATTGTTATTCGGTTATTCGGTTGAACCTAATAAAAAACATTATAATCTAAAATAAAAATAAATAACTAAGAAAACTTATATTTTATTTTCAAAAACTATAAATAAATATTGTAAAATATAAGTATATTAATTTATAGATTATTATATTATTTTTTATTTTTCATATTAATATATTAAAAATATATAAAAAGTGAGATGTTATTCGGCCGGTTCGGTTTAATCGATTTTCAGAACACCAAAATCGAACCGAACCAAATAAATCGAACAATACCATTTTTGAACCGAACCAAACTAAATAAAACGAAAAACCGAACCGATTAAATCAAACTGTTTGAACACAGCTACAAATAACATCTTGCTCATATGTCTAATACTATTATTATTTAAATGATGATATCATATGATGTTAAATATTTTCCAGTTAAAAATATAGACAAATTATAGGTACCATAAAATCAATGATGAGCAAAATGCAATGCAAACATATTCGAGATGATTCATATTTTTATATTTGATATTATCATAGTAAATATTGTGAATAACAATAATATAATATTTTTTGATATTTTTCTGTCTTAAAACTGCTACAATACATATATTATTATGCATCAACGTTAGATAATATATGTATTAATATCTAATAAGAATGTATCATATTTTGTAATCTAATCATGAAATATGAACATGATTATACTTAAATAGATTTTGTTATAACTGATGATGATGATATAATTCAAGTACAATTATAAATAAATAAATAAAATATTAATATAATTTGTACATGTATTCATATTCAAATCTATATTCATATCCCCGCAAAAAAATTATTTACTATATCCTTATTCATATTTCTAAATTCATATTTCTAAGAAAAGTATTCATATTAGTATTCGTTACATATATTTTTATCCGAATACATATTTTGCGAATACCATTACGCATGACAGATAAAAAATATATATATATGTCTTGTTTTCACCCACAAACAATGTTGCAAAAAATGATCAAAAAAAGGTTAACCGTTGATTAACTTTATATTTTTTGCTTAACAGTTCGAAATAACGATCAACCGTTATTTGACGGTGTTTCACCGTGTTTAACTTTTTTTCCTTAACGGTATTTAACAATATTATTTCAACCGTTATTTGCATGCATTTTGTGTGAGTAAGCCAAAAAATTCAATCTAAGCCAAAAAAGATTCAAGTTTCAACATGTTTCATTCAACTAGATTGTTTCATTCAACTAGATTGTGGAGATAAATTTCAACAACTTGCTATTCTTGTTTCATGACATGTTTCATTCTTAAACCTAGATACATGATCCGATGATGGTATGCTTGCATGCTTTTTAATATATCAGAACATGATAATAGAAGTTAACTCTTGACTACAGTGTTCTTGAATTCGATTATTGTGCTACATATTTAATTGGACTCATCGATAAAATTAACTTGTTTATTGTCCCTCGCCACTTGCTACTAATTAACTCGTTACTTGCTCTAAATGTCAGAATTCTGTTGGAGTTAATAATGATTTGTTTGTATTAATTGACAAAATTCGACCGATTCGGCATAATTTGACAAGATGATGACGAGTTAACCGATACCAGAAGACGACTGATTTGGCAGACTTGTTGGCTTTAGCTGGTATGATACGACGAAGAGTCAACATGATTTGATCTTTAATTAACTTTGTGGAATTAACTCGATTCGAGGAATTTGGCATAATTAATTCTTTAATTAACTTGCATAATTTGGTAGAAATGATACACTAATTAAATACTTGTATTAATTATTTAATTAACTTTTCAGAACTAATTGGTACAAGTTCAATGTTTTTGTATTAATTATTTAATTAATTTAGCAGAATTAATTGGTACGAATTACATGCTTGTTATGTTTAATTTTGACTTTGTATGATATATTGATATGTTTGTTTAGACTTTGATGTATCTTATTATGTTGATTCAGACTTTATATGTTATGTTTAAAATTGAAATTATATTCATTTTATCTTTAAATTTGAATTGTAATAATAATTGTAATAGTTTCAAAAAAAAAAATATGATATATAATATATTTTTACGGATTATGATAATCGTTATATTATCGTTATGTCACCGATAATCGACAATTCACGGAACGTTATTTGCAACATTGCCCACACAAAAAACCACCATGAAATGAAACACACATTGGGGACAATTGTTCGTTACAGAAAATCATGACTTGAGGCAAATCTCGCCACCGATACTCTCATCAAATTAGAGAGAGAAAAGACTTACTGCCCGCGGCGAGGAAACTCATAAAACCCTAAAGCCACCAGATCGCACGCACGCGCACACCAGAGAGAGGCACCTCATCTTCTTCTCCGTAGTTCTTAATGGCGGAAAAGGATCAACACGAGATGGTCGGCGGCCAAAGTGGAGGAGAAGGGAAGCTGGTGCTCTTCAATACCATGACGAAACAGAAGGAAGAATTCAAGCCTTTGGTCGAAGGCAAAGTGTCCATGTATGTCTGTGGAGTCACCCCTTACGATTTCAGTCACATTGGGCATGCTCGTGCCTATGTCGCCTTTGATGTCATTCACAGGTCGCTTAATTTCACTTCTCTCTTCTTCTTTCATGAGAATTCTCCATAATTTCTTACTTTCTTTTGTTACCGCAACGACACCAGATATTTGAAACACTTGGGATATGAAATTACATACGTACGCAACTTCACAGACATTGATGACAAGGTATTTAGTCAAATCACTCTTAATTACCAATGAACGAATCAACGATACGTTCTAATTGGCTTAACAGATTATAAAACGGGGAAACGAAACTGGAGAGGATCCGATAAACTTGAGTGCTCGATTTAGCAAGGAATTCTTGGACGACATGGCCGTATTACAGTGCTTGTCTCCTACTCACGAACCTCGCGTCTCAGATCACATTGAACAGATCATCGACATGATTTCCAAAGTAATTTTCTCTCTATTCCCATTAAAATGATTTGAATTTTGTGATTTTTGATTTTGATTATGGAATGTGGATAGATAATCGAAAACGGGCACGGATATCCTCTAGACGGGGACGTGTATTTTTCGGTGGAGAGTTTCCCAGAATATTGCTGTTTATCTGGACGTAAATTAGAGGATAATATGGCTGGTGGAGGTGGCCGTGTTAATGTTGATGAACGCAAAAAAAATCCTGCCGATTTTGCTTTGTGGAAGGTACACCGATCTTTTATTTTTTTTTTAAATTATTTTATTTAAATTAAAAATTGATTAATAATTTTGTGTTTGTTGACTTTTTGAAATTGTAGGGTGCGAAGCCAGGGGAGCCGAGTTGGGAATCGCCGTGGGGCCCGGGTCGTCCTGGCTGGCACATAGAATGCAGCGCAATGAGCGCCCATTACTTAGGGAACACATTCGACATGCACGGAGGAGGCAAAGACTTGATCTTTCCGCATCACGAGAACGAGCTGGCGCAAAGCCGCGCTGCTGACTCAGCGAGCCATGTTAATTGCTGGATGCACAACGGATTTGTTAATGATAAAGACGGCAGAAAAATGTCCAAATCCGATAATAATTTCTTCACCATCCGCGATGTATTGTTTTCTAATTGTTTTATTTTTATTTTTTGTGATTATTAATTGTTTTTTTTTTGTAGATACTTGCGAAATATCATGCGTTGGCTTTGAGATTCTTTTTGATGCGGACACATTACAGAGCAGACGTGAAGTACTCTGACGAGGCTCTCAATACCGCTTCCGATCGAATCTACTACATTTACCAGGTTTTTTTATATAATATTTTGAAAATATTCCTACACTTTGAATGAGTTTTAATTTTTTTAATTTGCTATTTTGTTGAAGACTATGAACGATTGTGAAGTGGCGTTGGAGGCGTTCAGAGAGGAGAAATTCAAGCAACAATCGCCCAACGACGTGAAGGAAATGATCAAGAAATTCCGCGCGAGTTTTGTCGAAAACATGAACGACGATATTCACACCACCACCGTTTTGGACGATTTGATGGAGCCTTTGAAGGCCATCAACGGTACCTTGAAGAAATTCAAGGTATATATATCAAAAATACCCCTAAACTACTATTTTCTTTTGTAAGATATATTTGTGATTTGATTGTAGGGGAAAAAGCAACAAGGCGCTCTTATCGTCTCTCTCATCGATTTAGAGAGAGAAGTTATATACGTTCTCGGCATTCTCGGTTTATTGCCGGCCTCCAATTTCGCCCAAGTAAATATTTCTCGAATTTCGTTTTGTTTTGGGTTATTTTTAATATTTGAAATGTTCGTTTAATTAATAGGTGTTGAGAGAGCTTAAAGATATTGGGTTGAAAAGAGCCGGAATGAGCGAGGAAGAATTGTTGAATAAAATAGAAGCCAGGACGCAAGCTAGGAAGAATAAGGAATATGAAGAGTCTGATAGGATCAGAAAGGAACTGACAGCTGTAGGTATCGCGCTCATGGACGAACCTACGGGGACCTTTTGGAGGCCTTGCGAACCTTCTAACGAATAATTTTATTAATAATTAATGATTAATTGTGAAATTTGTTGTAGACAAATATATGTTTTGATTTTTAGTTTGTGTTTGGTTTGACTTGATATAATTGGCCTTCTATTTAATGTTTTATTTTTATCGGGTTGTTCTGTAATGCTGACTTGATATTTTTAATGTTTTATTTTTTTTTCTAAATGCCATTCAGTTGTTTTATCATCCCATTTTGTTATTTTCATAGGCTGAAGTTCGATACAATTAAACTAGGACCCTGTGCTAATAATATAAAATTTAATATCCTATTTTTCAATTTTTATTTAAAGACGACTTTTAAAAGAATTAATTGTCCGTTGTGACGTGGCCGATTTCGATCCAATTCGTCCGATTCCATTTCGTGAGCATCGAAACTGCTTCGACTTCCACAACTATGGATATTAATACTTTAGCCCCATCTCTTACATAAATAAGGTAGGGTTCGAAGATAATAGAATTTCTCCTAAATCATTTCAGGAATTTCAAATATTTGCAGGCACTTTAGCATTTAATTGATTATTCAAACTAGAAATTTTTGTTTCTTGAAGACGAACCAAATCTAGTCTTCAAAAATAAAGGATGGCGCTATTGTATATTGATAAGTACGCCTTTTCTAGATAGGGATCTCAAAGAAGGTGTATACATGGAGCAACCCAGAAGGTTTCTAAAAAAGCACCTCTTTATTTATTAAAAGGAAAATCAATTCGACCGGATTACATCTCAGCGAAACAAATTAAATCCCGCAATTACTTCATCGAGCATGCAAACATGCGTAATGCCAATCCAGTTTCAACCCCCGATTGCCTTTGGAGAGCAACCATCCAAGATGCCATGTGATCTCTCCACCGGAATATCGTAGGACGCCTACAATATTCTACTTTAAGCCGGCCACATATCGTCTTTGCCGTCGATAAAACTAGAGAGGAACCATCTTTTATATACGGCTCCAATTTTGAAATAGTGGGCTGAGATGTTTATGGGCCATGTTATTTATTCTGTTATCAATAAATGAGTGAGATTAGAATGGTAGTTCAGAACTTCAGATCAGACGGTCTTAAATGATCCAGTTAGGTACTGAATGGTCCACAGTGGAGTTATGTGGTTGGTTGCAAGTGTTTTAGTTAGTTAAGACTTGAGAGTAGTTAGATTGTTTACTATATAAAATTATAAATAGTTCCTTATTTTATATAGTTCTCCGTTTCACATTCAGGGTGGCCCAGGCAAATGTCTAAAGCCTCTCATTTGGATGGGCACATATATTTGTATTTATTTGTTCTTAATTTTTTTACGTCACAATTAATTCATATTTTATAAATATATAAAACTCTAAACTACTTATATGATGTATTCTTGTAGCATGTTTTTAAAAATAGTTAACATATGATTATATGGTTGCCAAACTTTTTTTTTTTGATAAATTGTTCTTGTTATAGAGTAATAAAATTTCTAAAAATATATAGTTTATCATGAAAATTATAAATTATACATTTACTTTCATAAAAATATAAACATTTACATGAATCATTAATCAAGTTAGATTATTAATTAAATATATGTTTTTGTCTTTGTGATTAATTAAGTTGTAAATTAGTGTGCAAGTTAAGTTCATCTAGGCAAGAATTATATCATTACTGTCCAACGATTTCTTGAAATTGTTCACACAAAACTGAATATAAATATATGGAAGAATTTATTTATACTTTTAAATCGAAAACTTTATATATAATTTTTTTTCATTGAATTTGGAAAGATATTTCAAATATGAAACCTCGTAATAATTGTCGTTTAAGGCCTCCAAAATCACAAGACCGGCCATGTTGACATTTTTATATTTTGAAAAAAATATATTCTTTGTGCTTTGATTTGAAGGTTGAGGACCACCCAAGAAGAAAGGCTCTCAGAGCGACGAAATTGATTGATACAAATAAATAATTCGATATGAAGAAATGCGACATAGTTTATTGTGATTTAATTATGTCCTATATCAAAGTCTCGTGACGATCCATGAAAGGGAAAACAAATTTCTAAATTTGCTACCGTGAACATCGAGCATTTCTATACTATTTTTTTTTATTTTCGAGACAATTTTGTACAGATTGATGAAGGATAATATTTTTTGTAATTGTTCAAAGTATTTTAGAAAAATAAAAATTGTAATGAGGTCTTAATGACGTTCTATATTAATTTTTTCTAGTACAGAGCACAAGTAGAGTTTCCCCTGCTCTTACACAAATTACATGTTCTATCTTCTAATTTTCTTAGTCACTAACACAATGTACCACGTGTTAATTTCCACCTATCATCATGCGTGCCACAAAATATATTTCTCACGGCCCACACAAACACAATGTACCACGTTTACGTAACATTCATGAATGGAGGAGCTAAATTTAGGCAAAAATCTCGTAATTCACGAACGATGGTAAATGCACGAAGAGAGGAGGTCCGTTTAAATCTTTGTATATAGCAATGTCCGTTCCGACATTGATCGGAACTAGGGTTTATTTACTTGCACTGCAAGCATTGCCGTGGTTTTGCGATCTTAGATGCTCTTTGCTTCTTCTTCTGGTTACCTTAATCAATTCCACTGGGTTTAAAATAATTAAGTAGCGATTGATTATCCGTACTAAACCCTAGATTATTTCAAAAAAAAATAATTCCGTGATTGGTGGACCTGATTTCTGGGGCTTTTCTTCTCGATTCCAGGTATACTTAATATCTGTATTTTTAATTGGTACCGTTTAGGAAGAACAAATTCTCGCCCAAATTGCACCATTTGAGTCATTGTTTACACTTAATACTGTAGTTTCACATCAAGTCTCTATCTTACGAGATTTATGAAAAGTAGCATATGAATTGAGCGATTTAACTTTGATAGATTCATCATTCATGGGTGTGTATGAAGAAAATCCCTTTCTGATTTCTCCACTAAAACAATAGTGGGTTTGTATACTTTCATTGTGGGTCCTTTTTCTTTAATACATTTAATCAAGTCGCTATAATAATGTACATCACATGTACTGTTTCAATCCTCAGATATATCTTCTGAATCCTACTGGAACCATGGTCCATGTCCATGTAGTAGCAATCAAAGGAATTCGATTTGTAATTTTTGTTCTGCTCATTGGCTCGTTACATGGATCGCGCAAAGTGGTTTTTATGATTCCATCGCAATCTGAATCGTAGGACTAATCACTAATTATTATGTCTTAGGTGGCTCCAATCACAATCTACCAGTTGGAATCTTAAGGAAACACATAATAAATATATAAATAATAATGCATACTCGTCGAGTTATTAAGGGGCTATTCCATTGCTCGGCTTAGAGAATATATATATCTTTGTTTGCTTGTCTCGTTTAAGTCCATTGAGTTGATGCCACGTATTGTCCTTTTCTAAAGAGTGTGAATACTTATTTGTAAGCCTGCATTGCTTTGTGATTTCATCTGTAAACTTCTCTTCTTTTAGTTGGAGATTAATTCCATTGAAACTTTCGTTTTAGAAGAAAAATATCGGTACATTACATTTGGAACTTTATACAGATTTATTAGACAAGAATGGAGAAGGGAGGCTCGAGTACCCCAAGCTCAAGGCAAGACGAAGAAATTCCATCTCTTTTTACAAGTGTTCAATCAAAAGTTCCTGGATTTGATGAAGTTTCCACTCCCAAAGCAGAGAACAAATCACCTCAAGTAAGTTCTCATTTATGCACTTGCTCAAATCAAAATGGTATTAATTTAACTTCGAAATTTCATTTTATTTTTCAAGGATCGAGAGCAAGCAAATCAAGAAGCACAGATCGTAATAGATCAAATGCCGCCAACTACCAACCGTCACGGACCTTCATTATCCATCAGCATGCCGTCCTCCTTTAACAATTCGACTTTTTCAAACAAACCGCCTTTAACGCCAACTCACCTTTTTCAAACAGATCAAAGCAAAAAATCGCCCTTTTCGAACGAGCAACCTCTAATACCAAATCCCTCTCTCGACCCTCCTCCTCGCAACTCTCGCACGGTCAAATTGGGACCGAGAAAAAAAAAAGCTCAGTTCCATTCACAACCAATGGGAAATGCCGATATCAACAAAGTCTCTAGTAACATTGATATTACGGCTTTTAATACTTCGTTAACTCCGCACACGCTAGCAAGAAGCAATAGGTTGAGAGACAATCGATATGATTCGTTCAAGACATGGTCTGGGTTGCTGGAGAGACAAATAACTAATTTCAGAGGGAGATCTCAAGAGATTGCTGAGGAAATCATTACTACGACATTACCATCCGAGCCGTCTCGTGTACCACAAGTTGGCCGGTTCTTCGATGCGCTCGAAGGCCCCGAACTCGACAGGCTCAAGCAGTCAGAACAATTGGTGCTCCCCGGGGATAAGAAGTGGCCGTTTCTTCTCCGATTCCCCGTATCGTCTTTCGGTATGTGTCTCGGTTTAAGCAGCCAAGCAATCTTGTACAAAACGATCTCCACTTCGGCACCGACTTCATTCCTCCACGTACCTCTCACAATAAACCTCGTGCTATGGCTCATATCAATTTCGCTCCTTGGCATTCTCTCTATTATGTACCTCTTGAAAGTACTATTTTATTTCGAAGCCGTGAGACGCGAGTACCATCACCCTATTCGTGTTAACTTCTTTTTTGCCCCGTGGATCGCGTGCCTCTTCTTAGTAATGGGCTTACCTCCTTCAATCTTGAAAACCCCTCCTCCGAACTTATGGTACGTCTTGATGGCTCCAATTTTATGCTTAGAGCTTAAAATATACGGTCAATGGATGTCCGGCGGTCAAAGACGACTCTCCAAAGTCGCGAACCCTTCGAACCATCTCTCCGTTGTGGGGAATTTTGTCGGAGCGTTGTTGGGGGCGTCTTTGGGGCTCAAAGAAGGGCCGATTTTCTTCTATGCAGTTGGAATGGCACATTATATCGTTCTGTTCGTTACGTTGTATCAGAGATTACCGACCAACGAGACGCTCCCGGTGGATTTGCACCCGGTTTTCTTCCTGTTCGTTGCTGCACCGAGCGTAGCTAGTATGGCTTGGGCAAAAATAACTGGCGAGTTTGGGCATCCGTCGAGGGCCTGTTATTTCATTGCTATGTTCCTCTATGCTTCTCTCGTAAGTCTTTTGTGATTAATTGTATGTTTATCGAATCTTCTAATGCATAATATTTTGTTTCTTTTTTGTTGTATTTGCAGGTTGTGCGACTAAACTTTTTCCGCGGGTTCAGGTAATTAATGAGTTACTAATTTTTCATAAATAAGTATGATATTATAACTAATTATTTATTTTATTTTATCGCAGATTCTCTCTGGCTTGGTGGGCATATACGTTCCCAATGACAGGGGCAGCAACCGCCACGATAAGATACGCAACCGAAGTGGACAACCTGTTCACGCAATCTCTATGTATTGTATTATCTGTGATTTCCTCTTTGACCGTAACGGGATTGCTTCTGTCGACGATGTTTCACGCTTGGGTGCTCCATGATCTTTTCCCCAATGATATCGCCATTGCCATCACTCACAAACCCTCGGTCAAAATCACAGATGTAGAGAATAAAGCTGATTTGGAATCTGGTGACTCACATGACACTGAAGCCACCAGCACTAGCAGTTGAGTATTATAATGGAGATGTATAGGGGGAGTAAATATATGGAGATAAATTTTTGGAGTAAATCCAGCTGGTTCGATGGATCGGCAGCTAATGTGATTAATTTTGAGGTGAGAGATGTGCGAAATCAAAGTCTTGTAATTTATGTTTGTTAATAGAGGTTGTATGTGGTATGAATGATCAACATCGACGACGACGTCGTCGTCGTCGTCATCATCATTTATTATTATTATTATTATTATTATTATTATTATTATTATTATTATTATTTAGTTTGCGAAATCGAATGTGCATTGCTGTCAACATCGATGAACAATGATATGCATACGAAATTGGGGAATTTTCAAAAAAAAGGAACGAACTTTTCTTGATTTGAAAACACCTCACTTTGTAGATACTCCAAAAAAATCACCTAAAACTAGTTTACATTTTCATATAGGAGTAATGATTTTGCATTCCAATAAATTATACTCCAAATGGCTGTCAATTTTTTTTTGAGTGTACTCCAAAATGCATTGTTGTCCGGTCCTCTTTTCACTTTATCATATATTTTATATGTATAGTTTCACTTTTTTTTATTATATTTTATAGCTTTTTCTATAATATGTATAAATGATATTTTCTTATTTATACCGTTTTTATTATACTTTATACATTTTCTAGTATTTTTATAACATTTTCCTATACCATGAAAATAAAGATATGTGGTTAATACAAATTTGCTATAACTTTTTCTATACTACAAACAAAATATTTGTTATAGTTTATAATTTTTACTATTATTTATACATTGTTTTCTATACACTTGATAAAAAGATATGTAAATAATTATTGTTTATACTTTTTTATACTATGAATACAAGTTGTGTTCTTATTTTATACTTTTTTTACTGTGGATAAACATCTGTTGATATTTATACCTTGTTTAATATTATTTATACATTTTCTAATACTTGTTGTAGAATAAAGGTATAAATAGTAGTGTTTTTAATTAGTAGTTGTTGTAAAAAGGTATAAATATGAAGTTGAAAAATATAGCGCAAAAACAACTATCTGAAAACGTTGGAGACTGCCCGTTAAATGCAGTCGCTCGTCTAGTTTTGCTGCCAGCGCTTTTTTTAAGCCAGCGGCTTGCCACGTGTCAACTCCTGATTGAAAGTGACGTTTTGGAGTGCAATTACACTGGAGTGCATTAGCAACTCCCTTTATATAGTCCCATACGAGGGTTAAGCTCAAGTTTGAATGGTGTTAGTTTTTTGTTGAACAAAAATACTCATATTTTTAAAGTTCAATTTTTAATAAATCTCATAATATTTTCACTATTTGATAAAATCTCCATAAATATTTCTAGCCTATACTAGTTTATGAAAACAAAAATATCTCCATAAATCTTTCTAACCTATACTAATTTATAAAAACAAAAAAATATGATTCATTTATATTTTTTTTCCTTGAATAAATAATAATATAAAAAAAATAAGAACTGCCTTAACAAAAAAAATATTATTTTAGCAAGTTTTGAGGCGATTTCATTTTTTGATCTTATATACTCTCAAGATACTTTCATTTTTAATATAATAAATACATTAATTAATATGATATTTTCATAAGAATATTTTTAGAGAATTTTTGTAATATTTAAGAATTGAGGAAGTTTTTAAAATATTATTATTATTTTTTTTTAAAATTTTTTTGCCTTCAATATTAAAGGTACAGATGAAAAGGTTAGTCAACTATTAATCCACCATACAACATTTATATGAGGTTAGGTTACACTTACACATCAAAAGTCGTGCTCTGAGTTATCAAATCAAATCATCAAAGTCACTACTAAATCATAGATGAACTCAATGGACAAAGCACGGCTCAACATCAACATATCATTTCACAACTTTTTTTTGGCAGCGACACCCAAAACGTTTCATCCCCGCAGAAAAGCTTTCGATTCGGACCTGCCAACACTCCTTTCGGCAAATTCATGTTTTTTCTCTTTTGATCTGTTTATTGGTCTTGGCATGAGTTTTCAATATCCGAGTAAAGAAAATAGTAGTCTAAAAAAACATAAACAAAAAATAGCATACATAATACATTTTTTTAAACATACATTTTTTTATTAACATGAATTTTGTTTAAAATTTGTACAAACTAGCGTCGTACCCGTGCTATTGCGCGGGTTCGGTGTTAAAAAAAATCCTACTTTCTTTTGATTTTTGTTTTGTTTTGGGTGAGTACTTGTGTTACGCGGATACTTTAAAAATGCAGAAGTATCCTGAGGATACGCGTATCCGATACGGATACGGGTGCGATACGGCTCGGATACGTATCAGATACGTCACGTGGCGTATCCGAATATTTTAATATTTATTTTTTTCGGATACGGCGGGGATACGGCAGGATACGGCTGTGGATACGTCCCGGATACGGCTGAGATATTCCATTTAGGATACTTCGGCCCATTATATATTTTAGCCCATAATATTTTTAAATAAATTGTATATAATACTTCTAGGATACTTCTAGATTAGTTCTAGGATATTTTTAAAACATTTATGATACATTTATGATACTTGTATTGTTTGGTTGATATTATTTATTGTCATGATATTTAATTAAAAATATTATTACTTTATTATTTAATTTATTACTTATTACTTATTTATATATAATATAAATATATTAAAATAATAACTATATAGCCGTATCCGTATCCGTGATTTTTTGAAAATTGCCGTATCGCCGTATCCGTATCGTATCGGATACAATACCCGTATTCGTATCCGTGCAACATAGGTGAGTACTTCTTCGATGAATCATATATGATGACAATGCAAGATTGATATTAGAAATTTTTTTTCCTATATTGTATATAACATGTATATCAATGAATTATAGATGCACTGTATGTATTATGCAAAAAAACAAATACACAAAGTGAATATTTAACCAAAAAGAATAGTGCGTCACTTTACCCAAATTTTAATAATGAGATAAATTACAATAATTACAATAATACATAGTTTTAATTAATTTAATTATTCAAAAATAATGCAGTCAAATGCATTAAAAAACAAACACTTTCACCACGACATAAAATATGCTACGACGGGGTGCTTGCGTCAGTAAATCATGATTTTTATAAATTCTAAAGTAAGAACCGCTTGAATTGTTCAAGAGCCGGTCTACTTGAACGATTTAAATGGTTCTTGCTTTAAAATTTATTTATTTTATATACATCATTGGCAAATGTGTTCCTGTGTTTGTATTTCATATTCGTCTTTCGTATATTCTTACTTCGTATTCCAAAATTTGCATTTCTATTTTTACTTGTATTGGTGTTTCGTATATTCTCACTTTTTATTTCATATTTCGCATTTCGTATTTACGGTTTAGGGCTTATGATTTAGGGTTTAGGATTTAGGATTCAGGGTTTAGGATCTAGGGTTTGGGCTTTAGATTTTATGCTTTAGTCTTTAGGTTCTAGGGTTTGGAGTTTAGGGTTTATGATTTAGGGATAATTAATAATTCGTAAGTCCTAAGTCCTAATTCATAATTGAATTCGTATTCGTATTCATTTTCATATTTTGCATTCATATTTCGTCCTCATATTGGTTTTTCGTTTTCGCATCTCACATTTCCTATTCGTATTTTAATTTATGTACATTCGTATTCGTATTTTTATTTTATTTGTAAATTATTAGTATTATGTATTCGTGTTTCCTATTCCTATTCGTGCTCGTGTCCGTGAATTCATATTCGTATACTCGTGTATTCGTATTCGTATTTCAGTTTATGTGTATATTTATTTTTTATTTGTATTTTGTATTCATGGATTTTATTTTAGTTTCTCTGTAATTGGCGTGTTTGGGAATGGGTCCCATCGTCTAATAACACGTGCAATTATTTTTTGCTGTGCAATCAAATTGTTTGTTGTAATTAACATGCCTCATTTTTGAAATATATCGAATTGCTCGTATTTTTACTTGTATTTGTATTTGTGTCTCGGATTCATATTTACATTCGTGTTCGTATATTCGTATTCGTCTATTTGTATTCATGTATTATTCTTATTCACATATTCGTATTGGTATTCGTATTTCATATTTGTATTTGTGTGATTCCGTATTTCGTAATTCGTTATTCGTTATTCTTAATGCTTAATTCCTAATCATATTTCATTTTCGTATTTCGTACTCGTGTTGGTATTTCGTATCTGCATATGTATTTCGTATTTGTATTTCGTAATTGTATTTTATATTCGTACTTGTATTGTCTATTTCCATTTGTATCTTTCGCTCTTTTGTGTTTTGTAATTTGTATCCGCAGTTTGATGATAATGATGATGATGACGACGATGATTATGATTAACATGTCCTCATTTCTGAAATACACTGAATTGTTCGTATTTTTACTTGTATTTGTATTTTTATTTCGTATTCATATCCGCTTTCGTGTCGGTATATTCGTATTCGTGTATTTGTATTCGTGTATTATTCTTATTCGCATATTCGTATGAGTATTCCTATTTTGTATTTGTATTTGTGTGATTTCGTACTGCGTAATTCATTGTTTGTTATTCATAATTCTTAATTGCTAACCGTATTAGTATTAGTGTCCGTGCTTATGTTCATGTTCATATTCGTATACATATTCGTATTTTATTTTCGTATTTCCTACTCATGTTGGTATTTCGTATTTGTATATGTATTTCATATTTATATTCCGTATTTGGGAGTTTAAGATTTAGGGTTCCTTTGCCTCAGTAAATCATGATTTTGATAACCTTTAAAGCAAGAATCGGTTGAATCGTTCCACGGCCGGTTGCCTTGAACGATTCAAATGGTTTTTGCTTCAAAATTAGTTTATTTTCTTTACATCATAGACAAAATCAAGAAAATAAGAAAATAAACAAAAAAGTTATTATAAATTCGTTCTCCTTTTTGTGTTCGTCTTCGTATTCGTGCTTCGTATTTGTAGTGATAATTTGTATTTGTATTGCGTATTTATATTTTGTATTCATATTACGTTATTGTATTTGTATTTTCATTTGTATCTATATCGTTATATTTGTTTTGTTATTTTCTAGTTCGTATTGGTATGCCTTTGTTATTGTTATTGATATTGATATTGCTATTTGTTTTTACATTTTTCGAATTTGTATTCGTAATCGTATTCGTGTCTCGTCTTCATGTTGTTATTCTTATTCTTATTCATATTCATATTTGTATTTCGTATATCGTATTTCGTATTTTTTACTTCATAGTTGATAATCGGATTGGTATTTGTGTCCGTATTTGTAGTCGTATTTCGTGCTCGTATTTGTATTTATATTTTTTATTTGTTTATGTATTTCGTATTTGTGTGCCGTAATTGTATTTGGTATTCTTATTGGCATTTATATTTCGTTTATGTATTTGTGTTTGCATTTTTATGTATATTAATATTTTTCTAATTATATTATATAGTTCGTATGTTGTATATTCTTCTAATATACTTATTTCGATGTTCATATACATATAGTATAATTCTAGCCATGCTTACTTTGGTATGTATCCTACTGCCAAGATGATCCCGTATACATTACGGCAAAAAAAGCTATCAATTAATTTTCATTCAAATCATATAATCGTTCAATAGAAAGACCTGATTTCAGTGTGCAATTATTTTTTGAAAACCTCGCAAGATTCTTCTTTATCAAAATTAATTCCCATTTCAATTTAATTACTTTGAAGAAAAATAATCAAAATAAAACAATAATAATAAATTAATAATATAAAAAATTGAAACCTCTGAAGATTTTTCTTCTAGGCAAGTAGGGCAAGAAACAGATCCAATTTCAATTTTGTTTGGAGACACGACACAACCTTCTAGGAGCTTCTCTGTGCCATTCAGAATAATTATTATGATCATTAATATTACTATCAAAATTTTCACCTTCTCAACCTTATATTTATTCCCGGGTCATCATTATTATACACTGACGTCACTTGCTGATGTGGCCGAATCATAATTTCAGTGAAATCGTTGCTCTGCGCGAAGTAATTATTGTTGTGCACGCTCATCTCCCCCCCCCAAAAGAGACGACATCAGGATCGTTGCACTCGTAAGGAAGAAGTGGGGCATTTCCTTGACCAAATATTATCCCATCGAAAACCTGAAAATTTCAAAGCCATCCTTATAAAATCTGAAATCCGAAATATATATACCATAAAATATGAAAATGTCAAAACAACCTTACCAAGAAGAACAAAGTACTCATTAAGAAAAAGGGAAAGGATTATTTTGTAAAAATATAATTGAATCGAACATCTTCCAGCACCTCCATAAAAGTTTCAAAAATACCCCTATCACGATCGAAAATATCAATTATGCCCATCGAAAACCTGAAAATTTGAAACATATCCTTGTAAAATCGAAATGCGAAATATATACCTTAAAATATGGAAATGTGAGAACAACCTCGTAATTACGAAAAAGAACAAAAAATTAATTACGAAAAAGAGAGGGTTAATTTGTAAAAATACCGTTCAATTGAGCATCTCCCAGCACATGCATAGATGTTTCAATAATACCCCTTTCACAATTGAAAATACTAATTATGCCCATCGAAAACCTGAAAATTCCAAAGATATCCTTCTAAAATCCGAAATATATAACCTTAAATATGAAAATATGAAAACAACCTCGGAATTACGAAGAACAAAGAACTAATTAAGAAAAAATCAAATCGAGCTTCGTACCATTGGTTCGTACCAGAAAAACTGCGTACCAGCAAAACTGTCGAATCGAGCAAGCATGTTGTATGCACATGTTTCGTGCCAGCATCTAATTTTGTCTCCAGTACTTTCTCCATTCTGCTGCACGTCGAGCTTGTGGAACAAATCCTTTATTTCCGCTACTTCGTCCATGGTCAAATGCTCCGTGATAACCTGCCAAATTCAATTCACTCTAACAAAAAGCCAAAACAAAAAAGTGAGAATATCAAATTTACGCTGAGAACACGTTTGTTGAACCGGGTCGTGACGGCGAATTGTTCAAACCTTGCGATCAGGTTCGTAATTTGTCTCCAGTACTTCTGGAGCCACTACCCTAAAATTAAAATGTCATCAATTAATCAAATAATATTAATTGATGGAAATTAATTAAGTATTAATATACCAGGTGTGAAAAAGACGTATAAACCGAAATCGATAGCTTTTAATGCGTAAATTTCGTTTTCATGAACATCTTCCCTTCTTTCCCCTGATCGAAACCTAGAAAGCAAACAAAACACACAAAATCAGCATACAATTTAATGAACCCTATCGCAAAAATTGATGTAGCAATTGGAAGAGAAGAACCTCGAAAAACCGAAATATCATATTTATCATTCAAAAAACAATATTATACTTAGCCTTACAAAAATCAGAAATCTCATTTCTACCCTTCAAAGCTTAAAAAATATCCAAAATAGCGAAACTGTTTACTCTAGGTTAAATAAATGACAGGGCTTACATTACCGAATCTTAATTGTACCGTCGTTGCTCCTCTCCTTTGTTTGTTAACTCAACTACAATAAAATTAACACACAAATAAAAAATTATAAAAAAGTGCTAAAAAGTAAGTAATTAATAAAACAATTACCACATTCTCGACACGAAGCGTACAACAACCAACCGTATCCGCCTCGTGATCATCCTATACCAATTATTTACATTAAATTAATAAATCAATAATTATTAATCATTAAACAATAAATTAATATACCTTTTCATTACCAACCCTAAGAGCGAGTTTATCGATCTGATACGTAGCCACGGCAATTTGTCTCCTTTTCGACTTGATGTCACTCATAAGAATTTTCTTCCAATCATTAATGAAATTCTCGATAAATTGGGGCTTCTTCGCATAATCCTTGTCCAACATCACCGCAAACATCGTCGCCACCTTCAAAACCCGCCAAAAAAAAGATAAACATAAAAAATACCCGTCCAAAACATGATATTGTTACCACTTCTTCATCGGGAGTGAGGTCAATTGGTTCACCGTTGTAAAGCATTTTGACACCGTGAGGCTTAAAAAGGGGTGGAAATATCACGCCGCAATGTTCGAAAGTGGTCCACTTTTGGCCCCCACCAGAGCCAGGTGGCTTCGAGAATTTATTCTTCGCATTCTTCTTTTCCCCCTTTATTTTCGTTTTCGTCTTTTTCGTCACCTTTTTTGACCAAATAACTTGTAATTAATCTGAAATTAGCCCCAATTAACTTGTAATTAATCCAAATAAGACCTCAACCAATATGAAATTGACAATACCGATAAAAAAAAATCATACAATTAAGTCTAGGTTTTGCTTTAATGAAGAAGACAATAATTATGCGAGAAAAAAGACCGAACGAAGAGAGAAAGAGAGAAATATTAATCAAACGGCCAAAAAATGCGAGAAAAAAAAACTCAACTGCGTTTCGTTTTCATTGCCTGAAGAAGACAACGAAGAATCGCTAGTTGTTCCCGTCTAGGTTTTGCTTTACTGTGACTTGGACGAACGGAGAAGGAGCCCAACCAGTCGCCGGCATGTTTTCTCGCTCTTTTTTGTCATCCATGATTTATCAGGTGGAGCTCCAAGCTAGCATCTAACCCGCCTAGGAAATCTGTCCAAAATCGCACAAAATCGCCTAGGGTTTCTCCAGATCTCCGCGTCGTTCGTACCGCCATGGAAGCAGGCATCCTTCTCGCTCGTTCCGTTTCCTCGCTTGTTCCGCTAGGGTTTAGCCGGTTTTGGGATGCTCTTTTTTTTCCTGGATCGTGAGAGAGTGAGAAGAAAGAGCGGCGTGGGGTATTATTTCGATAAATAAACAGTAACGGGACGACGTGGCCTAATGAGGAAAAAGGATAATGTTTAGCATTATATCTATTTTAAGATAATACATCAAGTTTGCTATATTTTAATAGGCACATATATTCTTCTCATTCACAAACTTGTATGATAGAAAAAAAAGCCCGGCCCAAAATTCTGAAGTCAATTCTTCAAATGAGTCTCAGGCCTCGCCGCCTCGGCCGTTCAAATTTTTTGGTTTATATCATGAATTAGTGATGAATGTCAATGGACGAATATATATATATATATATATATATATATACACACACAGAGAGACACACACTCCTAATTTTAAATGGTTCATCAAAAGCTGGCACGTGGCCACCTTCCGTTTCGTGTGAATATATAAACCTAGGCTTTGTAATCGTTTTTTTTTTCAAAAACAAGAAACAGTATATATATATATATATATATATATATATATATATATATGGGGGCTTCTATCATACACCCATTTTCTTATCATACACCCATTTTCAAGGGTATTTGGAGTAATTATCCATTTATGAATATTTAAGGTAAGATATCAAATATATTTATCAATTAATGTTTAACTAAATTGGAATATTTTGTTGTTCATTTAAATCAAAATTTCCATAAAAAATAAATTTTATGATACACCCTTTTTACAAATATAATTAATTGCTAAAATACCCAAAATACCCTTGTAAAAGGGTGTATGATAGAACTCCCCATATATATATATATATGGAGCCTCCATAATTCAATAAAGCATCATTGATGCGTCAATCAAGAATACTTAATTAGATTGATTAGTCTTTAATTGAAGCAATTAAATTAAGTATTGATTTGAGAGTTAATCAATCCAATCAACCCCAAAAACAGCCATGGTTGACGCATCAAGACAATGCATCAAGAATGTGTGGGGGCGCCATATCAAACCTCTTAAAAAAAATCATGATAAACCTAGGCTAAGTAATCAACAGTGAGCAGTTTAACATGAACGTGCGGAAGCTAGTAAAGAAATTAAAAGAGAAGATGTGGAGGAAATCAAGGGAACTTGTTGGTGATTGTATAAGGAACTCAAAACATTAACGAGAAACGAGGATGGGCCGTTCTTCTCGCCATTCTTCTCGCCTTTGTCTCCCTAACAAGATGCAAGAAATAGTGCAACCTAGTAGTTATTGTATCCAATGAGAAAAAAAACTGTGTTCTTCTATTCGTTAGAGCCTTTCTGGATCCCTGGGTTTTAAACATATGTTGATATAATAGGTAACAAGAACTAAATTTAGTTTTAAACATGAGGAAAGCTATTTCTATTTAAGTAAGGTAGATGTAATATTTATAAAACCATCGCTACAGAAATTTGTTGTTAATTAAAACAAATCATCACAAATATAGTTATAATATTGGGTATATAAAACACCTTTCTTGATTATATTTCTATATAGCTTTTTTTAATTTCTTTCGTTCATCCATAACAATTTCTTTCATACTCCTTAATTTTCAAAACACTTTGGTTTTAAATAGAAATGGATCATCTTAGTCGCGGATCTTCCTCTGCAGTGTATCCATGGAGAAACAATGAAGAATTTCAATCAAAAACCATCATTTCTTTGATGGAGATATTACCAGAAGATTTAATATTGAAAATCTTCACCTTACTCCCCGCCCCAGATGGAATTAGAGTTGAATCTGTCTCCAATGCTTGGCAAAAATACATCTCAAAAACAAAATGCCTTTCAAATGACGATTATGTCCCATCACATAAACCCTGGTATTTAATGTTTATAAGCCAGGTATGCGATTCTGTTGGGTATTTCTATGATTCTGAAGCACAATCCACGCACATGTTTGATTTTCTGAATTTGAAATCATTGTCCCAATATACTTCAGTCAAAAATCCTTTTTTCGAATATTCACGTACGGGTCTGTCATCATCACATGGATTAGTATGTATAAGGGAAGTGAGTAATAAGAACAATGACATTTTGGTATGTAATCCTGTATTGAAACTCTGGAGATGGTTACCAGAGTTACCAGATAACAAAGATGTATATTTTGAAGCACTTGCATTATCAGTAGACATTCGATCGGAAACATACTACACAACAATGGTTAAGGCCTCTTCACAGAACATAACCGATGAAAGAAAAGTGAGCATTGAACTGTATGATTCCAACAAAAAATGTTGGACGAATGTTTACAATGGTTCGTTGGTTGGATATAGGGAAATATTGCGTTCGGTGATATGTAATGGTATTTTATATATTCTTACTTGGAGGAGTGTGGTGGATTCTGATCAGCCATGTTATGCTGTGGTGCCATATGATTTGAGAAACACAAGAATTGAAAATTCTCTCACAGATTTGGCAATTTTGTTGCCGACTGAAATAAGGATTGTTTCCGATATGATGAATTTACACGGCAAGTTGATCTTGGTAGGCCGGATGCGTGATGAGATAACGGAAATGAACAAACGCTTGATCATATTGGAATTGTGTGGGACAAAATGGAATGAGGTTTCGAGGTTGCCAAATGAGTTATTGGATATATTCCGTGGGTGTAGATGTAGTGGGTTCAATGATTTAGTTTATTTACATGCATGTGACGAAAGAATTTTGGCAATATTTAATGTAAGTCGAAATACTTGGAAGTTTGTAAACATGTCACCGATCCACGATGAAAATAGTTATAGTTACGAGACTGGTAATTTTTTACATGCATTTTGTTGGGAACCGAGATTGGATATTTGTCCATAGGCTTCCAACCGAGGGTTGAACAACCCAAGACATGTTTTGGAAAGCAACTACAACTATCAAAGTAATTCAATTTATTGTTATGTTAATTCTTCTGCAAAACAAGGAGCTCGAATTTTCAGAAGAAGGGAGGAATTGCAACATGAAACCGATACGAGCTTTGCATCTTTCGCAAACACGACCAAGGAAAGCGGAAAAAGGATTCACAAAATAAACGTAAACATGACCAAGGGAAGTGGAAAAAGGATTTGCAAAATAAACGTAGAGAACAAAAAAATAATATCACTTTCTCATAGAATCACGGACACTCAAACAACATCTTTTCTCAAAATCACTCTCGACTCTCGGCACAAAATGATATCTCCAAACATAAGAAGAGACCGAGAAATATCTTGAGAAGAAGACCTGAGGATGATGACATGGAAGGGTCATTGCGATCGTGGCATAGCAGATAATTCAAGACTAGAGAACAGGCCCGGTCCTAGGATTTCGATGGCTTTAGGCGAAATCTAAGACGGAGTTTTTGAAATATAAAACAACAACCAAAAAGAAATTGTGAAATAGACAACCAAAAAGAAATTTTGAAATTATGAAGTAATTAGAATAAAATTGATTTGCAGATGGAAATTTCGTAAATAGACAACCAAGAAGAACCATAGTAGGGCTGAAATTCAAGTAAAAGTGAAAATCGGGATATTGGCTGCAAACTCGAGTGAAAATTGGCTTAAATTCGGATCAATTTGGACTGAAAATAGCTGATTTTCGACTGGAAATTGGCTGCAAACTCGGCTGTAAATGGCTGGAGATCAATGGCCGTGGGTGTCATTTCGGCAGAGAAAGAGGGAGAAACGGGGTTCCTGGGGGGTGAGATCGAGAGAGAATGAAAGAGGGTAGGATTTGGATAAAACAATGGATCCAATTAGAGAGGAAAAGAAAGGTTTTGCGGGTTTCTTTTATTTTTTGGACTTGTTCATATATATATATATATATATATATATATATATATATAGAGAGAGAGAGAGAGAGAGAGGATTTAGAATTGGTGATTATGATTCTAGTTATGTAAGAATTAGGACTTAGGAATGAGGTTATGATTATAATTGTGTAAGAATCAGGATTTAGGATTTAGAATTTATTATGTGTGGACCGTGGTTAGGGTCACATGGTTGTAATATTTAGATAATATGTAACCTGATATTGAATTTGTGTTGAATATTATAAAAAAAATCAATTTGTAATTTGTAATTTGTAATACGTTTTAAAATCACATAATTTTCAAATCCGATACCGTAACAATTTTCAGAAGAAGTTATTTACTCACAAGTCTAAAATTACATTTCAATGTAAATACACTTCTTAACACAACCCTAATCTAAGCCATAAGCACATACATATTTACATTCAATGGTAAAAAGATCTTAACCTAAATAGTTAATACAACCACATTTGTGTTCAAATTTGTCGACATTTGAGTCTAGTAATTTTTTTTTGTTTTTTTCAAGGTTCTTGAAATGTGCTTCAGCTATGGCTGGTTCGTATGCCCCGTCAAATGATTATAAGATCGTTCCTGTCATGCCGCGTAGTCGCTTTCTTCTCAATTTGCTTGGTTAGTTTCCTGGTCATTAATATTTTGTTTCGGCTATCTCCTTTTAGAACTTTTTGTTATGCTCATATCATTATATGAAGCATGCTGTTCAGATTGTTTTTTTGCTTTTTACAAATCTTCTTTTCGTTCTTTGTTTTTGTCCTTCTTATTTCAGGACATCTTCGACCATTTTGCTCATATTGTCAGCATATATGCGTCGCATTTGATCAGGAATAATCTCAATATACCGGGTTAGTTTTATTTCCTCTCATGAATAAAATTCGGTCGTATTAAAATTGAGATTTTTCGCGGATAAGCTTTACGGTTACTTCGTGTCGATTTGCTACGTTAGTTTTATTTCCTCTCATTAATAAAATTCGGTTCTATCAAAATTGAGATTATTTACGGATAAGCTTTAAGGTTACTTCGTGTCATGCTACATTAGTTTTTTCTCTGCCTAATTATCATATTGTTAATTTCCTTCTTATTCGCTATTCTGCAAAACTTAATATCTCGGTTCTTTGCAAGGCATTAATTGCGGCACAATAATACTCGGTTCTTTACGCGACACACATATAAGTTGAATATATCAGTGCATTTTCAAAATTGTGCTTTCAAATTGTAAGTAATTAACGCAAATACCCAAAAATTTTTTTTTTTTGAAAATACAAATACCCAAAAATAAAAGATACAAAATACTAACGAGGATTAATATTATTATACTGTGTGCTGCTTTCTCTTTGTATTCGAACAACACTCATCAGGTTAACGGGGCCATACATACGAGTTTGAGATTTAGGTATATTTTCGAAAACGTACTTTCAAAATCGCAAATTATGTATACAAGTAGCAAACAATGCAATAACCGAATCATTAATGAGAATTTTTTTTTTTGCATTTCTTCGAGTTTTGTTCAGATGTCAAAACGATGCTCTTGATGTTTGCTTTGTGTTGGATGATTATAACGTGCATGACTCTTCTTTAATCCATACAAATAACGCTATATTGATCAAACAAAATTGTAAAACAAAGAACACAACACAAAGAACACAAATAGAGTGTGTGGCCTACGGGTTTGTAATTAAAAAAAAAAAAAAAGGAAATTGTGTTTGGAAGGGGGACTTTGAGCCCTCTCCGAATTTACTCAAAAAAAAAAAAAAAAAAAAAAATACATACATAATGTGCCATTACTGAACAAAATAAAAAATATATAAAATTGTGAGAAGCTCAACTTGAAAATAATTATAAATTGCATTTTGTTTGCATAAAAAAATACCATGCCCGATTATTCAGTGCAAGAAAGATCAAAAATATGTTCTTGCGCAATACAAACAAATAACAATGTTTACTTTATGTTCCTTGTTTTACCAAACAAAAATTCAAACATTTTTTTATGGGGCATCTTTGTTGCAAGTAAATATCAACATTTTTGTACTTAATATTTTTTCATCATTGGATTTGCATTGAGATTTGTGTTTTTTCATTATGATGACGAAAGTTTGTGCACATCATTAAATGCACAAATCTCAATGCAAATGAAATGGTGAAAAAGTATTAAGTACCAACATGTTGGTACTTAATTAAGTAGTTTAGCCTCCCTCATACATATATATATATATATATATATATATATAGAGAGAGAGAGAGAGAGAGAGAGAGAGAGTTCTTCTCCATTATACAATTCAATCGGATCAAGCACGTTCACACGCGTATCGTCTAGGCAGTTACGTGTTGTGATCGGTAGACGATATCTCACGATAGATACGAGCACATGGATGATGCATTTGATCCTTGATTGTGGAACTTGGAGGAACAACCGAAGCCAACGCTTGCAGTTGTATATGACAACGGAGGAGTGCTCGTAGACGTGAAGGCGTGTGGTATGGGACGCACGTAAAAATGTGGAGAAAGCACAAGGAGAACAAATAGCATCGATCAATCCTTCCTAAGCGATCAATTTCGCGTTGTACGTTATTTGATCTTTTATTTGCATCGTACTCTCGAAGAGGTGGCGTGATTTCGGGGATTAGAGTAATCGGGACAATATCTTCTATTTAGAAAAGTTACGATTTGAAGTCATACGAGATTATTTTATGAATTCATTTGAAAAGTACTTATTTTTATTATAACTATTTTTAACGAGATTTCACTCACTTAGCCGCTTCCATGAATAATCTTTTCGATTTACATATTTTTAGGCCAGGTATAGAAGGTCAAATATCGGGAGTTGCGGGTGCCTCGAGAGTGAGAACGCCAACGATATTGAGTTTCGTATTAATATATTTTATGCTTCCGCAATAGTTTTGTATTATTATTTTAATTATGTAATGTATGTATATATGTGTGTGTGTTGTCGCTGTTTTAGAATCAGTTTATTAGTTTGTTTTATGATGTTTTCATATGAGAGCCTGTGGTATACGAGTTGTATACTGGCGGGTTGTCGCACCCTTTTCCATTTTATTTTGGGGTGTGACATTATCATCAATAGTTGGTATTAATTTAGTCATCGTCATGAAAAACATTTTCTATGCATAATCAATTATTTCAAATCATAACATTGTTTTTATTTTATATAATGAATTCTTAGTTCATGATTTCAATTCGACTAATGCATCCGCATGTCACAAAAATAAGCAATGTTGTTTTCTATTAACAGAATAATTATTCCGAAGCATACAAAATAATGGTTCTTTTAGACCAATCAAAACAACTCTTCTAGAGTAATCATAAATAACAACTCTTCTGAAGCAATTAAAATGGTAACTCTTCTAGAGTAATCAAAACAACTTTTCTAGAATAATCATAAATATACACTCTTGAAATTTATATACGCGCCTCTTTATTATTTATATTAGCAAGATCTTAATCTTGATAGACAAAATTGTTGTTTTCATTATGTTGCTCTCATTTTCAAGAAGTTTGATGAGACTTTTTATTTCTTGTTCGGTTTTCTTATCATCATCGTCACTAAGCGGTCTCCATGCCATCACTCACTTCGGGAATTTTTTTTTTTTTGTTGCCCTTAGGCTATTTACAAAGACACATTACATTCAAATAATAGCGCATAATTTCACTTGTCTAAAAACCAGACGGCTAAAACAATTACTAGCCTATAATAGGGTCCTCATAACCGAAAAAAGTCCTTTGTTCGAGACGTGCTCGTTTTGCAATTGAATCCGCGGTGTTATTCCGCTCTCTCGGTATATGATGGAAGCTCCAATCCTTGTGAATACCAGCTAAACTCCGGCATTCTTGAAGTGGAAAATAGGCACGCCAATCGACATCAAGATTTACATCGTTCATCGCTTGAACAACAAGCAAGTTGTCCGAAAATATAGCACAAGAATTGAAGTACATTGAGTGTATTTTTCGTAAAACCCCGAGACAAGCTAAAATTTCGGTGTGAAGTGGTGAACTAGCTACCACACTCGAGCCTTCGAAATACTTGGTGACATCTCCCCGCAAGATGATAAACCCTATCCCCGCATTTACATTTGACCACGACCCATCAAAGAAACAAAAGAATTCCTTATTTGAAAAGTTCTCCGATGGTATCGAGATGGAGGAGAAATCACCGAATGTATTGTTTGCTTTAGTTATGCCTTGATCCATTTGTAGAACATTAGCGGGGCTACGTCGGGTATTTTGAAAAAGTCGCTCGCATCGACTTTTCCAAATCGCCCATAAGATATTGGCAAAAGTGCCAAATAGTTCATTATCAAAAGCTTGACCTAGGCGCACCAAATTGTCCTTAAAATCACCATTGCAATCATCGACTCGAATTCCAAGAGTGGAAATGAACCAAATAACTTTTGAATGCGGGCATAAAAAAGCCATGTGCATCACATCCTCATAATCGGTGGAACAACGAGGGCATATCGGGTCGATGGTTTGAATACGACGATGTAGATTGGCGTTTGTGGGGAGGGCGTTATAACTAGCACGCCAAATGAAGGTAGCAACCCGTGGAGTAATTATAGTATTAGACCACAATTTGGTCCAAATATTAAACCCACCAAGTTGAGAGGAGTTTGATGGTGGCTCTAGGTTGAGGTACGCATTTTTCGCAGAGAACTTTCCATTTTGGACCTTTGTCCAAATTAACCGATCCGGACGTTGGAGCGATGATTGCGAGATCGGAGTGTTAGTTAAAATTTGCAATGCCTTGGTATAACCGAAATGATCAATTAAACGATTTGAGTCCAAACATGCGTTCGCAACATCAAGAAATTCCGCGACCTTAATTTTGCGCAAAACGTTGTTAGTGGGTGTATCATCTTCCCAATTCTCGTACCATGGCGCACTGATTGCCGGACACAATTCCCCATTACCAATTAACCATCTCACATTTGGCCAAAAATATGGTCTTTGATCGCACAAATTTCGCCAAAATTTTGTAGCACGTGTTCGACGTTTAGTTAACCAAAGTGTGTTCGATGGGAAATATTTAGCTTGAATAATTCGGACCCAAGGTTTTGTGTCGTTTGTTAATAGAGTCCAAAGATTTTTTTGAAGCAAAGCTTGATTTACCGACCTTAAATTTCGAAAACATAGCCCCCATCTTTCTTCGGTTTCATCATGGTGCTCCATTTACAAAAAGCAAGGAAGCGACCCTCCTTTTTGCCCCACCAAAACCGTCTAATAATTTGCGTTATTTTTTTCATTGTCGATTTGGATAGAATCTCCGTGACCATAGTAAAAATTGGGATAGCTTGAAGAACCGAATTGATGAGAATTATACGACCCGCATGAGACAAGGTTTGCAATTTCCAACCCGATAATCGGTCTTGTATTTGGCACACGAGAGGATTGGGGTCCATTGACCCATTCTTGCGCAAGCAAACACCCAAATAACGTTCTTTTTCGGCCGCCAAAGATCCTTCAATTTTATTAAGAATAAGCGTTTGGTCATGAAGAGAAACATTACGACTAAACCACAACTTTGATTTAGACGGATTTAGATATTGGCCCGAAACCATCTCAAAACAATAAAGGGCTTCACGGATTCTGGTAGCTTCGATATCGGATGCGGTTGCAAATATCGTGAGATCATCCGCATACAACGAATGGCTAAGGATAGGGGCGGTGAAAGCGAGCTTAATACCTTGGAGGTATTCGGAATTGGTGGCATGTGTGAGCGACCTCGATAATAAATCCATACCCAAAATGAACAAATACGGAGAAAGCGGACAACCTTGTCGCAAACCACGTTCCGGACTAAAAAAGCCGTCCGCACGACCATTGAAGCGAATTGAAAATTTCGCACTACGCATACATGCATCGATTAACGTGATGACTTGGGCCGGAAAATTATAAGCAATTAAAATATCGCCAATGAATTCCCAACTCATTCTATCGAACGCTTTGGAGAGATCCGCCTTGAGTGCAAAAGCTGGTTTATCAAAATTCCGTTGACTAAAAGTGTGCAATACCTCTTTGAGGATAATTATATTATCGGATATTAGACGTTGTGGCAAAAACGCGTTTTGTTCCTCGGTGATAATCTTCATAAGGCTTGGGCGAATTCGATTCACAAGTATTTTGGCAATAATCTTGTAGACATTATTAAGCACACTAATTGGACGATAATCATTAATCGTTTGTGGATCCGGTTTTTTTGGGATAATCACCAAGTGAGATGCACCTAAATCCGTTGGGAGTACACCCGAACGAAAGAAATCTTGGACCGTTTGCGTAATAGGATGAATAAGAGATGGTAAAAACGATTTGATAAATCGACCCGTAATGCCATCCGGACCCGGACTCTTATCGGATCCAATGTCATTAATTACATTTATAACCTCCGCCATACTAGGTAACTTGGCCATATGTGTGTGTTCAGTTATCGGTATCTTTGATAGGGAGGACAAGAAATCCGAGGAGTAGACAAGATCAAGTTTACGTACCAATTGGAATCGTGCGATCGTTTTGTAATGGTGTACAAACTCGCGACGGATAGCTTTTTCGTCCCCTAGCCAATTCCCATCATCATCCATGATAGAATGGATCGTATTGAGTCGACGGCGAATTGAGGTTTGTCGGTGGAAATATCGGGTATTTCTATCGCCACCCAAAACCCAATTGGTACGCGATCGTTGATGCCAATATACTTCAAGTTGGGTAAGGGCATTTTCGTGAGAGTTATGTAAAGTTTTTTGTTGTTCTAAATTTTGTTGGGTTGGTTGAAGGGTTTGAAGGTTGAGCATTTGAGCCTCGATCTCCTTTAATTTAGCAAATGGTGATGGTTTTGTGCGTCACCATTCGAGAAGGCCCGCCTTGATCGCCGAATAAGTATGAGACCACGACATTCCGCCTTGAGAGATTAAGGATTTGCATCGGTCATGAAACCCTTTTTCTTGAAGCCACCAATGTTCCACTCGAAAGATTTTCTTAATTTTAGAATTTTGAGGTTTGGTACGTAACAAGATCGGATGACGATCGCTATAAAACCGAGGGAGATGAAAAACGCTTGCATCGGCGTAGAGCTCATGCATCGCCACATTTACCAAGCAACGATCAAGACGTTGGCGAATATATTGCCCCTTAAACCGCCTATTCGCCCACGTATATGCCGGCCCATTACATCCCAAGTCAATGAGCCCATTGCGATTAATAAAATTCGCAAAACGCCGATTGTTTGCATTTAGAGAGGATGTACCACCCTCTTTTTCGCACATAGATGATATAGCGTTTAAATCTCCAATAATACAAACGGGTATAAGAGGATCCATTAATTCATGTTCGATGCTATCCCAAATCGCCTGATTATTTTTCTTATGTGGATCTCCATACACACAAAATAATTTCCATTGACGACGCGTCGTCGGATCCGTAATATACGCAAAAATATAATAGTAACACTTTGATAGAATTTGAACATTGACATCCTTTTTCCATAACAATCATAACCCTCCCGCGGAGCCGTTAGATGGTACCACCTCTACTTGAGAAGGCCCTAAATTTTTTACACGACTTAAACTACTATTGAAATTACATCTCGTTTCGGAAACAAAAGCAATAATCGATTTGGTACTTTGGAGGTATCTTTGAAGCATAGAAATTGTTGCGCGGCCTCCACTCCCGCAACAATTCCACGAGAAGATCTCCATTACTTAACGGGCGGCGGAACAAGGCCCGTCGCCAATTTTATCTTTTTCGTGGAGAGAGGATATAAGTCTAGAGATGATGAACTAGGGATACAGTCGGGATCGGCCCCGGTATTTTGAGTTGCCATCGGTAACGGGTTATCATATGGGCGGTTGTCTTGGTGATTCCTCTTGGCGGATTGAAAGAAATGTGTGCCCAAACTCTCGGCCTCTTCCATTTTTGGAACAAAAGTCGCCTCGTTTATCCATCGACCGAGCCGCTTCCGTGCAAGGTCTCTCACCATCTCGTTGTGCGACATCCGTTCAATACGAATAAGGTCTAAACACCCAATAACCTCATGTCCAATAAGTCCACAAAAACCGCAAATTTTTGGTATTTTTTCATATACAAAATATATTCGAATCGGATTTTGATTTGGTAATGAAATAAGCATCGAGTCCTTAAGGGGCTTATCAAGGGAGATTTTCGTACATATCTTGGTGGCCTTTTTCCCATTGACGAGGATCGGGTGAGGATTGGAAAGTGGCGTTCCAATTGATGCTAGACATCCTAAAACCCCCTCATCGGTTATAAGATCAAGAGGTAGATGATGGAGTTGCACCCAAGCTTCGACATAATTCATCATCTCGGAAGCAATCTCGGCCTCACTAAATATTTGTTTGACCGCCACGAGTTCATTTCGTACTGTCCAAGGTCCCTTCATGAGTATCCTTTCTAATTCACTCTCGGCCTTAAGCTCGACCAAAAACTTGCCGCCACCTTGCGCGAAGAATTCGGTTTCGGGATCTATACTCCATAACCGAATTGGAGACGTGGTAAGAGTCTTGTCATTAATTAGGCATTGAGATATAACCTTGAGTAGGAGTGTGAGGCTCCAATTTCTCGGCGTAAGTTGTGAAGGAGTAATCGATAGTGAGGATGAGAAAGAGTCATTTTGAATGTGCACCCCCGAGAGTCGGATGATCAAATCTTCATCGGAAGTGGTGAGAGCCGACATGACAATGAATATCGAGGAGAAAGAGTCAATGGAAATTTGTAAGAAAAGAGAAGATGAAGAAGTTGACGATGGGCGGTTAGTGTTGAAATTCAGTCAGCGATTAGTGTTGAAAGTCAGCGATTAGTGTTGAAATTCTGCGATTTGTGTTGAAATTCAGCGATTTGTGTTGAAATTCAGTGATTAGTGTTGAAATTCAGCGATTGTCGGTGATGATGGGCGGTGTCACTACGAAATTAAACGCACTATATGTGCACTGTCACTGTCACTGCAAAATTAGAAGATGGTCGGTGAAGAATTACTTGGAGATCTGATTACAAGGCCAGAGAGAAAACCGGAGAGAGAAAACCCTAATCGCGGAGAGAGAGAAGGAGAACGTCGCAGAGAGAGAGAGAGAGAGAGAGAGAGAGAGAGAGAGAGAGAGAGAGAGAGAGAGAGAACGGGAAACGGAACCCTAATCGCCCGTCGCCATGGCCAGTCGTCGAGATGGAACCCTAAGCACCCTAATCGCGGAGAGAGAGAGAGAGAGAGAAAGGGAACGTCGCAGAGAGAGATAACGTCGCAGAGAGAGAAGAAACGGGAGTTACGAAACCCTAATCGCCCGTCGCCATGGCCAGTCGTCGAGATGGAAGCCTAATCGCCCTAATCGCCCTTATTTCGCCCACTGAGAGAGGAAGGCGAAGAAATTTACTTGGTACTCACTTCGGGAAATGAAATGATACAAATGATCCATACAAATCATTCTTATATATAAAATACAACACTCTTTCATCTAATGTGAACGTTCCAGTGTGAAATCTCAAATGTATATTTCTCCATGTTCATACATCTTCCTGAATGTCTAACCTTTCACACTTGTACATACTATATTAATCTATAATTAATAAATTTATTCATATTTATAACAAAAATATTGTTCTTAAAATCTAATTTTGCATCTCTGCCTATTTTCTGAAATTCCCTGAATGAGGCCCAGCCCATTCAGATCTTTGCTTTTGCTTGAGCACGAATCTTAAAGCGAAAAAACAAAACGAGCGCGGGAAAGTCTGCACACACCGAGAGAGCGAGAGAAACTCTTGAGAGGCAACAATGGCGGATGAGAAGAAGCACGACGATCCTAGCTCAACAAAGAGAGATTTTCCAGCCTTTCCCTTCGATCCCTACCCAATCCAATCCGACTTCATGAACTATCTCTACGGTTCTCTCGATAAAGGCGGAGTCGCCATGCTCGAGAGCCCTACTGGTACGGTGGTACTTACTCTTATCGACTTCACTCTCATTATATTTTCACGAAATGCAATTAAGGCTCAATTTACCCTTAATCATAGAACTAGTCTTTAATTTTTAAGTCTAACTTATCCCACTAAGCTCACCAATTTGTCCCTCTTAGGGACTGGAAAAACCCTAAGCATTATTTGTAGCTCAATGCAATGGCTCATAGACCAGAGAAACCGCCCAAATAAACAAAATCAATCTTCTTCACCGAATAAAAACAATGTTTATGAAGACGAACCTGATTGGATGAGAGATTTCGCCGCACCAATTCCTGAAAAGAAAATCGCCATTTCAAAACCTAACAAGATCCCCCAAAAAAAGAACTTCGCAAAAAAGCCCGAGAAAATTTCAAATCACGACGACATGAAAAAAGAAGAAGAGAAAGAAGAGGAAGAGTTTTTGTTGGATGAATATGAGAGTGAAGGAGAAGGAATAGAGAGTTTAAAAAGAAAGGCGAAAAAGTGTTCCAATTTTGACACGAGTAGTGAAGAAGAAGAAAATGAAGATTTGGAAGAAGAAGAAATTAAACCGAAAATTTATTTTGTGAGCAGGACTCACTCGCAATTATCTCAATTTGTCAAGGAGTTTAAGAAAACTTCATTCGCTTCGCAAATCAATGCCGTTTGTTTGGGGTCCAGGAAGAATCTCTGCATCAACCCAGGTTTGAAAATCTATTTAAACTCGCAATTTGATTTCAAAAGAAGTGTTTGTTTATTTATTTGTGGTTTTTTGATAAATTTATTGTTAATTACAGCGGTTTTGAAGCTGGGGAATGCTAATAGAATCAATGAGAAATGCTTGGAGCTTCAGAAAAACAAAAAAGAGGTGAAAATTCAGGTAATATTCTTAATTTAAAAATAAATAAATTGCAGATAATATGTAATGATAATAATAAAACAAATTTAGGTTGAGAATGAAAAAGGGAAGAAAACCAAGAAAAAGGTCTCATCAGGATGCCCAATGTTAAAGAACCAAAATCTTCGAAAACAATTCAAAAATTTAGCACTAAACAACAACGATTCATTAGACATTGAAGATTTGGTACGATTAGGGAACAAAATCGGTACGTGCCCTTATTACGGAGCAAGAGATCTGGTACGGGCATCTGATCTAGTCATCCTCCCGTACCAGTCACTCTTGCTGAGATCAGCGCGCGAGTCACTCGGATTGAATCTGAAGGGCAATATCGTAATTATCGACGAAGCTCATAATTTGGCCGATTCATTGACTAGCATGTATAATTCCAAAGTCACTTATTCTCAGGTACTAAAACATTAATAATCTTATTTAATACCTAATTTAATAATTAATATTTATTTTTATCTTGATAGTTAAAAAGAGTGCTTTCAAATTTGGAGGCGTATTTTAATAGATTCAAGAATGTTTTGGGGGCTGGGAATCGGAGATACATACAAACCCTAATCATACTAACAAAATCTTTTGCCAAATTACTCTGCAATTCTAACAATCGTACCGTCGGTACAATGACCATTAACGAGTTCTTATTCTCTCTCGATATTGACAACATAAATCTCGTTAAACTCTGTCAATATATCAAACAAAGCCACATTATTCACAAGGTAAATCAAATCAAATATTATTAAACAAAAGTATAAATTACTTTCCTAATTAATTGTAATTATTTTTAGGTTAGTGGGTATGGATGTAAATTATCATCGAATTTTGAAAACGGGGAAGACAAAAGGAGTATAGTTTCGGACTTTCAAGCAATATCTGATATATTACTCTCCTTAATGAACAATAATTCTGATGGAAGAGTGCTAATCTCGAGGCAACTGGACGCCTCCAGTACTTCCAATTCTCAAGAAGGGTATCTCAAATTCGTCATGCTTTCTGGCGATAATATCTTCTCAGAGGTCCTCTTCACTCACATCATTATCAATTTATAAATTTCACCTTAATATATATAATTATTATGTGATATATTTTTTTACAGGTTATAAGAGATGCACATGCAGTAATAATGGCTGGCGGGACCCTTCAACCAATCGAGGAAACGAGGGTGCGTTTATTTCCAAATATACCCTTGCAAAAAGTTTTATTTTTTAGTTGTAATCATATCGTTCCTCCTGAGAGCATTCTTCCTATGGCCGTCTCGCGTGGGCCCTCTGCCTTAAATTTTGACTTCAGTTACGCTTCTAGAAGCTCCCCTAAAATGGTACTTTTTTTTTTTTTGCATAAATGCCTTTTATATTCCCAAATTGCAGAATACCTCTATATTTTCATATTAATTTTATTAAAACTTTTGCGGTATTTTTTATTGATAATAATAATAAATGATTTAAAATGATTATGCACCTTGACAATATCTTGACAGAAAAATATTATTTTACCATCTAGTTTTTATTAACAATAAATGAACATTTAAACTGCCTACTAAAATAGTATTATTCTGACAAGACATTTTATAGCGTAATTTTTGATATCATTGATTATTTTTTTATTATTTGATGCTAATTTTTCATGAAAATATATATATAATAAATGAAATAATAAAATTATATAAATATAGAATATAGTTTTTTGTTTGTTTGTCAATTAGTATATTTAAAAAATATTTATGCAGATTTTTTGAATTAATAAATAATACCTTGGCACATAAATCTGCTTATTTATTGCTATTTTTTTCATTTTAAATTTACAAGATCGATGAATTGGGACGGTTTATATGCAACATAATCACAATAATACCGGAAGGAATCGTTATATTTTTCTCTTCGTACGACTACGAGCGCACGGTTCACGATGCATGGAACTCCACCGGCATTCTTTCAAGAATATCCAAGAAAAAACGCGTATTCAGAGAGCCCAAAAACAGCTCGGACATAGAATCCACTCTAAAAAGCTACAAAGAATCAATCGAATCCTGCAATGAGAACTCTGCAATTACCGGTGCAATTCTCTTCGCGGTCGTGGGCGGAAAAATTTCGGAGGGAATAAATTTCAGCGACGGAATGGGGAGATGCGTCGTTATGGTTGGCTTGCCTTATCCGAGTCCCTCTGATTTGGAATTGGTCGAGAGGATTAAACATATTGAAGGGATTTCGAGTTCCGGTTTTGAAGAAAACCGGGAATTGGAATCGGGATTTGCTGTCTTGAAGAAGTGTTCGAATAGAGGGAGAGAGTATTACGAGAACTTGTGCATGAAGGCTGTTAATCAATCCATCGGTACGAGATATATATTACGAAGTTTTTAAATTGGTTTATTCTGATTATTTTTTGAAAATTTAGGGAGAGCGATTAGGCACGTGAATGATTATGCTGCGATGTTATTGGTGGATTCGCGGTATTCTTCTAGAAGTTTCTCTTGTCCGGCTGAGAAGCTTCCAAAATGGATAAAGGATAGATTGGTTTCGAGCGAGAGTTATGGGGAAGTGCATAGATCTCTTGCCCAGTTCTTTAGATTGAATAAACATAAACATGTAAGTTGAATAAAGATGTTTTAAGTTTATATGACTATATATGTTTTGCGTATTTATGGCTCGAAAGATAATAAATAAAAGTTAGGAATCTTGGATTAGGGAATTATTTGGTAAAGTTTTTATTAAGTCACATGAACAAAATATGTATAATTGAAGTTAAAAAATATATATTTTGAGTACTTATCAATTGATTAGTTCATTGTTATTTTTCGCGAAATATTCAATTTTTTTTTTTTAATTTGAATGTGCTAGATTAATATATCAATGTAATTGAAAAAACAAAATTGGCAATTACTCTTTACTATGACAATGACGGTATCATCTAAAAAATATATATACCATTCACAATGTTTTCAAAATTCTGTTAAATATGATCATGCCTATGTTTTATGATTATTTTAAGTTATGTTAGTCGATGACTAGTTAATAATAATAATAGGCATAATATTATTTTAGCAGTGAACTATACAATCTAAGAACCATACATGTTATTTCACTACTCCGTCTTGACATCATTGATTATATAATACTAATAAATATTCATTTTATAGAAATCAGCTATAAAATTTAGTGAAAATAATTATTTATAAAAAAAAATTAGGGAAAGTAATGACACATGTTTTATAAGTTCAATAAGTCATTTATGTTATAATAATTAAATTCATATCTTTTATTTTACTACTTTTTGAAAAATTATGTGGAAACATTTAAATCATAGTTTTAAAATACTAGTAACTAATATTCATTATATAATTTATAAATATATAAAGTTATTTATTTTTTGATATGTAAATTCTTCATATTATGTTTGTACTCAATTTTGATCTTGTCAAATTGAGATGAAATGATAATAAATTGATTTATTAGAAAACAACATTGTATAGATTGTGTATATGAAAAAATAAAATTATAGAAATATATTTTACTTGTCATATGAACATTGCATCAATTTTAATACAAAATATATATGCAATGTGTTAATGACAATTTTAATTGTGTGGTCTGAAATTCGAAAACATATATGTTATATGCAAATATGCAAGCAATGAATGAGATCAAATTGCATTACATCATCTACACATTAAATTATAATTTATAATACACTTAGGTACATAAAAAATATAAGATTTAAAAGATCAGATGATTAGGTGTGGTTACGTACTTACGTGGATATATTCAAAAAAGGAAGTCAAATTATACAAGTATATAAAAAAGCCTGTTAAAAAAAGGGAAAAAACAAAACATTGTCAATTTTCTCTTTGTTTCTTTCCTTTTATATTCTTCCATCTCCCATGGCAAGAAGCTTTGTATTCACCTTCTTTGTCCGTAATAGAGTAAAGGCACCTCTCTTTCTATGTAATATTATGTGATTTTTTTAAATTATAATTTAAAAATACTAATAACATTTTATATATGTTTATAAGTTTATAAAATTATTTATATTTAATTTGTAAGCTCTTCATCTTTTATTTGTATTTATATTTATACGCCAAATTAAGATGAAAAGATAAATAAATTGATTTATTAGAAACAACATTGTATAGATTGTGTGTACGAAAAAACAATAGGAAAAAGAAAATTTTACTTGTCATATGGAAATTAGATCGAATATGAGACGTCCGTCCGATTATAATTGTACGGTATGAAATACGAAAACAACGTTGAGAGGGTTTAAGGACATTATTAAGTAGGCCTCGTAAAATAATAGAACGTAAATAATTACATAGAATACAAAATATTAAAAGAACAAATAAACAAGCGATATATGAGATCAAATTACATCATATCATTTGACGATTAATTTATGATACACAATTGGTATCTCACAAATTATAGGATTTAAAAGATCAAATATGATGGTGTAGTTTCATCTTTGGTGAAGATGTTCAAAAATGGAAAGAAAAAAAGGCCAGTTCATTATTCCGTGATGAAATATAATATCGGTAATTATTAGAAAAGAAAATGCCAAATTTCATATGTACCCTTACAAAATCCCACAATTTCACTTATACCCCTGCAAAATGTGAAATATTATGAACATCCCTACAAAACTACTAAAATTTCATGAATGTCTTTTTTATTAGGTTTCGGTTAGCTATTCGTTAAGATTATCACTAATTTTTGCTTTTCTGATTTTACTCCCTTTGTAAATATAGAATAATATTTATGTTGGAAAAATCGAAAAAGCACCAATTAGCGGTAATCTTAATAGTTAAACCGATATTTAATAAAAAGGACATATGTGAATTTTTTGTAGTTTTGTAGGAGTATTCATGATATTTTATGTTTTACGGAGGTATACGTGAAATTGTGTGATTTAGTAAGGATATATATGAAATTTGGCCAAAAAAAAATATAACAAGTGTATCCAAGTTAAAAAGCCTGTTAAGAAAAAGAGGAAATATATAACATCGTCAATTTTGTGTTTGTTTCTTTCCTTTTATATTCTTCCATCTCCAATGGCAATAAGCTTTGTATTCACCCTCTTTGTCCACAATATAGTAAAGGCACCTCTTTTTTCTGTTAATTTGGGACCAAAAACAAATTTATTTGCTAGGTGTTGAAACTCAGGAAAATGCAAAGGATACGATAATATGTGGTAGGTATTGTGACTTAAAATTGAATTTGTTCGTGGTGTTTAAAATTGAATTTGAAACAGATAAAACAAGATCAAGGTGATATTTCTACTTATGTATAAATTTAGGAAAATTTTCCTTCTCAAGCATTGCCACGTGGCAGCTTCTCTCACAAAATTTTGAGAGATTTTTTGTGTCTTACTGCCCATGTGGTTTGTGTAGTCCTCATTTGTCGGATGCACCTGGTTTACATACATGTTTACATACACCAAAGGAAATTATGGTTGAGGTTCATCGTGGACCAAATCTCCATATATACCATGCATAAATATGGTACTCACCTCTTTCTCTCTCTCTTCGTTTGGTAATCACGTCGAGAGAATCTTGCCGCAGCAGAAAAAACCGCGATTCTAGGGTTTCGCCGGTTCGACTTTTTTGCGCTCTCGTCTCGACGTGCTTCTTCGATTTCGTCTGTTCGTCATTTTTAGCTCTCTGCTGGACAGAATCTCGCCTGCGCAGCTCGATTCTAGGGTTACACAAACGAAGAACGAAGCGGTTTGTGAGAAAGGTGCATTTGAACGAGTCTCGGGTGTTCAGGATGGAGATCGTCCTTGCCATGCTTGCCAAAAGGTAATTTTGAGACATTTTATACTATTTAGACATCAATTTGTGCTAATTACGAAGTTTTGACTCTTTGTTTGCTGCTTTTGCTGTTATTTCCAGTGATTTCAAGAATTTTTTGGGTGATTTTTTTGCTGATTATGCAATTCTGTTTAGAGATGGTACCTCTTCTTCTGATATTTCTGGCATTTCCTTGGGTAAAGGCATTTTTATACAATATAATTATTAATTCGCATAATTTTGATTTGTATCCTCAAGTTTGCAGGCACTGGTACCGCTGGTACGATGTCTCTGAAGCAATTTCTCTTCGATAGTTTGATTCCTTCTGATTCCTTTCGATTCCTTTGTCTTTCGTCTCTCAATCTGTCTCAATAGTTTGATTTGCTTATATTCAATTGAGTTTCAAAAGGTAAATTTACTTAAATAACCCTTACAATTATTATAATTATTTCTGGTATTTTAATTTCAGGAATATAGTTGATATTTTCTGATTTCAACAGGGGCATTTATGATATTGTACTCATTTTGATGAATACAGATGTTATTTTGCTTCATTTAAGGTATGTATTTGATATTTTTTGTTGTAAATTTACTTAAACAACCCTTACAATTATTATAATTATTTTTGGTATTTTAATTTTAGCGTTATATTTGATATTTTCTAATTTGCAGAGGGACATTTATGATATTGTACTCATTTTTCTGAATACGGATGTTATTTTGCTTCATTTCAGGTATATATTTGATATTTTATGTTTTTACGGTTATTTTTTTATTTCAATCATTTTCAAAAGTATACAAGTAATATATGATATGCGAAATTCCTCTCATTTCCAGTCACACCTTTTGCCCAAGATAGTCCTGTTCTCTGGTTCCCTTGGCCCCGTTTCTGATGTCGAGGAGGCGGTGTCGTGCCTCTCTTTGGTCCTGTTTCCGATTTCGAGTAGGCGGTGTCGTGACTCTGTTGGTTCCCGTTGTTGACTTCGAGTAGGCGGTGTAGTGTCCCTGTTTGGTCCCGTTTCCGATTTCGAGTATTCCGATTTCGAGTATGCGGTGTCGTGCCTCTCTTTGGTCCCGTTTCTGATTTCGAGTAGGCGGTGTCGTGCCTCTCATTGGACCCGTTTCTGAATTTGAGTAAGCGGTGTCGTTTCGAGTAGGCGGTGTCGTGCCTCTCTTTGGTCCCGTTTCTGATTTAGAGTAGGCGGTGTCGTGCCTCTCATTGGACCCGTTTCTGAATTTGAGTAAGCGGTGTCGTTTCGAGTAGGCGGTGTCGTGCCTCTCTTTGGTGCCGTTTCTGATTTCGAGGAGGCGGTGTCGTGCCTCTCTTCGGTCCCGTTTCTGATTTAGAGCAGGCGGTGTCGTGCCTCTCTTTGGACCCGTTTCTGATTTCGAGTAGGCGGTGTCGTGCCTCTCTTTGGTCCCGTTTCTGAATTTGAGTAAGTGGTGTCGTTTCGAGTAGGCGGTTCCGTTTCTGATTTAGAGTAGGCGGTGTCGTGCCTCTCTTTGGACCCGTTTCTGATTTTGAGTAGGCGGTGTCGTGCCTCTCTTTGGTCCCGTTTCTGAATTTTAGTAAGTGGTGTCGTTTCGAGTAGGCGGTGTCGTGCCTCTCTTTGGACCCGTTTCTGATTTTGAGTAGGCGGTGTCGTGCCTCTCTTTGGTCCCGTTTCTGAATTTGAGTAAGTGGTGTCGTTTCGAGTAGGCGGTGTCGTGCCTTTCTTTGGACCCGTTTCTGATTTCGAGTAGGCGGTGTCGTGCCTCTCTTTGGTCCCGTTTCTGAATTTGAGTAAGTGGTGTTGTTTCGAGTAGGCGGTGTCGTGCCTCTCTTCGGTCCCGTTTCTGATTTAGAGTAGGCGGTGTCGTGCCTCTCTTCGGTCCCGTTTCTGATTTAGAGTAGGCGGTGTCGTGCCTCTCTTTGGACCCGTTTCTGATTTCGAGCAGGCGGTGCCGCGCCTCTCTTTGCTCCCAACTCGGTCGATGATGATCTTCTCCCAAAATATGAAGAAATCATATCTGTTACAAACGGGGAAATCTGAGATCAAGGAAAAAACATGAAACAAATTGTCACCGTAATTTGATAATAGTAATCCATGTAATTAATTTGTAATCATATCGCAAACTATATGTGACATGACACAAATGTATTCATGAATAACAAATGCCATGACAAATACCATGTTCGAAACAAATTGTTGCGATAATTTGATAATAGTAATCCATGTAATTATTTTGAAATTGTTATTCAAATTTGTAATTATATCGCAAGCTCTATATGACATGACACAAATGCATTCATGAAGAACAAATGTCATGACGAATACTATGTTTGAAACAACGACAAATCAATTGTAATTTTATTTTATTTTATTTCTTACGTCATTTTTGCATTCATGAGCCTATCAAATTTCAAATGATAAAAAAAATTTTGGATGCTTCGCATGACAGAATCATGAAATTGTAATTGAAATTTGTAATCATATCGCAAACTCTGTATGACATGACACAAATGTATTCACGAATAACAAATGCCATGACAAATATTGTGTTCGAAACAAATTGTCATGATAATTTGATAATAGTAATCCATGTAATTATTTTGAAATTGTAATTGTAATTTGTAATTATATCGCAAACTCTATATGACGCGACACAAATGTATTCATGAATAACAAATGTCACGACAAATATTATGTTCGAAACAACAACCAATCAATTGTAATTGTTTTCTGATATTATTTTTATGTAATTTTTTCACTCATGAGCCTATCAAATTTCAAACTAAAAAGTTTTTATTATATGCTTCGCATGACGTACAATTTGCATTAATAAGTATGTGCGTTTTGTCCTCATGAGCCATGCAGATTGAAATACTGAGAAAATTTTCGATGGTTGGCATAAGAAAAATTGTAATATTTGCTTTATGTGAAAAAAGATAAAATAAGACATGTATTTTCAGGTGTCTTTTAAATATTCGCATGAATAGCCAAAAACGAAAGAATAATTTCAGCAAGAACAAGGCTAAGAATAAGAATACACATACGAGATTCAATTACGAATATAAATACACACATGAAAACCAAACTAGACACAAAATATGAAAATGAAAAATAATATATGCCTAAGAATGAGAACAAGAAAATATACACGAATATGAGATTCGAATATAAATAAATTGTGGTGTTATTAAAAGAACGACTCATTGTATGTATGTGCGATTTATGTAAAAAAACTTCGTGACAATACAAAACATTGATTCGAATCATGACTATCTTTCAAAAAATGAAGCTCAAGTTCGTGTCAAAACAAAAAAACCCTCGATATACCATTCGAGTAGAACAATACAAAACACCGATTTGAATTGTAAATGTGTGTACAAAAATGAGACACATTGTATGTATGTATGCTCAGTAAACAACAGTACATGACAATACAAAATAATAATCTGAATCACGACTTCATGTAACAGATAAATTACTCATTGTATGTATGTTATAATTATTCAAGAAAAATGGTTGTTGAACAACTAAAGTGCTTTTTTCTTTGAAATTTATAGAAATCGTCATTTACCGTATTTGCAAATGGAGTACGAAAATTTAAACAATAGAGCATCGTCGTCACCAAATCATCATCATCCTAATCATCCTCATCATCATCATCATCATCATCATCATCATCATCATGCATCATCATCATAATCATCATCATCATCATCATTGTTGCCTCGATTTTGCCAATGATGTATAAAATATAAACAAATTTTACAACAAAAATAGTTTGAATTGTTCTAGAAAGCCGGCTCTCGAACAATTCAAACATTATTTGTTGTAAAATTTATAAATATCATAATTTACTGAGGCAAATATATAATACTTACATATTTTATTTTTGGATGGAAACGTTCATTAGTTATGATGTATTTAATTGTGTCACTTTCTAATAATACAACTAATTAAAATTTGATAGCGTTGTAATTTTTTTATTCTTTTATTATTATAAGTTATTTAATATTGTGTGTTATTTAATATTGGTTGTTTTTGGATCGCGAAATATTTACATTTTGTGTTTGTATTCCTTTACGGTACGTGCGATGTATTAATAATTTGTTCATAACATGCGCGTAATAACCTTTTGGTTAGAAAAATTATAATAAACTACACCATTAAATAGAAAAAGCAATATCACCAAACGAAAAAAAATTAAAATCATTATTTCAAAAAAAATAATCAAAAACTCGATAACGAACGAACGTACAACTCCCGCGCAATTGCGCGGTAGGAAAAGCTAGTAGGAATCAAAGTTGTTAATTTCGGGTCATGTCATGAATACAGGATGGAAATATGCACATGAAGGGCCACGTGTTAATTATTTCAGTGGTACTAGGCACTAACATGATTAGGCTTTAATATACTTCAACTGTAGGGTCACCTTTTAATTATTTTAATTTATTATTAAAAATACAATCACGATGTTAAATCACATATTAAAATATTAATTTTTAAAATGTTAAATCATATTCGTGTCATCAAGAACATGGAGAGAAATGCGGGGTATGTCCAACATTTTCCTACAAAATTATGGCACCGATTTTTTTTTGTTGTTAATGGGTTTTGAGAGATTATATAATATAATATATTTTGATTTTGTTCGGTTATAATTTCAAACAATTGACATAAATGCATTAAATGAAGGACAATGACCCAGAGCAACCACTATACGTATTAATGTCTGCATTTTTATATGAATGGGAAGAATTAAAGCAGTATAAATATTGTACCTTAGAAACATCCTCTTTGCCTCAACAATGAACGAACTTAGCCCCTCCCTTTCAAATTGGAAATATATAGTACCTACAATTCTGCCTACGTGGCCACATTAGTAAGATGAATTTACTGAAAAATTACTGAATATAAAAGAAAACAGGTTTGCTTAAGAGAATTCCAAAAAGAATAAAAAAAAATCTACACAGGCAAAATTTATTAATAAAATTAGAAAAATATATTTTTTTCAAATTAATAAAATATACTACTGAATTCAACAATATATTTTGTTAAATACAAGAATATTTCAACAATGTATTTTGGTTCTTGGATTCTTTTTGTGTATATTTTTTAGCATTTCTCCAAAAAAAAATATCAATCAAAAAAATGCCAAAAGAAAATAAATGTATTGATCATATATTTTACAATGAATATAACAAATAATTTTACTTGTATGTTCACACTTCACTCTCAAGCTACAATAAAAATGTGGATGCTAGTTTTAGTAAGTTTGTATCCGTTATCCATAAGAAGTTTGAAAGGCAACGAAGATGGAATCTTGGTGGATGGATTGCCCAAATCGGGTAGCCCAAAAGATTTATGCTTCGTAGCTAACATTTAACTTGTTAACAAACAGAATAGAAATGGTCTTATTCATCCATCCATCAACCTAATGCATTTAATTCATGCATGCAAAAAAGTAGATACCAACGAACACTATTAATGCAGACCAAATACTACTCAGAGAGAGGATGAAACGTCTCTCTCTCCCTCTCTCTCCTCTCTCTCTCTCTCTCTCACACACACACAAATCAATTAAAACTAGTTATATTGATATAGCAAGTTAGCAACCCGTAAAACATGCATGGTGGTCTCTCTCTCTACTCTAGAGAGCTCTATCTCTCTCATAGTGCAGGTTACGGTATAGGTAGGGTATCTAGGGAGGAAGAAGGACAAAGGACGAAAGGTCCCAAATGAGAATTAGCCATTTGGGGCTATGATATCCAATCCTTTTTCACACTTGTTTGCATCAATGACAAGTTTCAGAGAAGTGGCTTGGCAGCCTTCTATTAGCCCCCTGATTCAGCCTTAAAGCTTAGCTAATTTCCTCAGTGTCTCAGAATAGATAATTTCTAATTGGCTCTTGAAGATAATTAGCAATTAACTGATAATTTAGAAAAATGTACAATTTTTGGACTTGATTGGTGGTTATGATTATGAATACAAATAGAAACCTCCAATAATGAAATAAAAGACAAAATTTGATGACTGCGTCAAGTTAATCAGCTCATAAATGACACCAATGGTCTATGATGAACCAACCAGTTAAACATGACATGTCATGCTTGGATTGGACCAACCATAATGGACTTGTGTCACCTTAAGAGTTTCTACCATTGAAGTATCTTAGAATGAAGAGAGTATCTTACTAACTTCGTTTAATTAGACGACAATGATATAATTAATTATCTATGTGGGCACGGTTCTTAAAGCAGGAAACAAACAAAAGTTTAGGTGCATTTCTTCATTCATGGCAAAAATCGACCCCATGATTACCTAATCCCAACCTCTTCTAACTAATTAAAAAGACCATCACATTGGGTTTATTTAAGGAATTTATCTCTTAATTTTCAAAAGTTTAAACTTCAAAGGTCAATCTCGTTAAAAGGTAAACCAGTTCAAATTTCTTTCCAAATGCTTTTTCAGCTCCCCTTTTTATCAGAAAAAGTTACTTTATGATCATATAAAATTATAATGAAATATTATGTTTAGAATTAAAAAAGGAAAAAGAAAAATAATGCTCTTCTTTTCTTAAAATTTGAATTTGAGAACTTATTTTATAATTTTGGTTATTGAAATTTGAAACTAAAATAGAGCCCCACATTACCAAATAATATTTGTTTTCAAAGAATCACATGATTGTTATTTGACAAATTGGGTCTCTCTATATTGAAAGTTCAAACATGAATGATTAATATTTTTCAAAACCTTTTTGAGAAGGGACCTGATAAAAAGTAAGAAAAGTAAAAATGTATAAGTGTGTTTTTTCTTCTGATTTCGATCTGAAAAGATTACTTAGACAAGAGAAGAGTAAAAGTTTGAGAGAAAAGGAGCCCAAATCCCTAGTGTTTGGGTAACTTTAGCTATAAATTCTTCTTTTTGACCTTTCCAAGTTCAAGAAACTTGCATTTAAACCCTTGATAATATATTTCTTTTGCTAATAAAAACAGATAAACCTTTTTCACTTGATCTTTCAAACCAAACTTTGCATTTAAATTTGGGTCCTCAAAGAATCAAAGGATCATCTTTTTAGTCAGAACAAATCAAACTTGAAAAAGTGCCATAATGAAACAATAATTCCTCAAATCCTAGAAGGATCTTTCACTTCGGGGCAGAAGACCAAAAATGTTATTTCTTTTTGTATCCTTTACCATCAACAAAATATGAATTTATCAATTTTGCATCTATTAATATTTAATACATTAAGCTAATTTGGACACAACAATAACAAAGAGTATTTTCTCAAAAAAAAATAAAATAAATAACAAAGAGTAAAGAAGAAAATAACTAAAATGCATTAACCTTATACAATTTAAGAACGTTAACGAAAAGTTAAGAAAAAGAAGCGCATAACATCGAAATACAAACTAAAACTACAACTAGAACTAGAACAAAAATAAATAAAGAACATTAATATTCATTCTAATTACCAAATAACACGACCCAAATATCTGAAAAGGCTTGAAGTATAACAGGGCGATGTCTAGGTGAATTCAAAGATAGATAAGACTGCAACAATTTCTCCAGATCTTCCGAACCGAATATTTGTCGGTCGATTATCATCTCCACCATCGAGTTTCTAAAATCGCTGTAAGGATCGCTCGATTTTTTAACCACCGCAAAACCCTTCTTCACCCCTTCTTTCTTCTCCTTCGAAGACATAGATACCAAAGGCTTAAACCCTTCTTTTATGTTACAACTATTACTACAACTCGAAACTCTCCTCCTCCTCTGTTTGGTTATGGCTCTTTTCTTCATCGAAATACTGTTGTTATTCGGTACCGGTTTGCCGTAGAACTCGGATGAATCGGAGGAGAAGCTCCTAGAAGAGAAGAAGGTCTCTGTCTCTGCCTTGTGGGCTCCACCCATTTCTTCATCACTGGTGAAGAAACCATTTCTACCTTCACTCTCCATTGACGAGGAGGAGCTCTCGCTAAATCCATACGGGTTATTACATAATCTTTTCTTTGTTTTCTTCTTGGCGTCTTTGTTTATAGAATTGTTGTACACACGAAAAGAATTCAAATCACGGTTCTTGAATGGAGAAGAAGTGGGAGAGACTGGAGGGCAAGTGCGCCCCTCGCATTCTCTGGTACCGGTTTCGTAAAAGCCACCATTCTCTCTTACTCTTCTCTCTTTCTTTGTACCACTCCCTAACACAGTAGCCTGAACATTAGGGTTTCTTTGTGGGACAAAATTATCCCGGTTTGGGCGACAAACTCCACAGTCCATCGAAAGCCTAGCAGGAACTGTAGAGGCTGTTGGACCCATATGGCTTTTACGATGATCTAGAGTCGAGAGAGAGCGAGACGAGTTTCGCGCATTCTCAGAGAGAAGTGTTCTTCTCGATGTATTCCCCGAACTCAAACTCACCGAGATGGAGGAATTTGTGTTGCAATAGTTTTGTCGAAACATTCTGGCCAGCTTGTCTTTGATCTTACTACTTGATTTTAAATTGATCTCCATTGTTGCAGAGAGAGAGAGAGAGGTGGCAAATATTTGAAAGGAGAAAGAGGAGGGAGAAGATAAAGGGTTTGAATGAATGAAAAGACGAAATAATTGTGTAATAATTATAGGAAGAAAAAAGAACTGAACTGTGTGGGCTTTGCGAACTTTATTTTTGGGTAGAGAAGAATAGGAAGAGTACTGGACACTGTACGCTTGTACAGACTTAAATAACACAAGCACTTAGGAATGTTTCCAATTTTCCATCTCTCCAGTACTGACAAGAACATTGACAACTAGAAATCCACTGGATATCTCCAGTTATTTGACCTAAGAGCATAGTTGTAAAAATCGGTCTAGGCGGCCGCCTAGACGCTAGGCGCTGTCCAAACGCCCAGATCTACCCGATTAGTTTCTGTCTAGGCTGAATTCCGACTAAACCCGCCTAAATAACGAATAATTTCGTCTAGGCTCAGCCCACTTTTTTTTAATTTGTAGTTTCTTTCTTTTTGTGCATTTTTTTAGGCTCATAGTCCGCTCTAGGAGGATGAAAAATATTATGATACCAGTTATAATGTGTTGATATGTCAGTAATTTTATTTTGTGATTTATTTGTATTTGTTTTAATATTATATTGTAGATTTCATGTTATGATTTGTTTGGATGTTGTCTAAAATAAAATTCATATACATTATTTTTAGTATAAAAATTTGTAGCACAAATTATAATATATATAAATTAAAAAATATGACAAAAACTATGTAAAATTACAAATTCGTCTAGAACCGATTAATCTCCGATTTCGGTAACATTGCTTAAGAGTAGGGAAACTTCATTTTCAAATTCCTTCTATACTGAATAATTGGAATAAAAATGTTGGTTTTATTTATTTATTTATCGTTGCCCAATTCTATGAAGGCCCAGCTCCTTAAATAGTACACGTGAAGAAGAGCGCTTGTGTTTTGAGACAGGATCTATTGGTGGCTGTGCATGTTGACGTTGTAAGCAACTTTTTATCTTTTCAAGTCCCATCTCTCAATTAGGGATGTCAATGGGCCGGGTAGAAATCCGAACCCGCGGGTACCCGATCCGAACGGGACGGGTAATATCCGAAAAAAAATATCCGCGGATCGGGTAATACCCGAAAAAAAATACCCGCTCCGGGTTCGGGTTCGGGTACGGGCGGAGTACTACCCGCCCCGCGGATAACCCGAACCCGTACCCGAAAAAAATCCTACACATCTGCAGCCGCCAGTCGTCTCCTTCTCCTTGTCTCCAGCGTCTTCTTCTCTCCTCGCCAGCGTCGCCTTCTCCTTCTCGGTTACGACTCGAGTACTGGGGAACGGGTCCTTCTCGGTCGCCAGCGTCTCCTTCTCCTTCTCCTTCTCGCCAGCATCGCCAGCGTCTCCTCCTCCTCCTCCTCCTCCTCCTTCTCGCCAGCGTCGCCAGCGTCGCCTTCTCGCCAGAAGCGATATAGCGTCTACAGAAGCGATAGAGCGTCTCCTTCTCCTTCTCGCCAGCGTCGCCTTCTCCTTCTCTCTCGCGCGCGCTCTCTCTCTCTCTCTCCTTTTCGGTTTTCGGGTAACGGGTGTACCCGCGGGTATACCCATTACCCGCGGGTTCGGGTTCGGGTATAGTTTTTTACCCGCGGGTATTTTGGGTTCGGGTTCGGATAATACCCGAAATTTCGGGTTCGGGTATGGGGAAGCACTATCCGGCCCCGACCCGCCCCGTTGACATCCCTACTCTCAATCCTCTTTCTTCAAATTAAATTGAAATCGAATTTAATTTAAAATCAACTCTCATGGTATCGGATTGTATTTCCAATCAAAAATTGATATTAACGTAGTCAAGAAATATTAGAAAAGTTTGAACGTCACTACGTCACTTAGGGATACATATGATATTTGGTTATTTTGATTAAACATGCAAAATATATATATATATATATATATATATATATATATATATAAGAATAGTGTGGTTCAAGCAGAATGGATGAAAAGGTCATTAATTCCCTCACTGGCAAACAGGCATGCGTAACTAAATGCATGCACCAAAACAATTAAATGCATTTCTCGTAACCAAATAGTATTACAGAACTCTATATATACAAAGAAATTTATTCGCGCTTCGCTACGAACTTTTAATGTAATTGTTTGTATTAGATAAAAGATTGTATATTCACTTATTAATTATTATTTGTTATGTTTACAGAAAAAAAATCATAAAACCAATATGAAAATTATTAAATGTGTAATTTGATATAATATCATAAAATAAATTAATGAATATCACAAAACAAATATGAAAATTATTAAATGCGTAAAGCATGATATAAATTAATGAAATCACAAAATAAAGAAAAAAACTCACTTTTGCCCCCTCAACTCTTCAAAAAAGTGCAAGTTACCCCCAAAATTTTAATTTGTTCCTTTTTACCTCATGAACTCTTGATTTTGCTCACTTTTGTCCCTTCCATCAGTTAACTGCGTAGTCATCAGTTAACTGGCACTGTGACGTGACATATTTTTAGATATTTTTGAAAGATGACGTGGCAAATTGAATAAAGAATAAAATTCATTTAAACCCAAATCCATTAACAAAAATAATTCAACCCAATAACCATTAACCCACCTCTCTCTCTCTCTCTCTCTCTCTCTCTCTCTCTCTCTCTCTCTCTCTCTCTCTCACCAGCGCTCTCTCACGACATCCCTCTCTCACTCGCTCGCCGGATTCTCTCTCGCCCCCTCTCTCTGGCTCGCTGGATTCCCTCTCTCTCTCTGGCTCGCTGGATTCAATCTCTCTCTCGCTGTAAAATATCCAATTTAGAAGAAAAGGATGAACAAATCGACTCAAACAATTTGGCAGAGGAAACGAGTCGTGGCATTCAAATTAGGGTTAATTTCTCTCGATCCTCTCTCTTCCTTTTTATTTTTTCTCTTTGTTAGGGTTAATTTTAGTCCAATTAGGGTTAATGACATTCAAATTAGGGTTAATTTCAGCAAATTAGGGTTAATTTCAGTAAATTAGGGTCAATTTCAGTAAATTAGGGTTAATTTCAGTCCAATTAGGGTTAATGACATTCGAATTAGGATTATTTTCAGTAAATTATGGTTAATTTCAGTAAAATAGGTTTAATTTCAGTCAAATTAGGTTTAATTCCGGGTCGGGTGGTGGGGGGGCCTGGGGGTGGGGTCTGGTGGGGGGCCGGGGGGCCTGGGGGAGGGGGGGCCTAGTGGTGGGGTCTGGAGGGTATTTTTGCCAATAAAATACTGTTGGATGAAGAGTTTGAGTGGAAACGTTGATGGTGTTTGTAGTAGCTCCAATTATTAGGCAGTTAACTGATGGAAGAGGCAAAAATGAGCAAAATCAAGAGTTCATGGGGTAAACATGAGCAAATTAAAGTTTGAGGGGCAACTTGCACTTTTTTTAAGAATTCAGGGGACAAAAGTGAGTTTTTTTCCAAAATAAATATGAAATCATATCATAAAATAAATTAATGAATATCACAAAACAAATATGAAAAAATTATGAAATGCACAAAGCATGATATAAATTAATGAATATCAAATCACAAAATAAATATGAAATCAAAAAATCATAAAATAAATTATTAAAAACCATAAAATAAATATGAAAACATGATATAAATATTAATATAATTAAGGTAGAACATGATATAAAGATCATAAAATAAATTATTAAATGGTTAAATGGGTAAAACAAGATATAAATTAATGGATACATAATATAAATTAATGGATATAATCAAATCACAAAATAAATATGGAAATTGTATAAATATTAATATGTGTGATAGAAAGTCAAAGACGAAGTGGCTCAATGTGGGAGCTCAAATCATAAAATATTAATATGTGTGATAAAATCATAAAATAAATTATTAAAAGTCATAAAATAAGTATGAAAACCTGATATAAAGATCATAAAATAAATTATTGAATGGTTAAATGGGTAAAACATGATATAAATTAATGGATATAATCAAATCATAAAATAAATATGGAAATTATATAAATATTAATATGTGTGATAGAAAGTCAAAGATGAGGTGGCTCAATGTGGGAGCTCAAATCATAAAATATTAATATGTGTGATAAAATTATAAAATAAATTATTAAAAGTAATAAATAAATATCCAAACATGATATAAATATGAAAGAAATGCAGTTTCACATCTACGGTAAAATCGTACGTATAAGGATATATGAACATGGTAGTTCATAGAAATATAGCATGTGTATTAGATGCACATATGTATATATGATATACATAATTAGATTGATAAGATAAGATTTTAAGAAAAATCTGTTTGGAACATTTTTACTAAAACGGACATAACTTTCGCATACGAACACCGATTTTGATTATTCAACTCTCATAAGTTCGATAATTGGATTATCTACAACTTTCATATTCAGTGGAAAAACATTTGAATAACGTAGGACGTTCAATCTAATGAAATACACGAAAGGTTGCGGCAGTTCGACGAAAAGACGCGAACGTTTACTAAAACTAGCATAACGTTCGGACTGGATATCCAATTGGATAAACTCGGATTTGTTGGAAAGGTCATAAGATCATCTAGAAGTTTCGTTCAGAAAGTGTGTTAATTACGGACCTAAGTCGGTCGAAATTCCAGTTTAGTGAAAGTGTGTCTGCTGATTCTGCAGGAGACGCATCTTTTGATCAAATCTTCTAGAAACTTGTCCTTTCATGCATATAAAAGTATCATTTGATTGATTAAAAAGTGTATATTTACCGGTGAAGGAATATGAGTTATTCTATAAATAGGACCCTAATCTCACTCAATCAAATCAATCTAAGCAACCATTATTTCCACTAATTAATCCAGTAATTAAGAGAGAGAAAAGTTCGCCGGAATTCTCCATTGATTCCGGCAAGAGTTTAAGCAAGAGTGATTACGAGACGTCTAGGCAGTTTCGTGATTATCCAACGACTCCCGTTTCGCGGTGGATACGAGTAGAGGTATGTATACGTTTGCGTACTAACGAGTTAAGTTCATCAACCGACGGGAAGACGAACGGAGAAAGACGACCGGTTTGGGCGTGGGACGAACCGGTACGAGCGAAAAGGTGCGAACGAAAAGGTGCGACGTGAACGGAATTGAAGGCTTCGCAGCGACAAAACCTTCGTGAGCGATCAATTTCGCTAGGTACAAATATTACGTTTATTAGATTTACGTTATATTAGTTATAGGCAATTTGATAAACAAATTGTAGATGAGATCTCGGGGATTTGTACTCCGTCGAGTCCAATAATTATCCGCTGCGCGGATTCGATGGGGTGTAGATAACCCAACAAAATATTAATATAATTAATGTAGAACATGATATAAATATCATAAAATAAATTATTAAATGGTTAAATGGGTAAAACATGATATAAATTAATGGATACATGATATAAATTAATGGATATAATCAAATCATAAAATAAATATGAAAATTATATAAATATTAATATGTGTGATAGAAGGTCAAATATGAGGTGACTCAATGTGAGAGCTCTAAAACATCCCCTCTTTAAAAGGAGAACATGATATAAATATGAAATCATAAAATAAATTATTAAAAATCATAAAATAAATATGAAAACAGGATATGAATATTAATATAATTAAGGTAGAACATGATATAAAGATCATAAAATAAATTATAAAATGGGTAAATGGGTAAAACATGATATAAATTAATGGATACATGATATAAATTAATGGATATAATCAAATCATAAAATAAATATGGAAATTATATATATATTAATATGTGTGATAGAAGGTCAAATATGAGGTGACTCAATGTGGGAGCTCTAAAACATCCCCTCTTTAAAGGGAGAACATGATATAAATATGAAATCATAAAATCATAAAATAAATTATTAAAAATCATAAAATAAATATGAAAACAGGATATAAATATTAATATAATTAAGGTAGAACATGATATAAAGATCATAAAATAAATTATTAAATGGTTAAATGGGTAAAACATGATATAAATTAATAGATACATGATATAAATTAATGGATATAATCAAATCATAAAATAAATATGGAAATTATATAAATATTAATATGTGTGATAGAAAGTCAAAGATGAGGTGACTCGATATGGGAGCTCAAATCATAAAATATTAATATGTGTGATAAAATCATAAAATAAATTATTAAAAATCATAAAATAAATATGAAAACAGGATATAAATATTAATATAATTAAGTTGGAACATGATATAAATATCATAAAATAAATTATTAAATGGTTAAATGGGTAAAACATGATATAAATTAATGGATACATGATATAAATTAATGGATATAATCAAATCACAAAATAAATATGGAAATTGTATAAATATTAATATGTGTGATAGAAAGTCAAAGATGAAGTAGCTCAATGTGGGAGCTCAAATCATAAAATATTAATATGTGTGATAAAATCATAAAATAAATTATTAAAAGTCATAAAATAAATATGAAAACCTGATATAAAGATCATAAAATAAATTATTAAATGGTTAAATGGGTAAAACATGATATAAATTAATGGATATAATCAAATCATAAAATAAATATGAAAATTATATAAATATTAATATGTGTGATAGAAAGTCAAAGATGATGTGGCTCAATGTGGGAGCTCAAATCATAAAATATTAATATGTGTGATAAAATCATAAAATAAATTATTAAAAATCATAAAATAAATATGAAAACAAGATATAAATATTAATATAATTAAGGTAGAACATGATATAAAGATCATAAAATAAATTATTGAATGGTTAAATGGATAAAACATGATATAAATTAATGGATACACGATATAAATTAATGGATATAATCAAATCATAAAATAAATATGAAAATTATATAAATATTAATATGTGTGATAGAAGGTCAAATATGAGGTGACTCAATGTGGGAGCTCTAAAACATCCCCACTTTAAAGGGAGAACATGATATAAATATGAAATCATAAAATAAATTATTAAAAATTAATTGATACATGATATAAAGATTAATATAATTAGGGTAGAACATAATATAAAGATTATAAAATGGTTAAATGGGTAAAACATGATATAAATTAATGGATACATGATATAAATTAATGAATATAATCAAATCATAAAATAAATATGGAAATTATATAAATATTAATATGTGTGATAGAAAGTCAAAGATGAGGTGACTCAATATGGGATCTCAAATCATAAAATATTAATATGTGTGATAAAATCATAAAATAAATATGAAAACATGATATCAATATTAATATACTTAAGGTAGACATGATATAAAGATCATAAAATAAATTATTAAAATGGTTAAATGGATAAAACATGATATAAATTAATGGATTCATGATATATATTAATGGATATAATCAAATCATAAAATAAATATGAAAATTATATAAATATTAATATGTGTGATAGAAAGTCAAAGATGAAGTGACTCAATGTGGGAGTTCTAAAACATCCCTTCTTTAAAAGGATAACAACTATATAGGCTAGTAATATACATAGTTTATATATATCTCTATATCCGACACATTGATAAGGCTCTGGATCCAAAGCATATATAACTTGGTACTGCATTATAATTTATATGGAACATATTTAATATACCTCCTTGAAATTTAGATTTATATAGCAGGGTTATGTTTGGATGATTGAAAAATTGATGCATCAGAATAATTTTCTCATGCTTGATATTGTATTGAAATCATAAGTGAAGGTTTTTTTTTTATATTATCATGGCAAAAGAATTGAGTCAAAGAATGATTTCCATCTATATTCTCAAAAAAAAATGATTTCCATCTAAAAAATATGAAAATACTACATTTATATCAAATTTACAAAAATTACAACAAAGACCCTCATTTGTTTAATTATTTTTATGTGAAATATTTATTTCTTTATTTCTGAATTAAATACATATAGATAAGTTTAGTGATAATTACAATAACAAGTATATTCATGTAAGAAAAATCTAATATATAAACTAATATAATAAAAATAAATACTCTTAATTATAGTTAATGTAAATATTCATTTTAAAAATGAAGTATAATTGATCCTAAATAACAATATTATTTAATAGAATATTAAATTCGAAATTAAAAATATATTAGATAATATAGTTAACGGAAACACGTACATATTATTTAAATCTCAAATGTATAATGGTCATTAAAATATCAATAAATTTATATCATCCATCATTTTTTTCAGGAAATGTTATTCTCGTGATAATTTAACGTTACCGTGATCCAAACACAACCTAACAATATTATAAAAAAAAGTCCAGTTTTGGGTCCTTGACCTTTCAACAAAAATTCAATCAAGTCATAATGTTTTAATTTGGTCAATCAAGTCAATTTACCTTTTAAATTTGATGTACTCTTACCTTTTTTAATTTTGTTCAATTGGTACTTACAACGCATCAATAATTGTACTTGAAAAAACAAAAAATATAAATTTTAAATCAAAATAATTGAATATACACATAATTAAGTAACTAAACGTAATAAACATTTACTTAATTCGAAGATCTGTAATTAAAAAAAAATTAGTACGTTTTATGTCAAAAATATAATATATAAAAATATTAAATATATAAATTATAATTAATAAAATATTATTTACAATAGGCATATTGTATTCTATGTTTTTCTGAAAACTATTGTATCGCCGTATCTGTATCGTATCGGATATGATATATGTATTCGTATCCGTGCAATATCGCCAAAACGTTTCTTATCTAGTCTAGCTAAATATAGTCAATTATGACATGAATCGTTGTTTAAAAAAGAACCGATTATCATGTGGAAACTTATTTCATATCATGTGGTTTTTTACAATCCTTGGCAAACGGAATGTTTAGAGGGTTTCATGTCTACATATCTACATCCTTCCTATAATTGCTACCTTGTATATAGATTGAAATGATATAAATTCAACCCATATATACAGACTTAAATGAATATTGAGCACGCATGTCACATGTGGGGCTCATTGTCTTGTAATCTATATCTATACTATATACTAATTCAAGGGGATTTGCAGCCTCCTGGTAAAGCCACGTCACCAGGGGCCTTTTCGTAAAAAAAAATATTTTTTTTACATTTTGGTCCTTTTTTATTTACAAATTGGTCCTTTTTTTAAAAAAAATTACATTTTGGTCCTTTTTTTTTACATTTTGGTCCTTTATATTTGCATTTTGGTCCTTCGAAGTTTTGAAATTTACATTTTGGTCCAGGGGCCTCAAATTGGTCCTGTTTTTTTAAAAAAATTACATTTTGGTCCTTCTTTATCACATTTCGGTCCTTTATATTTGCATTTTGGTCCTTTTTTCGAAAAACAATTAAATTTTGGTCCTTTTATTTTACATTTTGGTCCTTTTTGATTTACAAATTGGTCCTTTTTTAAAAAAAAAATTACATTTAGGTCCTTTTTGTTTACATTTTGGTCCTTTATATTTGCATTTTGGTCCTTCGAAGTTTTAATATTCACATTTTGATCCAGGGGCCTCAAATTGGTCCTGTTTTTAAAAAAAAATTATATTTTGGTCCTTCTTTATCACATTTCGGTCCTTTATATTTGCATTTTGGTCCTTTTTCGAAAAACAATTACATTTTGGTCCTTTTATTTTACATTTTGGTCCTTTTTGATTTACAAATTGGTCCTTTTTTTAAAAAAAAATTACATTTAGGTCTTTTTTGTTTACATTTCGGTCCTTTTTTTATCACATTTCGGTCCTTTTAGATTTACAAATTGGTCCTTTTTTCAAAAAAATTTTACATTTTGGTCCTTTTTTCGAAAAAAATTTACATTTTGGTCCTTTTTTCCTCATTTTGGTCCTTCGAAGTTTTGAAATTTACATTTTAGTCCAGGGACCTCAAATTGGTCATATTTTTTAAAAAAAATTATATTTTTGTCCTTTTTCCACATTTTGGTCTTTTATATTTGCATTTTTGTCCTCCGAAGTTTTAAAATTTACATTTTTGTCCTTTATTATTTTTCTTGAAAAACTAAAATAAAATTATAATAAGTTGAACAATATTAATAAAAGAACATCTTGCAAATATTTAAAAATAAAATATCACAAAACTATTAAAAAATACATAAAAAGAAAACTAAAATAAAAAATAGATGTTTAAATAGATATTTTCTATGAATATATTTGCAAGGTGTTTATTTATTATCATTTAATGTTAGTTTTTTTATGAATAAAGAATGTAATATTAAAATTATATAAACAAAATATGTAATAATTTAAATTTTTTTAAATCACTACGTGTTAAGAAGTGTTTATGAATTTTCTTAAAATTAATATCTTTCTTAAAATTAATAAAAAATAACAAAAATAAGTTTTAATTATTACATATGAGATTTGGAGGGTATTTTGGAAAAAAAAAATTAATATCATCCATAAGGAGTATTTTAAAATAAAAGTTTGGTAAAGAGTTTTTTTTTTGGGAGTTTACGAAAAGATAGAGAATTTTTTATAATATCCAAAAAAAATTAGGGGGTTAAAAATATACCAAATCATGGATGTGCGAATAATCATGACATAATTTAAATTAAAGATTCGAACGAAATGGTTAGCGATGACATCGTCAAAATTTGTTGTTGGCTGACCACACAAAGGACGAAAAATATTTGTACTAAATATGTAGCGAAATTAAAGATTTGTGAAATTAAACACTCTTTTTTTCAGCAATGTTTTCCGAACTATTATGTTCTTAATAAATTTCATGACGACTCATTCGTTCTTTTTCTTTATTTTACTTATGAAGTATAAAATATAGATAATTTTTTTAGCAATAACCGTTTGAATTATTCAAGAAATCCGGCTCTTAAAATTTTCAAACGATTTTTGCTACAAAATTTCACTCGCACACAACACACTAAATTACACATATAATAATGATTACAAAAAGAAAGTCACATACACAAAATGAACAACAATTTTTTTCAACTACATTACTTATAAACCCGAACAGCCCCGCGCAATTGCGCGGGGGTAATGCTAGTTAAAGTAATTGCGCGGGGGTAATGCTAGTTAAAGTTTAATCCTGTGCATTTAATGAATATTGATCCTGACTTTGCATATTCTTCGGCTTTTTACTCGATGTGAAAATGAAAGATCGATGTAAAGAGAGAGCCAGCACAATGATGATGTAAAGAGAGAGCCAGCACAACGCACAATAGATGTAGAACAGAAATACATGTCATGCATGAAACAAACAATGAGACAAAATGAGAGACAAATTTATTGACAAAACAATTTGTGCCATTAAATTACAAGCTAGGTTCTAATTAAGTCCAAATTTGACAAAACTATTTGTACCAATAAACCCGGTCTTTGTGTTCTGAACTTCTGATAAATCTCTGGTTCAAACAGGTACACAACATTAATCTATACTGAAGCACTGTTGATTCATTTGGATTTATGTTTGTTCATCCAGACAAGTTAATATTCTTGACTAGAAATTCATTAATTTACACTGATCTAGCTAATCGATTATTTCAACTAAACTGTATCCATCTTCATTTGAAACTGGTTTAAAATTTGAACAAAGCTAGATCCTTGGCTATCGTACTTTCATTTTTTTATTTACTAAGATTAAGATTGACATTTTTGTCTAGTTCAATAGAAAAGATAACAAATTTCAAAATTATGATATGATTTGAAACGTTCAAATAAGATACTCTTCAAGATATATAAGATCAATTTTTACTTCAAATATCAAACAACATAATCTTCAATTTAAATCCATGATACATAATCGTTTTTTTTCAAATATATCTTATCTTAGAAAACTGAACTAATATGACCACCAACAATGTTAGTCAGCAATCAGCATGCGTTTCATGATTGTCAAAGTTACGATTCAAGTCGGATTTTACGATTTTATGACTCTAACTCAATGTTGTAGATGACGGGAAACGGTACGGTATGGTCGGTCACCGTTTTAGTGTTTTACCTTAAAACGATCGTAAAACGGTTAAAAAACGGTAAAAAAAATGGTCACTTAAATCGGTAATATTTTATATCAGTTATAATTAAAATTTAAAGACAAAAAAATTGGACAAGAAATTAAATCTAATTAACACTTTCAATTTAAATACTTGTTTGATTCTCATACAAAAAATCCAAAAACAAAATAATAATCACATAAAAAGTAAAGAATAATCAAATCATAACACATAATCAAATGAATCTAAACAATCATAACACACAATCATTTGACTCACAAACTGAATCAAATTAGCACTCACAATCACAATTCGTCGAGAAAAAAATTAATCCTTGTTGTGAAAAAAAAAAGCAATCATTGTCACAAATTAAACTGAGACGACGTCATCATTTAGTCAATCGGAAAAAGAACGGAAGAATGGAGCATCCAATCATTATCGTGAAGATGAAGAAGAATTAAATCGGAGACTCGGTGAAAAAAAATCACGTGCCGAGAAAATAACTGACCAAAAAATTTTAAAAAAATCGGGCCCAAAATAATTAGAAGAAAAAATCGGTATGTAAAATGGATTAAAAACGTTTTTCGGTCAAAAAAAACGGTCAAACACGGTTAAAAACGTTTGATCATTTTTTGAAACGATACGGTAAGAATGGTACGGTCTTCCATCGTATCACTATTTTCCGACCGTTTTTCGGTGTCTTTCGGTGTTTTTTACAACATTGTTCTAACTTCACAAAACAATTTGAATCGGACATAAAATGTTAATTTGATAGAATCCTGATAGAATCTCGATTCAAGAAGTAGAATAGAATAGAGTCTCATATATTTACGATTTTATGATTCCATTGTGACGACTCATAAAACCTTTAATTTTGAAGAAGATAATGGTCTCATATCTAATTAAATAACTTGGAACACTAAATAAACATTTCCATATTGCACCATAAGGTAATATTCAAAAAATTAAAAAACTATATTTTGTTTTTCATATTTTTTCTTTATTTTATGTTTAATCTTATGTGAATATACTATATGTTTTATTTTATCTTTTTGATTAATCCGGATTTGAATTTTGTATATCATAGTACTAGTTTAATTAATCATCAATATTGTGGTTGGTTATTGTTAACATTTGCGTAACTATTGATAATTCATTTTGTGTCTATTTATAATGTAGTGAATATGAATACAATGATTCAAAAATGTACTCTACTAAGTAACTTATATCTTTTTATTTAAAAAAATCGTGTTCGTTAGATTACTTTTTTAAATAATGTTCATTTTTCATATAATCTTACGATTCAATATATGTTTTTATGATCCGATTTTATTATATCCCTGAACTATTCAAGGTATGACACGTCTGAAAACTTATCAGTGTTATTGGTGCACTTATTATCAATTTCAATATTTTATTAGTGTAGTTCGAATTTACAATAATAACGCAATCACATTTGTAAAATTATTATTAGTGCAGTTTAGAAAGAACTAGGAGATTATCCGTACTTCGCAACGGATTTGTTTCATTCATTTTTGTCATAAATAGAATATCAAATTTAATTACAGAAGTTCAAGTTCGATCGTAACAAAATTTATTATAATAATTTTGAATACAACACGACGTGAAAAAACAACTTCGATCATAACAAAAGAACTACGGATAATTTAGTGAGAATGAACTACACGAATCTTCAAAAAGAAGGCCAAAATGCCTTCATTAACGGCAACAAAGGCTGAAAAGTGCCGTCCTTGAAGAGCGTTTTGAAGTTTGCTGATAATTGCACACTTTTAGAGATCAGGAGAAACTATACTAACTTCTTCATAACCCGGGGCAACAACCCTTGCTCGGATTGTTTGCTGGGGAAGCCTTCTAAGTAGAAGTGCAAGTCATCGGTGACAGATCTATTAAGGTATTAGAAGGGCACCAATCTTTTCTAAATTTTTGAGCGGTAGTATTTATATATAATTATGTTATTGTATTGATTTTATGATAAAATTGAAAATATATATGTATTATCGTCTTCTAAATTTTTTTGGAAATTTCTCACCATACTGCCAAAAAATGACTTGAGTCCAGTTCGAGATTTAGAGACAATTGTCGATGGCGGAAACCATTGCAAATAGTTGGTTAAAAACATATGAACGAAATCATGTAACTCTTATAATTAATAAAAATATGAATCGGGAGAACACGTTTCGTGCTTGAAATTGTTGACAAGAATGTATATTTATTGGTTGGAAGAGAAAGATGTCGTATAAGAAACATTAAATATTATCAAAAAAAAACTATTAAATAACAAAAATATGTAACTTGTGTTTGTGAAAAAAATTTAAACAAAATTTTCATATTTATTGTCACGTGGATGTTACATTTCAAATGAAGCGTCTGATCTTACTTGTACAATTGGAATTTAAAATATCAAAATTTGCATGAATCAATAAAATGACTTAAAAATTACTGTAAAATAATAACAACAAACTTTAACAATAAATAAATAGATTAAATCAAAACATCTAACGACTCAAATTAAAACATACAAAAAATCACACAAAATATATGTAATTGAAAATTTTAATATAAACTTAATGTATACAATAAATTTACATCATAAAATATAATGGTTAGTAACTTAGTAATCACGAAGATGCGAGCTCAAGTGAAGTCTTATGTGCAGCCATGCAGGTGAAAAACTAAAAAAATTGAATTAAAACCAGAATAGGAGATAATGAAAAAAATCATTCAAACAATTAAAAGAAGTATTTTTTTAAAAGCAGAACCGACATATGGAAATCTATTATTTTTCATACGATACATCAAATCAATGTTGTAAAATACGGAAAACGGTACGGTACGGTCGGGGACCGTTTTACGGAAATACCGTAAAACGATCGTAAAACGGTAAAAAAACGGTGAAAAAACGGTCACCGGAATCGATAATAATTTAATTAAAAATTATGGATAAAACAAAAAATATATAATAATTTAATTTTTTAATAATAAAAAAATAACATAAACAATGTTCAACATAAACGTAACATCAAAACGAATGTCCAACATAAATGTAACATCAAAATATAAATTTAAATAAAAAAAACTAAATCGTAAAATCATTAACATCATTTGGGACCAAATCCGTCGGAGTTGATCTCTCGTTAATGACGAATTTCACATTCTCTTGATCCATTGCCGTATCAAATTAGCACAAATTAAATAAACTTAGCATTCGCAATCACAATTCGTACAGAAAAAATTAGCTTTGTTGTGAAGAAGAAGAAAACAGTAATTGTCAGTAAATTAAACCTAACATGTCGTGAAAAAGAGAGAGAGAGAGAGAGAGAGAGAGAGAGAGAGAGAGAGTACTCTGGATAAGTCAGCTTGTATCTCATCAATCGTGTCGTGGCCCTTGTGTCCAGGAATAGGCTGGTTGCAACAAAACAAAGAGAGGTTCCTTTTCTCTCCATTAGAGACAACACTATGGCTTCAATACAAGGCTTACACATGTACAAATCTAAGAGGCTTTCTATCATGTCCCATAAATTCCTCCACATTTTCGAGTAATGATAGGGACACAAATATCAACCACAAATATGACACAAATGTCTAAGTTTTGTGTTTGATTTATGATTCATATATGCATAATTAACATTACAAACTTAGTTATTTGTGACACATTTGTGGTTGGTATTTGTGACCCTATCATTACTCCATTTTCCTCATTATAATTAATTTAATAATTAGTACTATCAATTCATAATTAATTCATAATTATCAATTTTTAAATATTTAAAATTAATCATTAATTGATATAAACCTTAATTATATATTAAATTTTTAATAATCATAAATTAATTATTAATTTATTTTGCTAATTATTTGATTAATTAGTGTGGGGGAAATGCGGGAGAAATGGGAAAAGTATAATTTCCCAATTAATAACAGCAAAGAAACAAACAAAGGGGAGGTTGACAAATCATTAATTTGTATATGAGTTTTCAACAAATATCAAATATAATACATAAAAATAATATATAATATACGTATCCGGATCCGGTTCCGGATACTCGAATCCGGTTCCGAGTATCCGGATCCTAAAAATATCCGGTTCCGGAACACGGATCCGGTCCCCGCACCAAAATCGAATATCGAATCCGATTTCGGATCCTAAAATTAGCAACCAGATCCATATCTAGATCCACTCGGATCCGGATATTTTTTTCAAATCCGGATATTTCTTCGGATACGGTTCGGGTCGGTTCGGGCAATATCCACACCATTGACATCCCTAGTTGTGTGGCATGTGGGTACTTATCTTTCAGTCTACTAAATTCTGTTTTTGGTTGCAACAATTAGTGACATGGTAAACTATTTGATTTTATTAGTCTCAAAATAAATTAACTCTATTAAATTAAAATTAAAATTAAAATCAATATTTATTAGTTTGAGCAGAGCATCATGAGCAACCCAAAAGGCTTCAAAAGTAGAAGCAGTGAAAGAGTTAGGTCCACTATGATTGGCACTTGACTTGAGCAAACAAACACAACAGACGCCCATACCATTGCTCTTCAACCCTTTTCTCCTTGAATTTCGTGTGCAATCCATGTGGTAATTATTTATATTGCGCGAATGCTTCAAAAATCAAGTCGTATCGTATCGGATACCGATACTCGTCAGGTACTTCGTGTGACGTATCCGAATATTTTATTTCAAAATAATAGCGAATACTTCTCGGATATTTGTCGGATACTTCTAACGTATAAAAAATATACTTAAAAAATAAAAATCAAAATCGAAAATCAAAATAAATGAGTAATACGTAAGTAAATAACTAAATAAAATAAGCATTTATTTAGTAAGAGTTATTTTTGTAAAAACAAATTTTTATTATATTTTGTGTTAAATATATAATATATAAAAATATTAAATATATAAATTCAAATTAATAAAATATTAAAATATATCATCCTCAATTTCAAAGACAAAAAATTTAATGGTACGGACTTTTTTAAGGTGTAACTAGTGTGGAAGGTACTCTTTGTTTGTTTCTTCTATTTTTTATTTTATTTTGCTTCAAGGCCCGTAAGCTATGTACAATATCACAATTACAAGTCGAGCTTGTATTAAAAACAGTGATCCGAGTTAACGGTTCCGTTGTTAAAATCAAGGATCTAAAATACGTCGAAAGAAGACGCTTTCTTTGTATCCATGATACAGTAGGTAATTGGAAAATCAAGTCTGTTATTTTGATTCTCGGATTTGAAAAGGTACTAAAAACTTTTTCTGGGTTTAGAGCAAAAGAAGGAATTAAATTCTTGTGATTATTATTCTGGATTGTTAGAACTAGGAAAAGGAAAGCAAAGAAAATTGGAAAAAGAAAACTGAGAAGAAGAAACTGGGAAAAGAAAACTGGGATAAAGAAAACTGGAAAAAGAAAACTGGAAAAATATAACTGGGAAGAAATCTTGAAAGGGAAATCGATTGAAGAGGAGTTAAAGATGGAAGAAAGAAACGCAATAAATTGCACGGTTAATTTCTACGGTCACTGTCGACTGTCCAGGCGAACGCCATGGAGAGCGAAGAAGAAAAGAAGGAGGAGAAGCGCCATTATCTCGCTGTGGCTAGTGCCACTAGCGAAAAAGAAGAAGCGCCATTAGAAGTGTTTCTTCTATTTTGGATTATTGTTTCAGAAGGGTTTTTAATTGAGAGAATATATATACTATATATGGGCTTATATTTTTGGGCCTTAGCTGTGGATCTCGATATGAAGAATTATAAACATGGGCTAACAATCTGTATGGGAGAACATCATGGATTTACAAAAATATTATACGGTATTTGTTAGCCTTCTATTTATTCAAGAATATTTCTCAGATTGTTTTGTTATTGTATTTTTGATTTATTTATACAATAATAAGTGAGAATTAAGAGAAGTTTCTGATAAAAAAAAAATAAGTATCAGAGAAAATTGAAAGTAATAATTCTCTAAGCCACAAAAAAATATTTGAATAAATAACCTCTAAGCCAAAAATTTAGTCCAACATAAATGCTCGTGTGTTGTGTGTGTTGAAAAACATAAAAATTTATATTTATACTTATATATATATTATATTATATTATATTATATATATACTCTATATTAAAGTTTAATGAAAACTACTATATATTAAAGTTTAATGAAAACTGCCAAGATCTTGACACGTGTCATTATATGTAAATATTAAATTATGGTACATAATTCACATAGAGCATGTGGCGCAGTTGTTAACCATTGTTGCTTCTCACTGTGATCACCTGATTTCGAAACCGGTTCCGTGCACTATTTTTTTTCAAACTTCTACAGTAGCAGTGCATTTAAGTTTAAATGAATCATAATTAATTGCATAGCCGATGTGGTTCAGTTGGGAATGGTTGTGATCACCCAAGCTCGAATCCAACATTTAACATTTTTTTTCTTTTTGCAAAAATAATTTTTTTCATTTCCATAAAAAATAATTCATGTATATCCCTAAAAACTCAAAAAAAATATTATTTTTCCCGAGAAATATTATGTTTGCACTAACATTAAGATTTTTTTTCCCTTTTAGTAAAAAAATTCTCTTTATTTTCATGAAAAATAATTTATGTATATCCCATAGAAACACAGAAAAAAATTTATTTTCACTCCGAAATGACAAATATTATTTTTGCATTAAAATTAAGTTCTTTTTTTTTTTTACCTTTTTGCATAAAAAATTCTCTTCATTTTCATAAAAAATAATTCATGTAGAGCCCATAGAAACAAAAGAAAATATTATTTTCACTCCGAAATGAGAAATATTACGTACGCAATAAAATTAACGTATACTCCATAAAAACACAAGAAAATAGTATTTTCATTTCAAAATGAGAAATGTTATGTTTTATTCAAATTATGAATATATCTGAAGCGAAGCAAGGATAATTGATGTATATCCCATAGAAACACAAAAAAATATATTATTTTCATTCCGAAATCACAAATATTATTTTTGCATTAAAATTAGGTTTTTTTTCTCCTTTTTGCATAAAGAATTCTCTTCATTTTCATAAAAAAATAATTCATGTATAACCCATAGAAACAAAAGAAAATATTATTTTCACTCCGAAATGAGAAATATTACGTATGCAACAAAATTAATGCATGGTCCATAAAACACAAACAAAATAGTATTTTCATTTCAAAATGAGAAATGTTATATTTTATTGAAATTATGTTTTTTTTAATCAATATATCCGAAGCGAAGCGAGGATCCCTCTAGTGATTATTAAAGTTTGACGAAACTCTTTACAAATTGACATATGTCCTCGTAGTACTTTGAAGGCAGTTGTCCCAAATCGAACGTCGTGATTGTACTGGACAAATTAGTTTCAAAAGAATTAACAATATGAAAATTTATTAAAAATAATAGAAGAAACTTTAATATATTTATATTTATATTTATATAATTTTGTTTTGTTTACTTGTGAAAGTACATAAATGCTTACACCATATACGTCTTCCACAAAAGAAACAGAAATAATAGAAGGAAAAAAAAAAGAATAAACACGATTAGGTGAAAAAGAAAAAGAAAATAAACAAGATGAGATACCAGTAACTAACACAACACAAAAAAGTTAAAAATAAATCAATATTTCTAAATTCGAATGCACAGTCCCACCAATACATAACCAAAAAATCAATATTTCTTCGAAAAGCTTCAAAATGATAAAACCTTCGACCGTAGTGCTCGCAATAGCTGCCCGTCGTTCCTCGTTTAACATCGTGAAATCTATATAAATCACACAAATTAAGTTCCATCCGTTAGTACTTTCTGTTTGAGTTTGTAAAAAAGAAAGAAGTTCTATTTTTAAATTAGGAGACACAAACTCTGTTTGTACAATTCCTATCACAACTCATCGGTTCATCGCTCGATTTGAATTCAAATTCGAATTTCAGTTCGCAAATAAACGCATTGAAAAAAGAAATAGGATTAATAGACGGAAAAAAAGACGAGGAAATAATTATGCTAGAATCGAAAATTTCCCAATTAAGAGACTTATCCCCGGACTACGTCAAGGACTTTCTCGCAACATGTCTGGAAATTTATGATTATAACCCTGAGAAAGTAATTCAACATATTTTAGAAGAAACCTTTCATAAAGATTTAATTTCCCTCGATACCACTCTCGAAGAAATTCCACCCTTCACAAAGGAAAAACCATTTCGGTACCGGTACCGGTCCGGTACCGAAACAAGATAATCATCCCCAATTCAATTTTTACATATGAAAATTTGTGGCATCACACATTGTGAACCATTTTGGGTTATTTCGGTGGTTTGATTCTAGGTTTATATACAAGAAATTGAACTTTCTAATAATTTATATTTTTCCCTAATAATTCCACTCGCCAAAAAAGAAATTTTCCATTACAGACTGGAAATACCCTTTCCCCCAAAAGATCTGGAGCAGATCTTTTGCTCTCTTTTATTCCAAAATATCTCAAAAACATCCTTTTCTTTGTTCCAACTTTTCCAAGATGGTCCTCGTACGAAATGCCATTGGTGTTCCTGATCCGCAATCTACTTCAATCGTACACTCCTCAATTATCGGTTTATGAAGTTTGAACCCATCATTATTTATCCATTTATTTCATACCGTATTCATGATCTTTGATATTTGTACGGTGTACACAATTTCCATGCACCTTGTCTACGGACCAAGATACCATTCCTCTCATCTCTCCAACCTTATTGGTAAAGCAACAACTATATCTTTTGATGAACCTGGTTTATCATTTGACATGTGAACTAATTCGAACATCTGTCATTTATGTGGATTTTTTTTTGCTTTTCCAGAATAGATAAATCTAGAAAACGTAATTTTATTAATATTAATATTATATTATTATTTCGTACACACTGGTTGAAAACATGAATCTTTTATCATTTAGTTAACCAATTATTTCTAAAAAAATATCGTTGTGTCTTTGTCGTTAATACAGAAATTTTATCTTTTTCTTGAAATTTGTTCATTTTTGTTATTTATCTCACACGCACAAATAGTTATGTTGTATCTTTTTTGTGTCATTCATTATCAGTTCCGTTATTGACCTCTTTATTCTTTTTCGAGATTTCCAAAATTATATAATAAGAATTTTTTTGAATTAAGCTATGAATTAGTTCCTAGAAATTTTTTGAGGTTGTAATAAACTATTTAATAAATAAAATCATTACAAACACTAACAAAAAATTGTTAAGTTATTTCTCCAAGTTCCGTTATTTAGAGTATTCAATTAAAAAAATTTCCTAATCATTCTAATTTTACAAGTATCGAAATTTATCATATATATTTCGAAAAGACTTTTAATTTAATTTATTGGTCCAAAAGTTAAAATATGTCAAGTGGATCTTATAAAAATTATAGATATAAAATCTATATTTTAAGAAATATAAATATATCAAACTAGAACATTGCACTTGTCATATAAAAAATAAAAATAAAATATCAAACTGACTGTTCAAAATTTAAAAATAATTATTCTTTCGAAACATCAATGAGTTTATATTTACTTTTCCAAAACTCATAAATATTATAATGAGAGGATGACTTACATTATTAATTAAGTATCAATAATTTGATACTTAAGAATTTTTAACCTTTTGATTAGTGTTTTTAATTAAGTATTTTAGCCATTTTTTTATCATGATCATATGTTTATTATTATATTATATAAAATTTATCGATTTCAAAACGGAGCGATACCAATTTCCAAACGGAGCGATTTTCGTGTGATATATATTAATATATTATAGGTAGAATCATAGATGTTACGACTTACAACTCATATTAAATGTAGACCATGTCTTTGGAGTATGTACAAAAGGTGGGCAAGATTGGGTGAGGTGGACCGGGACGCCGTGGCGCGCTGCTTGCACAGATGAGGTTCTTTAAACGTGTGGTTTTCTCACTCTCTTCTCCCTCTTTTAAAAACACACGAAAGACTGAAGAAGATATTCAGAGAAGATTTCTCCAGTGAAACCCCAATAAAAGTACGAAATATCCAAAAATAAACGAAACCCAAAAACTTGGGAGGAGGGAAGTTGATTAACGGTGTCATGGCGACCGTTGCAGTGCACTTAACAGTACAACGGTTGGATTTACGGCGAAATTCTCACCGGATTGAAGCGCCGCCGTGCCGGAGACTGGCGTTCAGAGTAGAGTCTAAGCTTGAGGACGATAAAAGAAAAATCTCTACTAAAAAGAGAAAAGGACCGCTTTATGCACTTAAATCCTTGATTTTAGGGGTTAATGGGTCGAGAGTTGTTGAGTATGAAGGCAAGTACAAGCAAGCAGTGGAGAAGGCTGAAGACATATTCTTTTCGGTTAGCTTTCTCTCTCTTTCTCTTAATTTCAATTGCTAATTTGAACAAACCAATTATCCTAAATCAATCGAAAAATTAAAAATTTTTTGATTTTTTTTCTCAATTATAGGTTGCTACACATATAGGAAGATACACATTCACCATGTTGAGCACTGGAGTTATCCTCGCCGTAGGATTTCAATTATCTGGTATAACATAAAAATCAAACCAATTTACTTTTGTACAATTTCAATCATCCCCATTTTGGAACTGATATTTATCTTATAATTTGAAGGTGGCGACAGTCAAATGAACACGGTGATTTGGTACAGCTGGCTCGGAGGCATTATAATCGGCACCATGATTGGTGCCAATATGGTTCTAGAAGATCACTGCAGAGCTGGTCCTCGCAATGTTATCATCACTGGAAGGTAATTAAAAAAAATAAAAAAAAAATTGCAGTAAAACCCAAATTCTATCAGAATTTCCAAAAAACTCAATAATTCCTTTTTTATATAGTACGAGGGGTTTAGGAAAAGCATTAGCAAGAGAGTTTCTTCTTTCGGGAGACCACGTTGTAGTGGCTTCTAGAAGGTGGTATCTATAAATTCAGAATTTATATTTCAATTACTTTTCGGTTTTGTTTTCTTATATTTGAAAATGTATTTGCGAAGACAGCGCTGAATCGGTGCAAGAGACTGTGGACGAATTAAAAGAGAACATAAAAGAAGGTTTATTAGTAGCCAAAAATAAAGATAAAGCGAAATTATCTCGAGCTAAAGTAGTTGGTATTGCTTGTGATGTTTGCGTACCAGAGGATGTGAGAAATTTATCGAATTTCGCTTTAAACCAATTTGGCTCTGTCGATATTTGGGTACGTATAAAAATTATAATATTTTTAAAAAAATCAGGGAATATGAGGTTTTTGAAAATTTTATCTATAAATTTGATGGTTATTTTAGATAAATAATGCGGGCACGAACAAGGGATTTAGACCATTGGTACAATTCACCGATGAAGAAATCACTCAGGTTTGATAAAAAAAACAATAATTGAAATATGAAAGTACATCTTGTGAAATACTTCGTCATTAATTTTATTTTGATTTTTTAAATTTATTTAGATCGTGAGTACGAATTTAGTGGGGTCAATATTTTGCACGAGACAAGCAATGAAAGTGATGAGTGAGAAAGGTGGCCATGTTTTCAACATGGATGGAGCCGGTTCGGGTGGCTCGAGCACGCCTTTAACTGCAGTGTGAGTACTATATATATAGAGGATGGCTAAGATACTTAATTAAGTATCACGAGTTTGGTACTTAAAACTTTTGGACCATTAGATTTGCTTTGAGATTTGTGCATTTAATGATTAGTATAAACCGATATGGCAAGCATTAATGATGAGTATATATAACATTAAAAAACACAAATTTCAAAGCAAATCCAATGATCAAAAAATCTTAAGTACCGAATCGATGATACTTAATTGAGTATCTTAGCCATCCTCTATATATATATATATACTTTTCACTGTCAATATATCATTTTGTTTGGTTCTTAATATCGAATTTAATTTAATTATGTTCATGTAGATATGGGTCAACTAAATGTGGACTAAAGCAACTCCAATCATCTCTTTTGAAAGAAAGCAAGAAATCTAAAGTAGGGATTCACACTGCTTCTCCAGGCATGGTTCTCACAGACCTCCTATTAAGGTAATAAATAGAATAAATACATAAATAAAATAAAATAGGGGTATATATGATAATTGGATTAAATTAATGTATTATTTGTTTGGTAGTGGGTCGTCGTTGAAGAATAAACAAATGTTTAACCTAATATGCGAGCTTCCCGAAACGGTGGCGAGAACTCTCGTACCGAGAATGAGAGTGGTAAAGGGAAGTGGAAAAGCTATTAATTACTTGACTCCTCCAAGAATTTTACTCGCTTTGGTAACCGCATGGCTTCGTCGAGGCCGTTGGTTCGACGAACAAGTAGGACCTTTTTCCCAATTTTTAAATAATGTTGGGGGTTTTCTATAAATTAAATTCGTAATAATTTGGAGTTTTTTTTTTTAATTTAGGGGAGAGCGTTGTATGCGGCGGAGGCGGATAGGATTCGAAATTGGGCGGAGAACAGAACGAGATTTTCGTTCACGGATGCGATGGAGATGTACGCGGAGAATACTTGGGTCTCGGTTTTCTCTCTATCTGTAGTTTGCGCGTTTATTATTTTGTCTAGTTCGTCTGGCACGTGAGCAATTTCATGTGGTTTGCGAAGATAAATGATTTAGATTCTTTGTTGTTGTGTTTGTTCGTCATCAATGTTTATAGAAACACAACACGAGAAAGGGACATAATTTTTCATTTTAGGAAGTTAATGGCTGATTTATGATTTTATTTTGCAATTTGGAAATTGGACTGCTTGTATATTTTTATCGTTAATCCGTATATATATTCAAGTTCATTCAAAGAAAATAAAATTAAAGACCCTCAAACAAAAAATTGTATCTACAGTACATACAATCTGTTTATCATGTAAAGAAATCGAATTGTGCGAAAAATGGCATTGCTGTCCTTGCTCGTGACGGATTGAACAGCTTAATTTAGTTTTCAATTGACATGATTTAGTAACGAAAATTGAGTTTGTAATTTAAATTAGGATGTTGCATTAAAATAGTTTGAACATAATTTTAGTTCTAAAATATATTTCTTACAGTAGTAATTGCGAAAGCAAGCCATTTTAAAAATACAACGCATGTTTAATTTATACTTTCTAAAATATGTTTTTTTTTAAATGTATGATGCACTTTTAAGATATATAATATATATATATTTTAGGTGTGTCGAACACATTTAAAATATGTGATATATCTTTTTAATAACAATATATGTCTTTAAAAACAATTTTTAATATACCTTTCTTTTAATGTAATATATTTTTGAATTATAAATTTTTAGATATATTTTTGAATAACATAATGTCTTTGTACACGACTATTGTACATTTTTTAATATTATTATTTACAATTTTATATATTTATATATTTATTTTCGGGAAATTCTTTAAAAATTATCAAAAAGATTTGTTGATTTCTTTTTATCCATTATAGTGTTAACCGTTAAACTTTACCTTTTTCATCTGAATATATTTGTTGGTACGAATGTACCCTTATAATTTTTTCTTTTATTATTTTGTTTAAATCAAATAACAAATTAAAAAATATATTTTATATTTAATATAAAATAAATAAATACCAAAATATAAATACAATCATAAAAAAATTACGTAAATTAAAATTATAATTTACATACAAAATAATCTAATTGTTAGTATTATAAAATAAATTAATGCATTGCGTAATATGTCATAAAATATCGTTAAAATAATAACACAAAATATTATATCAAAAATATTTTAATTGTATTTTCTATTGAATAAAATAAAAATGAAAATAATTGAACGAGGAGTATTATGATCAAGAAATTTTTTTTTTTTTTTTTTTTTTTTTGAGAAAATAGAGTGTGTTCGAGAAGTCCCACGTCTATGATTTTTCATTAAGATTTTTCAAGTTTACAGCCCCTATTAGGGTATTAATAACCATTACATGATTGAGAATACCCTACTTGAACTAAAACAGGAACTATTTTCTGACTTTTACAACCCTTCCTTCAAAAACCAGGAAAATAAACAACAATAATGCTCAGAAAAGATAATTGGGTAAAATATAATTCAATTATCTTTGTAATATGTAATTACTAAAATTCCCGTTTATTTTAATATTACATATTTTGCTTTAAATAGTTATTTTAGCAACATATGTGCGAAACAAAGTAAAAACATTATCACGTGTCATTATCTGGTTGACGATAATTAGTTTATTCCGAAAAATATATGTATTATTTCAAAAAATGATTGTAAAATTGTTATATGAAGTATATTATATATATAAAGAATTTTTTTTAATGGTATCCGACAAACGATTAATTCGTTACTGATACCTAATTTTTTTGATGCCAATGAAAATCGATTTCATAATTTCTCACGACATGTGATTTTTTATGTCTTACACTCAACCATCTAAGATATGAATTGACATATACGAAAAATATTGATATTGTATAAATTATAATTATTAATAAGTTAATTACCGATGCGATATGAAATTATTTATAGAGCATCCACATAACATAGATCATCGATGACGCAAAGTACCAATTCATTAACGAACTGCATAAAAATAAAAATCAAGGTTCATGCATCCGTACCGACAACGACGAATTATATTCCAAAAAATATAACAACTTCTAGAAACAAGCAATTTTGATCGTGATATTTTCTTTCATGTGAGATCGGATATTTCATTTGCACTGTCATCTATTAAGAGCACTCGAGCTGAGCTGGCTATTTTCAGATCCCACCTAAGCCCGCACTTCTCTTATCTTTTGATCCCTAATTAACAGCTGGATTAGCAATAAAATAATATATCCATTGTCTTGTTTTCCGTTGATGCTTCGCTTCCCCCAAAACAGTGGTGTTTAGATCTAATGTGGTAACATGTTTATTATTAGTTATGTTAGACTAAAATTATTTTTAGACAAGATTGAAAATTAATCTGCACAAATAATTCTATTTTCTTATCTTTTTGGTACCGAGTTTGTTATTAGTAAGAGGCCAAATCATCATAATTGTTTTCGCCATGATGTTTGGACTTCTAAATTTTTTGTGAAATTTTGATATTTTATCTCATTTTTATTTAATTATTTTGAAATATTTTTTCAGAAATAATAGCAGTAATACTGCATTTTATAAAATAGCAGTGCTAGATCGTCCGTACAACGCGCAATAACGATAATTACGCGTAAATTACAGTTCAAACGTTACGGACCGTTATACAACATTAAAATTACGCGCAATAATGTTATGATTTTTTATTGAAAGAAAAATAATAGTATGATTTTTTATTATACGAATTCAGAATAATAAAATTATTTCTTATATTGTCACTTTCAATACATTAACATCACGTTATCATAAATAATGGATATCACTTTCAACATAAAGTATTGTTATAATACAAAATATAAATATTTACAAAGCAACACAAATATTATTGAAGTCATGTATTATGAGAACCATGAAATGCTAATGATTACTTAAAAAGAAAATATTAACCACATTAATTGTGATAGAATCGTATTATATCGTCCATTAATATTTTAAATCTTATAATTACAGGTTATTTTGTACTCATTATATAATGAACATTAAATATGTGTCCCTGTTCAAGGACAGTTTGGGAGATGTTAAGCAAAGAAGAGTTATTTAATGTAACTAGTCTAGAGGGATCTTAAACACCACACCACAGCTTAGTGTTAATTAATCCCATTAAACAGCGCTCTGTCGCGTGGCTGTTTATTCATCTCCTCTCTTATACCTAACAGCAAACAGCGAATACCGTCTATTTATCCTACGTGTCTGGCGCTGAAATCCCCACTGTTCGTAAAGCGTGCTCTTGCATGTTAACTGCTCCCTTAAAAAAAACTTCTTTAGACTTGTTGTATGTACACCGTATCTTATCTTTTATGCGTAACGATCGTGAACCGTGTCTAGGTAGAAAGGTGAATGGCTCTGTGTAATAACAGAAAATGACCGCTTGATCTGAATCGGACGGCTGATTTAGCTCAGTCCATCTGGCCACATGACAATTGCGACAGTACACCAAAAAATAAAAAAACTGGGAACATTGATTTGCTCCTGCCATTTTGTACCCAGATATTTTTATTGATGACTCGTTGTATATAATTACGTGTTTTGGCTTTTGAAATAAAACTTTTTTTTTACGGTTATATGTGTTTATAGAAGTTAGTTCGGTTAAAATTAGTTTATAATGGAGAGCATATTAAATTATAGACATGTTATTCGAATTATAAAAAAATATTTCTCTTATAAGTAATTTTTGATCAAGACAAGACAACGAGGTGAATGAAAATTAATTTTTCACTGTATACAATTCTTAAAATTTCACGACGGCCTAAATAGCGCGTATTGGTATTTTATTTTAAAAAGTTAATACTATACAAAGTTATTTCAAAAGTTGCAGATTTATTTCAAAAGTTACTACGAAGTTTATTCCGAAAATAATCAAGGATCTCGTCACTTGCAAAACTGACAGAATCTCAAATCTTGTCAAAGTTTACTAAAGTTTAATAACATATAGGCAAGTATAAGAAATTGACTGGATCTGAAATACCGTCAAATACATTTATTTCATTTATATATACATATACGCCAATCGTATTTTTTATTTAATAAAATTCCGTACTATTCATTTATATATACACATGCCATTCATATATTATATATATTTATATATGTATATATAATTATAAATTCTTTTAATGTTTTATTCGTATTTGATATCATATTTGTATCGGTATTCAGAATCAGATATCGGATATCATATTCGTATCCGTATTCGAAATCGGATACCACATTCATATCGGATATCTGATACCGTATTCGTATCCGAAATAAGATATCGGATATCGGATACCGAACATCGTATCCGAAATCGGATATCGGATATCCGATATCGGATACCGAATATGGTATTTGTATCCGTATCCGTATTTGAATCGGATACCGTATCTGTATTCGAATCGGATACCGTATCCGATTTCGAATACATGTATGGTATCCGATATCTGATTTCGAATATGAATACGATATTCGGTATCCGATATCCGATTTGGGATACGAATACGATATCCGATTTCGGATGTGAATACGATAGCCGATATCTAATTTCGAATACGAATACGGTATGTGATATCTGATTTCGGATACGTATACGGTATCGATTTCCGATAAGAATAAGACATGCGATTTCGAATACGAATACAGATAGGAATACAATATCTGATACGAATAAAATATTAAAAAAATTATAATTATATAATTATATATAAATATATATTATATATATGGCATGTATAAAATATGAATGACATGTATGTACAAATGAATAGTTTGAATTTTTTTTAAATGAGATAAGTATGAATGGTATGCATGTATCTCACTGAATCTCAGATCCCGTCAATTTTTTTAATACTTGCCTAATCCGTTATTAAATTTTGGCGAGATTTAGGCACACGTCATTTTTGCAAGTGACGGGATATGGGATTCCGTCCTTGATGATTTTCGAAATAAATTTCACGGCGTGGTTATTTTTGAAATAAACTTATAAAACTTGTGTATATACGAAAATGCACCAAAAATTAATTTATATAAAACTCTACAAATGCTGTATATCAAATTAGGGTCATTTGGGAGCTGTGTAAAGGCTATAATAATGAATAAGGGGATCAAATACGGGGATCCTAAATCAAGATCTTGTCTAGAGATGATGTAAAAAAAATTACATTTTTTTTTCCCGTATAAACTTAGTAAAATAATATTTTACTCCGAGATAGATAGTTCGTCGTCTCATCTCAGTAGTCAATAATCCTCTGCAAACAGAAGGGCAGTAATTTTTATATTTTACTAGGAGCAAAAAAGAATATTTTTATATTTTACCACAAGAAAGAGAGAAAGTAGAAGAAAAGATAGAGAGTGAAAGGAGGGAGGGAGACTAGACAGCTCCTTGCAGCTGTTTTTGTTCAATTCAACCCCAATTTCACATAGATCCCTTAAAAATCTCAAAATATTATATACACCCCTACAAAATACACCTAAAGAAAGGTATTTGTTATATTAATATATTTTGTAAGGATAATCATGATATTTTGATTTTTACCGCAACAGAAAAACTAAAATGAATTAATAATATCTGATCTGACCTCGCCTTATACGGCTATCCCCATCTGTCTGTATCTCTCTCTCTCTTCATTTTTTTATTTTCATTTTTACATTTCTCCTAATTTCGAAAAAAATATTTATACCCCAACATCGGAATACACACATAAATAAATCTCAAAAATTGAGCAGTAGGCACACAGAGAGAAGGGGGGAGAGAGAGAGAGAGAGAGATAGAGAGAGCGATGGAGGTTGATGGGGAGAAAGAGGTGAACGGTGGTGGTGGATTGGAAGCGGTGGCTGAGGTGGAAGACCAGCAGCCAGGATCTTCGGCGACTATGGAACGAGTCGAGGCTGCAAAGAAATTTATTGAGAATCATTACAAGTCTCAGATGAAGAATATTCAGGAGAGAAGACAGAGGTATGTATGGATTGATGTTAATAATGATTGATTTGATTCGATTGGGCGGTTTGATCTGGGTTTTTGTCGTTAGATCTTGCTGAATTTTACCTAGAAACTGAAACGGGGATTTAATTTTGTTCTATATGGGTGTGAAAGCTTGCACTTTTGCCTGAACTGGGAGCTCAAAACTGAGCTATTGGATACTGGGAATTCGAGCTTGATTGGGTTTAAGTTTGGCGAAATTGCTTGTTTGATTGTTTATGTACGAGTAGTTTTTTATTGATCCTATACACTAATTGCGCAAATCAATTGGGTTTGGTTAATTACAATTTTCCCCCATTGTTCATTGCTATTAACCTTGGTCTTTTCAAACTTGAATTGATGAAAAAATTGTATTTCGATGCAGGCGATCGATATTAGAAAAAAAACTAGCCTCGTCACAAGTACCACAAGAAGAACAAATTCATTTAATAAAGGATTTGGAGCGAAAAGAGACCGAATATATGCGGCTCAAACGTCACAAAATTTGTGTCGATGATTTCGATCTCCTCACAATTATTGGCCGTGGCGCTTTCGGAGAGGTACGCTAACGCTACGCTTCATCCTTACATCATATATATCAAATTTACCATAACCCCCCTCTAATTTTATGATATTATTACACAGGTACGACTTTGCAAAGAAAAATCCTCAGGAAATATTTACGCAATGAAAAAACTCAAGAAATCCGAAATGGTTATCCGTGGCCAGGTATATACATACATACTCAACTATACTAACTTTTTGAATATTGAAAACTAAAGGGTTTTTTCGAAAAACTTGTTTAGGTGGATCATGTGAGGGCAGAGAGGAATTTATTAGCGGAAGTGGGGAGTCATTGCATAGTGAAACTATACTATTCCTTTCAAGACGATGAATATTTGTACCTCATAATGGAGTACCTGCCAGGTGGCGACATGATGACGCTCCTCATGAGAGAAGACACCCTCACCGAAAAAGTCGCGCGGTTTTACATCGCGGAGACCGTTCTCGCCATCGAATCCATCCACAAACACAATTACATCCACAGGTAACCAAACTTCAAAATATCATATTTATTTACCCTTTCGAACTAAAATTAATATATTTTTGTAGGGATATAAAACCGGATAATTTATTACTGGACAAAAGCGGGCACATGAAGTTATCGGACTTCGGGCTTTGCAAACCGATAGATTGTTCGAAATTATCGACGTTGAATGAGGACGAGCCAATGGGAGACGAGAATCTGCGAGAGTCGATGGATATTGACGGGTCCTTTCCGGGTTCGACCAATAACGGGCGCAGGTGGAGCAGCGCTCACGAACAGCTCCAGCATTGGCAGCGTAATCGTCGAAAATTGGTACGAGATTTTTTTTTTTTGTATTTTTTGTCATTTTTAAGGGTATAAATGATATTTGGCAATTTTTGTAGGCGTTTTCGACTGTTGGGACTCCGGATTATATTGCGCCGGAGGTTTTGTTGAAGAAAGGATATGGCATAGAATGTGATTGGTTCGTATTTTAATTATTATTAATTTTAGTGGTTGAAAATATATTTGAATGAAATTTTATTATTTTTATGTACAGGTGGTCGTTGGGGGCAATTATGTACGAGATGCTTGTTGGATATCCACCATTCTATTCGGACGATCCGATTACTACATGCAGAAAGGTTTTGTCTTTTTTCTTCTTAAGATAAATAAGGGAAATTTACAAATAAGCCCTGCATTGTGATTTTCTGATTTTACGAATGGTTTTATTTATTTATTAGATTGTGCATTGGAGGAACCATTTGAAGTTTCCGGAAGATTCGAGGCTGACCGAAGAAGCGCGGGATTTAATTTGTAGATTATTATGCGATGTCGATCACCGTCTCGGCTGCAGCGGCGCCGATCAAATCAAGGTACTTTTTTTTTTTTTTTTAATTATTAATTAATTAATTAATTTGGTTTTTTTATTTTTGATAGGCCCATCCGTGGTTTAAAGGGGTAGAATGGGAAAAATTATATGACATGGACGCGGCATTTAAACCTGAAGTTAACGGCGAACTTGACACTCAAAATTTCCAACGTTTCGAAGAGGTATTTAAGTAGTTATATAAATATTATATTATGCCATATGGGTTTATTTAATTTGTTTTGCTTCTTAATTTTTTAAGGTGGACCCGCCTAACCCTGTGAGAACCGGCTCTGGACCATCAAGAAAGGTAATATATTTTTTGTACTAATATAACCGTGAAATTTCTTTTATGATAAAACTAGGGGGCTAATGTGTAAATTTGTTTGGTGCAGAATCTACTGAACAAAGATCTAAGTTTTGTTGGGTATACTTACAAAAATTTCGATGCTGTCAAAGGGTTAAAGCAAGGTATTTTTATTAAAAAAAATTAACGCTAAATATAAATACAAAATACAAAATAATATTTTAATATTATTTTAAATTAAATAAATTGCAGAAATGCAAAGGAGTGCATCACTCACTCGGCCCTCAATTGATTCGATATTTGGCGGTAAGTTTAAAAATCATTTTATATTAAATATAATTACTTACGAATTAATAAATAATATTAATTAAATTGTTCACAGGACGAACTGAAATGGAGACATCCTCTAGGTTATCGAATGGAGGGGATGCGAACAGTTACGAAGCGATGTCACCTTGAGACTATTGTGCCCCTGTTTAAACGTACTAAAAAAAACTGTACCGTTTTTCTTTTTGGATAAAACCCAAAAGGGTGCTTCTAGTTGTGTAAAATAGTGTGGTGGTCGTGGTGGTGGTATAGACATTTGCAAAAAGGCCCCTGTTGGATAAATTTCTCTTTTTGCGGGGTTTTGGGGGTAAAATTGCACTGGCTGCCCAGGTTGGTGCGAGAAAAAGTACCTTCTCTTGTGGCAGTTCGTGACCTAATTTGGTTCCCTTTTTTTTGAAACTTCTTTTCTTTTTGAATTGAAATAAGATGGGTCATGTTTGAATTTTCAGATTATTTTACTTTTTTTTTATTGATGTTGCTCGTACGTAAATTTTTGTTTATGGTGATGTGTATTTAGGATTTTTCGTGCCTTCTAGGTGTTTGTATCATGAACTTGAATTTTTGCCTATGATTTATATAGTTTATGACGATTTTTAGTTGGTTGCGATTGCGAAATATTCATGGCTTGATTATTATGAAGCTAGATGGCTTTATTAATGTGGATGTGTTGTTTTATATTGTCGTCTGGTCTATGTTGCGCAGATACTTTAAAAACTAAGTCATAGCGTATCGGATATTGATACTCATCGGATACGTGGTGTAATCAAATATTTTATTTCAAAATAATAATAGAAATAGATACTTCTTGTATACTTGTCGACTACTTCTAATGTATAAAAAATGTACTGAAAAATAAAAATAATAAATAATAAATTTTTACTTAATAAGAAGTTGTTTCTGTAAAAATAAACTTTTAGTATATTTTATGTCAAATATAATATATAAAAATATGGGAATAGATCAATGGACAAATTATTGGACAAAAAATTGGATGAGACATTTTAAACCATTGATTAAACCATGATAAACGATTGTGATTAACATAACCACCTACTAGTTCTTCATCCAAGCATTTTCAACCATTGATTGATAGATTGATTGATAGTTGTGTTCAAATTTTTGTATACTTTTTTGTCCATGGAACCGGCCCGATAAAAATATTGAATATATAAATTATAATTTATAAAAATAATAAAATATTATATATTATGGACGTATCGTATCCTATTTTTTTTTTTAAATTATCATATCGCCATATCCGTATCGTGTCGGATACGATTCCAAGATTCTTGTATGGGGATCAACGCCCAACATTCTTGTATGGCCAATGCCAATAATTTCTCAAAATCTAAACATTAAAATCAAATTTCAACCGTATAAATATGATATATATAATTTAGATATGTTGTAGAATAACATTTGTACCGTTTTTTAGTTTTGTATCTAACAAAATCGATAACATATTTTCACAACCATGTATTTCGGTAAATTTTTGGATGTTCTTGAAGAAAAACTCGAAACCTAGTAAAAAATTATCCCAACCTCATATATATAATTTAAATTAAATCGAAAGGAAATGAAACGAATTTCAAAAGTTATTTAATAATGAATCATGTTGTCAATATTGAATAGTTTATTATGCATATACTATTGACACCAAGTTCATGAAAAAAATTCTCTCTTACAACCCATTTCTATATAACTTTTTGAAATCCAATTTTTAGAATATTTTGATTAGTTTTGTGAGATTTGAATCTTCAAACTTCATTTTTATATGACCACCAAACACCATAAATAAAAGTTGATTATTGCCAAACTTGTCATTCAAGCTTAAAACTTGTGCCGAACACACTTAAATGATTAAATCACATATAAGGAAGGTGCTCCCATATTCAATATTCATGTGATACAAAGTAATGTTTTTAAAATCGGACCGGACATCAATCTGGATAATTACCGGATCGCTGGTCTCCTGGACGGACTGGTGCGTCAACCGGTTGAGTAGTTGGTTTTCTAAATAATTATAAATAATAAATAACGATCATGTGTATTTTAAGAAAAAAACATGTTTTGATTATCTTTTGCAATTAAAAATAAATTAAACTAATTGCAAATCTAATTCGGTCAACTTTATATTTCGACAATAATTTTAGTGCATATTTTCTTGTTTATACTTTGACAATAATTAAAAATAAAATAAGTAAATGAAAAAACAAAAGGAATATGCTTTCTCCATTTTAAAACAAAACGAAACCAACCTATCAGCCTATTTCTTTTTTATGACCCTGGGAAATTTATTAAATTATCTTAAGTTAGATACTTTGCGTGATTCGATTTGGTCATCTCCGAGTCTTTGGTCATGAACAAATTCCTAGTCCAAATACTTAAACTAGACTAGACTAGTTTTGTTTTTGTTTTTTTTTAACTATTTTACATCGTATAAATATGTAATGATATAGTTATACTGTCCCATGTCATTCCATGTAGTATATGTTGACTGTGGACTCTATAATAATATCAACATAATTATATCACATAACGACAGACCTTAAATTTAATACCTTTTCGAAGTCTGATGAATGGTCTGGCTTAGGGATGTCAATGATCGGATAAAACCCGAACCAGCAGGTAGCCGACCCGAACGGGATTGGTGATATCCGAATAAATACCCGCGAGTCGATTTTACCTGAAAAAAAATATCCGCTCCGGGTTTGGGTACGGGAATATTTTTTTACTCGCGAATATACCCGAACCCGAAAAGGTCCGAGAAATATCCGAAATATATCCAATGATATGAAAATTTTGGATGTTTTACGGATTAATTATTTGTAATAGTTGAATTTTTAATATATTTTGTATAAGTTGGTTGTTTTATGCATTTAAAATTTGTAATATTTTTTAATATATTTTTTAAATTTTTTATTTTTTTTATTGATGATTTTCGGATAACGGATTCGGATCCGGATATGACTTTTTACCCGCGGGTATGTTTGGTTCGGGTTCGGAAAATACCCGAAAATTCGGGTTCAAATATGGAGGAGGTTTATCCGAATCCGATCCGTCCCGTTGGCATCACTAGTCTCGTTGAAGAAGATGTCGGGGGGGGGGGGGTGTATATAATTAGTGATTAATTATATTTTATTAATATAACAATGTAAATTTTATTATTTGGCATTCTAAAAAAAATTGTAACATAATTTCAGTAACTATTTTTTAATCCGTCCCTATACCTCTCAAAATCCGTCACTGTTGAAGAGATCTACAATCGATCCGGGAAGAAGATTGGAAAAAAATCGAGTAGGTTATATGTAATAACTAATAAGTATGGGTGACTACGGGCTATTATAGTCGAAAATAGAAGTTACTCACATAATCATGCTCGTTCTTCGGAGCGAATATTATCCGAGCAAATTGTAATTGTGCCCGTAAAATATTTATATTCAAATTAAAAAATATATTTAGACAAATAAATATTTTTTTATTTTTGAGATACAAATATGTTAATTGATTTTAATTGAGAATATAAATATGAATAATATCCGAATTGTATTAGTATTTGGTTACAAATTTCACATTTTCACATATCTGGTTAGTAATAGTATCCATATATATCACGATATTTTGTTGCTTTTGTTTGATTTTGGTTTCATTATTATTCTTCTTATTATTTTTATCAATGATACTTGAATCTGACAAAAAACATCATATTTACTATATGCAACATTTTGGCTAGTGTTTTTTTTTTTCATATCCTAATAATATTTGCAAGGAGTTTTGTGTTGGATAGTTTTTTAAGTAAATAAAATAATGAAAGTATAGTACCCGTTTTTATATAATAAATTAATCCGTTTGAATCGACAAGACCCAAACCCGAACCCAAATCCATATCTGGATTATTCGTATTCGTATCAGAAATATGGATACATAATTTACATATATACAACACGACTGTTATTCGACTGTATCTGCTCTATTCGTACTCTACTCCTATTGATTAACTGAATAGTATTTGGGATAGAGTATGCTTATTTATTTTACAAATTTGGATTGGTTGTTAATTATTTCGGATAGATTATGGATGCATTTTTTCTTTGGAGAAATTGTCAGTTAATATTTATTATTATTATTTATTTAAGTTCAAATTTGATCATATGCTTTAGAGCTTGATAAATGATGATAAATAAGAAGTGGATCCACCAAGAAGAACATCCCACATCAGCGAGTCCAATGTGGCATGTCATTGCATACGATTCTGGTCAGGATTATATTTATTTATTTATTTATGCAGAAATATTATTAATTATTAATTAATATTATTGTTGATTCAAAATTTTAAAATTGAAGCTTCCTCAATGCAGGCACAAATTCCTTGGCAATTTACCACTAAGATGGGCACACTATCATATTATACTCCTTGAGCTCAATACTAGATAGTCCATCTAAAATAATAAACCAAAAAAAATTGGCCTAATATGTCTCTTTTAAAAACCCCTTATAAAATAGATCCTCTCCTAATTCAAATTTGAAACACCCAAATTCCCAAACCTTAAAAGTTCCACAGACTTGATCTTTGAATTCGGTTTTCAATACAGACGTAATCGTAATGGATATCGAGTTTGCACACGGCGACTCGAAGCGAATTGCAAAATTAGTTCAGCCCGTTTTGCTCGCCGTCGAAGCAGCATCGTTGGTTCTTTTCGTAAATCTTCCAAAATCTATCGATCCGAAACTGACAATCTTGTACAACGCTCATTTGACTTTTCTTTGCCTGAGCTTCTTCACGAGTCTCGGTCTCTCCATGTATTCGATCATCAATTTTGCCGATTATAAACGGGTCGCGTGGGTTCAAAAGCGGGTCATGATCGTGTCGATAAACTTCATTCTCATCTCGTTCGTGATGAGGAGTTGTGTGGTTTTGTCGATTAGTTGGAAGAACGGTGACTCTGACAGCAACTTTGCGGCTTCTTCAATCGATCGTGTTTGGTTCATTGGAGGATAATACAAATGCTAATTATGAAGGATTGATATTATCGAACAAGGATCGTTAATTTAAATTCGTACATAATTTGCAGTGTTGTTCATAATTGATTCACATGTATGTACAAACATATATTCTCACTCTTTTGTGTTGTTCATAATTGAATCATTTTTCTTAATTAAACAGCTAATTTCGTCGCATATAATAATCTTGCATTATTTTGGATTTCAATTCAAAATATTTGATCATTTGAGCTCAGATTATTCATTTTTATATGTTCTGATAGTCGAAACTTAAAACCTCAGCATTTTCTTTTGATTCTTTACAACACAAAACAGGCCATGAATATCTAACTACAAACAAAACTAAATATTTGTTTTCGATTCATCGAAGAGCGCCAAAAATGAGACCGATCAAAAGAAGCCAAGAAACATTTCATTAAAAATAAAGGGAATGTTATAAACTAGTGAAATAAAAGCTACCAAATTTTTGTACATAAAATTGGTATCTTTTTTTTCTTTTCTCATTTTCTCCCTTTTTTCTAAACCATAATAAACTTCTTTATGCTTCGTTAAAGAATTATTGGTGGTCAAATTTAGATAAATATCACTGCTAAAACTATTAGAACCACCAAAGTACACGCCACTGCCTGCATAAACCAATAAAAAAAAGAAAATAATATAATAAATGTTTTATATTTTGATCGGTACATAATTCAAATAACTAATCACCCATTTCATAAGAGGGATAAATTAATTGATTCGGTACCAATTGGTCACGATAAACACAACTTAAATTGAAACATTCATTTGAAGAAAATGCTAATTTAATTTTTCTTGGGTTTTTATTTTCATAAATTTCTAGCATTGACAAGGTATTATCACAATAATTCTATTTTTATTTTTAATGGAAAGAACTATTGAATGGATAAAGATGATGTCATCAAATATTAATATTATCCACACTAGACTAGATAAAATATTTTAAAAGTTTTATTCTATTTTCTTAAATATAATTTATGTGTATTTAATAAAACATATTTGACTTGACTCGTGAATGATTGGCATTCAATATTTCAGGATATTATTTGTGTTGCAAGGATATACATGATATTCTGAGGTTTTTAAGGGGCTAAAAAGAATATTTGATTCAGAGAGGGGCCTAACCGTAATTGCGCATGCAGTAAGACCAGCACGCTCGCGTGGGTCCCGGTTGTAATACTTGCAAACATACATTATGGCCGCACAATACCATAACAATGGGCACACAAACCCTAATAAAAAACTACAACAAAAATAAATAAATTATTAATTCAAGAATGATAAGCATCTATCTATCTATAAAATTTACGGGTTGAATTTCATGTATCAGAACCTCAAAATATCATCTACTTTTACCCCCCTTTCTAATAATTTACGAGAGATTTCTTACGGTCTGTAGGGGTAATTTTGATATTTTGAGATTTTGGCATGAAATTGGCTAGAAATTAGAAAGGAAAGATATACTTACGAGCACCAACCAATACCGCAACCAAAGCACGGGAGAGGACGGTCAAACATGGTCAAACGAGGGTCCTCTATGTCATTTAACAACTCGTATTTTCCACCGCACTCCTTGCAATTGCATAGTGCCCCTGTGCACCTCGTAACTTTTCAAAATTACAATTCAGTCCTTAATTTCACACTCACGTTATCAAAATGAATAATAATTGTTGGTACGGTTAATATTTGATCAATTTTGACATGCAGAACATTTTATCAGATAATCATATTCAGAGGTACAGTAAATTATCAGTTGAATTTAAAAAAACTTGGGCATTGGTTTTCAAAATTTGCCGATTTGAACTTAAAATTTGTTACGTTATTGAGTTAATCTGTACAATCAATTGAGCCGATTTGTAAAATTATAACAGTAAAAAGCAAAGAAATACCTTGGACCATTGATAATGAGCTACTTCTCAGAAAAATAGTGTGAATTCTACCAAGAATCCCGATTTTTTGCTTCCTGATAGGGTAAAATCATGTTACAAAAGGTAATTCAGCACCAAAGAAATTACAACAGCTTTTATTTCTTGTTTCACAGTGATTCATATCAAATCAGAAATTAATAGTTTTGCATATTGATTAATCCAACATGAATCTAGTAATCTAAAATAAATAATCAAACTTTTTGCAATCTAGTACTGAAAATCAGATATTTGTTACGCTGATCTGTTTGCTTTCAACACTTTCGGAAATTCCAATGCGAGGATGCACACTGGTAATTTCCCAAAATCAAAGGTGATACATGAAAACTTTTGACGATAAATCAATACGAAACATTTCCAATCTCAAAGTCCGAAAAATTTGCCAAAATAACATCGAATTGAACATAAATTAGCAAAAATAAATGGATTAACCCAAGATCAAGGAATCGCTTACTAGCAAGAAGTACAGCATATAATAGGCAAAAGCGGTCGGCAGGGAAGAGAGAGACGGAGAAAGAGAGAGGGCTATTTCGTAAATCTGCTGTATCTGTATGGCTTGGCTTGATGCTTCGTATGAGAGAGAGAGAGAGAGAGAGTAGACAAGCTTGAGAAATCTGTATTTGTCGCTTTGTGTCTGTGCGGGGTCTGTAAGACTGTAATCTGTAACCTCTGTTTTTTATGTTAACGATTATTTTTCTTTTAGGGACCGTTTTGAAAATGTTACTCTTCCCTGGCTCTTTCTACGTGACCATCTGTGTAGCGGGCTAGATTGAAATTTCAGAACAATCTAAAAAATAAATTTGAAATGAATGTGATTATTTTTGTTAAATCAGAGTAAAATTAAGGAAAAAGTCCGTTTTTGGTCCCTAACAAATACCGAAATGTTCAACTTGCCCCCCGACTATTTTTTTTGTTCAACTTGCCCCCTAAACTCACTATTTTTGTTTTTTTGGGTCCCTCCGTCAAATACCCTCTGCCCCCCGGGTTAAAATACCGTTAGAACATATTATTTTATCCTATTTTTCTACCCGATCCATCATGAATTAATCCGATCCATCATCTTTTTACCCGATCCGTTTATTAACTCATCTCTCTCACATCGCTCTCTCTCTCTCTCCTCACAACAACACTCTCTCTCAAACGCTCCGCTCACAACACTCTCCCCCTGGGCTCTTTCTCCCCTTTCTCTCGCTCACATGAGTGGGGTTAGGAGCGGCAGTATGGGTGGAAGTAGCGGCGGGTTGTGCCTACACTTTCCCTCTCTATTCACATGCGCTCAAGGAGGTATTGGGTATCAACCAACAGCAGCTCACTATGCTCGGCGTCGCCAACGATGTGGGTGAGAACTTCGGTCTCCTACCTGGAGTGCTCTGTAATCGGCTCGCGCCATGGCTCGTTTTGTTGATCGGCGCTGCTTGCTCTTTTGTTGGTTACGGCGCTGTTTGGCTCTGTGTTAGCTGAGTAGTCTCTTCCATGCCCTACTGGCTGGTTAGCCTTTTCATCTTCGGTTCTCGGTTGATCTCGATTGGCGAAGATAAGCGACGACTGGCGGTGAAAATGGCGGCGACAGTGACTAATGGGAATAAAGAGTTGATCGTGTGTTGATGGCGGTGAAAATGACTGGCGGTGACCTTCTCCTCTGAGATCTTTTCCAAAACCTCGACAATTCTTACTCCTCCAAACACCACGTCTTCTTTGGGAATAAACACCGAGAATTCCTCGTACTTCGACTTGGTCAAATGCCAACCATACAGTCTTTTTGCCGAGGCTTCTTCGAAGAAGATGGGGATACAACCTGCGATGATGGAATCGAATGTGGATCTTCGTGTGGGCGTATCGCCAGGTGGCTGGAGGCAAAATTTCATTTGGAAGCAATTTGGAAGCCATTAAATATGACACACACACATAATTTGGAAGCAATTTGGGGCAATTTCATCACAAACCGTCACAGGGCCATATTTGGAAGGAATTTGGAAAAATTTGTCACAGGGGCCATATTTGGAAGTAATTTGGAAGCCATAAACCATCACCATGCAGAGAGATGAAGAGAGATTGAGAGAATTTGGCGAGAGATTGAAGAGATGATTTAATCAATTTTCATCATCACCATGCAGCCTATGTGAAGAAAAAATGGTGAGAGAATTTGGCGACAGAATTAGCGAGAGAGATTGAGCGAGCGAGAGAGAGGGCAGCGTTGGAGAGCGAGAGAGGGCAGCGTTGGAGAGCGTTGTGTTGCAGCGTTGGAGAGCGAGAGAGATTGACCACCTTCGAGCGTTGGAGCAGCGATGGAGAAGGAGATTTTCGGTCTGAACAGTGAAGCCAGCGCGTGAGAGAGAAAGGGGAGCGTGTGAGAGAGAAGGGTCTTAACGGGTTTAATGGGTAGGGTGAATGACGGGTCGGGTAGAATATAAGTATAAAATAAAGAGGTTAACGGTTAGATAACTGGGGGGGCAGCACTATTTTAACGGATGGGGCAATTTGAACAAAAATAGCAAGTTTAGGGGGCAAGTTGAACAAAAAAAATAGTCGGGGGCAAGTTGAACATTTCGGTATTTGTTAGGGACCAAAAACAGACTTTTTCCTAAAATCAATTACACAATTCTAATTATGACCTAACGAATTTACTTTCAAGATTGAAAAAAATAAAAATCATGAACTATTAAAAATACATAAAAGAGAATGAAAATAAAGAATACATGTTAAAAGATATTTTTCTACCAATATAATTCCAAGATATTTCATTTAATATTGTTGTTTATTTTTATTATTATTTGATGTAAAATTTTCATGGAAAAATATTACACATATAATATAATAATTATTTTTATAAAATCATTATATGTAAAAAATATTTATGTAAATCATTATGTACCTGTTTGACAACACATGTAATAGTGGAAGAGTGGAAGAGTGAAAGAAGTTTAATTATATTTTATTCTAAGAGTGTTCGTGAGATTAAATAGTGGAAGAGTGGAAGGAAAAATTAAACTAATATTTTTTATTGGGGCGGATGAGAGAGAGGAAGAGAAAAAAATTTCTATTCCATCTTCTTCCACTTTTCCACCTCCCCCATGGAATAGAGTTAAACCACTCTATTCCATTTTCTTCCAACCTTGTTTGGCGGAATAAAATTATTTCTTTCACTATTTTCCATTATTCCGCTCTAATTCCTTGTTGCCGAACCCTATATGTTAAAAAAAAAAATTATGTAATTTTTTAGAACTAATAAAAAAATAAGGAAAAATATTTTTTTAATTATCAAATATGAAAATAGAAGGACATTTTGCTTCAAAAAATATTTAACATTATTTAAAATTAGATTTAACCCCCCTATAGGAGTATTTGAAAATAAAAATTTGTTTAGAGATTTTTTAGAGTATCCGAAAAGTGAGGGATTTGATTAAAATATATAAAAAATGTAATGACGAATAGTTGAAACTCTGTATTGATATTTGATAACAATACATTGTATATATTCAATAATAATACACGAAAGAAATACAATTTTTGATTAACGGTAAAATGGTACGTAGAAGGACAAACGAACGTGCGCGTTCGTGGGCATAAGAAACGGTTTTAGTAAAACTGGTTCAGATAACGATACCAATTTGAGTGGTTCAAATTGGGTTAGATAGATAATAAGATTATCTAGAACTTTCATGAAGAAATATATTTCATTTGAGCGATCTATCAGTGTCGTTTTAATGGAATACCGAAAAGATGCGACACTTTGACATAAAGTTAGTAAAACCGTCATAACTTTCGCATCCGAACTCCAATTGGGCTGGGACAAATTGGGTTGGAAATATAATAAGATTATCTACAACTTTCATGATGTTTGAAGTCGGTTGGAGCGATTTAGCAATTTCGTTTCAACAGAATATTGAAATGGTGCATGCAGTTTTCTGTTTGAAAAGGTGTATAGTAGATATACATATCTTTTGGCCCATCCTTATCCTATGTAGTACATATATGATGTTTCTCTCTGATATAAGAAGTCAATTAAAGAGTAAATCCTAAATCTAATTCAGATTAGACTAATTGAGATGATCATTCGAAAAACACAATCAATAGTTGAATGGTTGTGATGAGAAAGAGAGAAAAGAGGTTTTCTCGGATTAGAGAATCAAACACGATCAAGCAAGTTCGCCGGTGCATCGTTTAGACATGTGCATCCGCGACCGAGGTGCTACGACTCACGGTGAATACGAGTAGAGGAGCGACACATGTGGCTCTTAGTTGTGATCAAACCGGAGACGTTTATGAAGTCTAAATGGTGGGAGACGTGTGGTATGGGGAGCACGGGCTAGTCACCAACGTGACTCCGGAGAAGAGAAGGGTGCGAGCGATCAATCCGTCGTGCGTGATCAATTTCACGCTGGTAATCATCTGTCCTACTTTGCATCGTATTCTCGAAGTCGATGCGTGATCTCGGGATTTGGAAACCGAACCGGACCTTCATATCCGCTGCGCGGACCCGGGGTCGGATCGATTCCCTTCAATACATTGTGTGTGTGTGTGTATATATATATATATATATATATATATATATATATATATATATATATATATATATATATATATATATATATATATATATATATATATTCAATAATGATACATTGCCATTTAAAAATGTATACTAAATGATACATTGACATTTAAAAAAAATATAACATTAAAATACATCCTATAAATAAGAATTGTACATCAAACTAAAATAATTAAATTGTATTGTGAACGTATTGAGACATTGCATTCCTTTAAGTTTCAAATTTAGACTAAATAGGCATGACGATGATTATTACCTGAGATTGCAATTTAATCACTCGTAATGAGTTCATTTAATTACGAAATCTTAATAATTTAATTGTTGAGCAACTTAGTGGTTTATTTATTTGGTGTCTTCGTCAAATAAATTCTTCAACAAAATGCCGCTTATTGGATCCTCCTCGGAGTGTTGGTTAGTCATATAAAAAAAATTAAACTAGCACGACTATCACTGTTGATTGTTCCGGTTGTTATTATGGTTTCTTACATTATTTAATAATATCAAATATATAATGTTAAATTTGTTCTTTCCTGAAATATCGAGCGGTTTCATCTTCTCCATTTTTTTTCTCATTTCTTGTGTGGTTAAAATTCTTGATTTTCTTCTTGAACGCATTGAATTATTTCTTTTTTATACGAGACTCGCCATTTTAGCCGTCACAATTTTCTCTTTTGGATGTGTAATTTTCTTTTTCCTCCGTCAGAGATTTAACTATCTCTTCATCATAATTACGTGCTATTTTTCACTTATATCAATTACCTTGTAAGACTCGCTATAAATATACAAAGCACAAGTACTGCCACACGAGATCAATTTGGGATGATAGATAGTTTTGGGCAATTAGCGTTGAGAGGGCCATTACAAACATCTGATTATACTCATATTAATTATAAGTTATTTCCTGCCTATACTGAAAAATAATTAGAAGTTATTTTTTGCCGAACAATATATATAACTAATGATTCAGTATATTTTATCAGTATGCAAATATAAATTTTATTATTTGGTCTCCTCAAATTTATTTGTAAATGTAAATTCAGTAATTATTTTTTATTTAGTCCTTCAAAATTTCCGTCAAGATTCGTCACTACACAAATAACATATATAACAAAAATAGTTAAGAACCTATTATTAAGAGATCTATAATGAAATAAAAGAAAAGATGATAGTTAGGTTTTAGCGGATAGTCCAAGAAAAGTTGAGAAAATGGTTTTCTTTTTACTTGCTTGTTTGACCTCAAAGCTAAGGAAATAAATGCACACACACAAAAAAAAAAAAAAATCTTCTGAAGAAAGAAAACCAAATACCCAATTTCTCGCCAGTTTTCTCAAAAAGCCCTACGAATTGGTCATATGAAATATGATTAATTGATTAATTGATTATACTCCTATGATTAAAAACGAATAATTTAAGACTAGTGTGATATGATTATCTCAAGTTTTAGTACAAATTGAGGGGGTGCAAATGATTAGGAGATAAGGACCAAGGGGAGAGGGGACAGAAGAACATGTGGTGTCTACGCCATGGCCAGTGAAGCAATGTTGATGTGCTCTTTATTTACACTTTAGTTTAGCAAACCTCAAATGCTTAATTATATTATTTTGCATCTTAATTAAGATGCTTGAATCAAGATTTGGATCATGGTTCATGATGTACTACCCAATCAATGAAAATAATCAATTATCAATTATCCATCTTCAAAAGTGAACCAAATGAAATAAGAAAAAAAATTATTGGGCTTATCTTTTGTCTTTTACCAACAACAAAAATAATTGATTTATATAAAATGGTCTCTACACATTTTAGGTGGACATATATGATGTTACCGGATTGCAATAAAAAATTACTAATTCCTAATTAATTCAGTTAATTAACTTATGAATTAACACACGTGAATTGATTGACGTGTTAATTAACATCTATCCGAATTAACAAATGATAATTAATATTTAAAAATTATTAATTCAATGTTTCTTGTTAATTGTGATGTTAATTAAATGGATTAATTAAGAATTAGTGGTTTTTTTGTTGGAATCTGATAGCAGAGTATAATTTCCCCATTCTTAGAGTTGCCACATTACATTTGGATATAAATATATCGGATTAGGCAAGAGAAGGTAAATTTTTTTTTAAAAAAAAAAAATATTTCTAGCCAACAGAAGATAATAGACAAAATCTTTCTAAGTTTGGTTGGAACGAATATATATATATATATATATATATATATATATATATATATATATATATCACCTGTATTCAATTTCAAGATTTTATATCATATAAGGAGAAAATTTTATGATTGTTTTTCCATATTTGAAAAAATATAATTGCTCAATATGCACAAGAATAATCTTTCAAATGCACAAGAATCATCGCTTTTTATTTTGTGATTTTTTATATCCATAAAATCTGTTCATGTCCAAATACTTAAATATAATATTATATAAAAAAATATAATTGATTTATCCTTATAAAAAATAATATTATATTACATTTCATTTTTATTTTCCAACAAAATCATGGGGGTTAAATACTAGTGGGCCTTAATACTTGTTCAGCCCAGAGCATTGGTTAACCGGAGTCGGATCCTATATAAGATATCCGACCCGACGAAGTCCCCACGCGCTTCTTTTCAATTTTTCCCGCGAGAAATTTGGGCAAAAACTGGATATCTCCAGGCCCGCCAATGCAAATTTCCCAAATCGAAAATTTCAGTCCCAAAAAACGAAAATTTGCTTCTGCCAAACCAAAATTTTGAAATTTTGAAACGAAATTCAAATAATTTTTTCGATCCCTCTCTTTTAATGACTGCCTATTTCATCTAAATCCCACCACCATTTTCACAATAATTCATCTCTCTTTGTTTTTCCCTCTCTTTCTCTGTGCTGTTTCTACTCTCTTGCAATTCACGTATCCGATGGAGAAAGAAAATATCCATGGATTACCACCATCAAAAAGATTCAAGCTTTTGCATTCCAAAGAAAATGCTCGTAAAGACTATCAAAAATCCCTTCCTGCCAAGAAGCGTGCTGAACTTCGCAACAACTCGTGCACTTCCATATGCCTACCTGCTAAGAAGCGTATCTGGGCTCCACTCGATTTCCAAATCGAAGAAGAAGAAGAAGAAATCGAAACCAAACCTTTTAAAGAAATCCAACGAGAAATCGAACAAGAAGAAACCAAAACCAAAACTTTCAAAGAAATCCAACGAGAACTCAGACCAGAAGAAATCAAAACCAAAACCAAACCTTTTAAAGAAACCCAACGAGAAATCAAATTCGAAGTAAACAAAACCGAAATCAAAACTTCTCAAGAAATCCAACGAGAAATCAAAAACGATGACACCAAAACTCAACCCTCGACAGAAATTCATGAAGAAGTAGAAGAAGATAACGATGATGGGATAATATGTGCGGTTTGTCAGAGCACTGATGGTGACCAATCTGACCCGATTGTATTTTGTGACGGTTGCGATTTGATGGTGCACGTAACTTGTTACGGCAACCCTCTGATAAAATCCATACCAGAAGGAGATTGGTTCTGCGCGGCATGCGAATCGAAAGCCCCGAAAAAAGCAAAACGATGCAGTCTTTGCCCTAAAAAAGGCGGTGCGTTGAAACCAACGATCGATAATCAATGGGCTCATATCATGTGTGCATTACTCGTACCGGAAGTATTTTTCAGAGATTCAGAAGGGCGAGACGGGATCGATTGCTCGAAAGTACCTAAAAAGAGATGGACGAAAAATTGCTATATTTGCGAGAAAAATGAAGGGTGTGTGATTTTTTGCGCAGAGAGTCGATGTGAATTAGGGTTTCATGTTTCATGCGGGCTCGATGAGGGGCATTCTATCGAGTATAGAAGAGGCAAGGGAGGGGATATTGTTGCGGGGTTCTGTAGAGAGCATACCGAGCTTTGGGAGAAGGTATTTTATTATTTTTATTTACTGTTATTATAATTTTGATATTAAACTGCACAAAACAGGATTCGATCAGGTTTAATTATACAATTTCAGACTAGTATAATAATTTCCGATCAAATTTTGACAATACCAGCCAAAGTTACAATTCGGTTCAGAACAAATTGGATTAGGAACTCATTGTAAATTAATTTTTTGTTGCAGCAACAATTAACAGGAAAATTCAGGATCGTCGCAAGTGATAAAGAGACCAAGTAAAAAACTAGGAATTAATTGTGTGTTCTTATGTGTCTGTCGAAGCTTGAGCCAACTTATTTATTTGTGAAATTACAGAAATGTACTTTTTTTTTTTCATTTTCCAGTTTTAATTTGAGCACACTTGACAGAATAATTTACTACGAGCATTTTAGTATTGTTCTTTTGGTTAAATTGTGTTGCAAAAACTTCATTGCAGTAACCTTATATTTTTTTGAGTAAAGACTGAGATTGGTGATCCTCATTGAATAACACTTGCGAATATATTTAGAACACTTGTGAATAGTGTTCTGGAAATCGGCCTTGGCGGCCGATTAATCACCGATTAATCGCTCCTCGATGGTCCGCCGTCGAGATAAGCCCTTGGCGTTTTGTATTTGGCGGAATCCGTCAAGCGGACGCCAAGGGTCCGCCAAGACCGCCAAGCTACCGCCGAGCCGATTTTTAGAAGTGTTTTTTTTTTTTTTTTTTTTGGCAAATTTTTTTTTTTTTTTTTTTTTTTTTTAAATTATCATTCATAGCCTAGTTGTTTGAATGTGAAGCACAAAAAATTATATATTATGAGAGGCTGTGGGATACTATTCAAAATAACGATCGTTTTCGTTATGGATTTCCAGTGGATCTCCATTGACATCAAAAAAAATCAGGCATCAATAATGAAAACGATCGTTTGTCAGATACTATTCAAAAAAATAAATTATTATTATTATTTGAGTTTATGTTAATTTAGTGACGTAGTGTATTTTGTTAGTTAAATTATTAAAAACTTATTAAAAAAATTGTGATTTGTAATTTTGTTTAATTAATTTAAATATTAAATATAAAAAAATAAAAATCCGCCGAGGTCCGCCGAGATTCCCGATTAATCCCGATTAATCATCCTTGGCGCTTGATGATCATCTGCCGACCAGCGAGCGTCGAGCGATTTCTGGAACATTGCTTGTGAATAATCAATCTAACCTTTTACAGATCAGAAATTAATTAATAATTAATTTTAATTAAATCCCTGGTGCATAACTAGGTGATCCTCATTGATCTCTCTCTTTCCTACGTGATTGAAACCTACTTATTTTTTTTTAACTAAGTATGTTATTTTTTTTTACAAGCCCGTAGGCAACTAAGTATGTTATTGGAGATTTTGGTTTGATATGTTTTCTGAGTTATGTTTCCGTACACCCTAAGGGACCGTTTGGTTCGTGTTTTGAAGATTTCCTCGGCATGGAGTATGCCAACAAATTTCATGCCAAGACATATCATTCCATGGTATATTCTATTATCTTGTTTGGTTGGTATATTTATTTATTCTATGACATATTCTAAAAATGTAAAAATTAGTTTATTTATAAAAAATTTGAGGTATTTATTATTGGAAATGAAAATAAAATCTATTCTCTCCTCACGAGAATAAAGAAAAATCACAAATTTTGGTGGTAATCATATTTCCATAAACTATATCATAAGGAATGAAATATGTCATTACTTTATTACCTAATGTGTAAACCAAACATGATAATGAAATATATAAGAGAGTATGTCAAGACATTCTGAATCCAAACCTCCAACCAAACATCCCCTAAATTTTAGGTTTTTTAGATAGATTTAATCACAGCTCTCCAAACATCCAAGGGGGCGTTTGGTTGGAGTTTTGGAATTGGAATGTCTTGGCATACTTTCTTATGAATTTCATTACCACGTTTGGTTTGCGCACTAGGTAATAAAATAATTTAATACTCGATTTCCTAAGGCACAATGATGGGAATATGATTATCACCAAAATTGGTGGCTTTTCTCTATTCCCGTGAGGAGGGAATACAATTTATTTTTCTTTCAAAAAGTAAGTAGCTTCATTCTTCAATAAATAAACCAACTTTTATATTTTTAGAGTATTTCATGGAATATATAAATGTGTCAACCAAACAAGATTATAGAGTATTTCATGAAATTATATGTCTTCGCATGATATTCTTTGACATACTTTATGCCAAATGTATTCTTCAAAATACGAACCAAACGCTCCATATTTTTGGAAAAAGAAAATGGGACCCGCTATGGAAAAAAAAAGCAAAATGTGACCTCTTTTGGTAAGGATGACTAATGATGGTGCATAATTATATAGCAAATACATATGTAATTGACACTTTGACACAAGAGCTTGATATTAAAAACAATAAAATCGATTAACATTGATAACAGAAATATATTAATCCTGGTATATTTACACAAATCAGTAATTTGAATAATATTTTTTCACTGACATATAAAATTAAAAATAGTATATTAACGCCAAAAAAATATATGAAAACTAAAAATAATATGTTGCAATAAATATGATATAACGACTTATATACAAATATAAGAAAAAATAAATAATATAATGTCTTAACACTAATAACATATATTACCAGTAAAACATGATATACTTTTATATTATAGTATCATATATCAATAGTAATAATAATAATAATAATAATAATAATAATAATACATTAATCTCACGAAAATATATTGATACCACAAACGATATATTAACATTAAAAATCCTATATGAGAATTAAAAATGATATATTTGTCATAATGCTAGTAACATATATTACTATTAAAACAATGTATTGGCAATAAAATTGTTAGAATGACCCAAAACATTGTATAACAGTATCGCGGACGATCTATTAACTCTAAAACAATATTAACGTTGAAAATATTGATAGCGAAAATGCTATTGTAATATTAAAACGTATCTTTACACTTGAAATGATACATGAGCATTGAAAATAGTGTATCGAGGACGAAATAATATATTAATATCCGAAATAACTTATTAGCGCTGAAAACATGTATTATCAATGAAAACGATATATTAAAATTTTAAATAGTATATGAAAATATCATAAAGTACCAAAATCCAGCCGTATCCTAGAAATATTCTAGAAATAGAAGTATCCTAGAAATAGTATATTAAAATTTTAAATATTCTATATAATTTTAAATGTCATAGAAATATTAATTAATCTTATGTATAAAGTAGACAAAATTCTTGTAATTCTAAGCCTCCACGTCACCAGGGGCTTTTTTGTAAAAAAATATTTTTTTAATTTATATTTTGGTCCATTTTATTTACATTTTGGTCCTTTTTTTAATTTACATTTTGGTCCTTTTTGTTTACATTTTGGTCCTTTTTATTTACATTTCGGTCCTATTTTACATTTTTTAATTTACATTTTGGTCCTTTTTATTTACATTTTGGTCCTTTTTAGTTTTAATTTACATTTTGATCCTTTTTATTTACATTTTGGTCCTTTTTATTACATTTCGGTCCTCTTTTACATTTTTAATTTACATTTTGATCCTTTTTATTTATATTTTGGTCCTTTTTACTTTTAATTTACGTTTTGGTCCTTTTTAATTTACATTTCGGTACTTATTTACATTTTGGTCCTTTTTTCTTATTTTATATTTTGGTCCTTTTTACATTAGGTCTTTTTTTCCTATTTTACATACATATTAAAATTTGCGAATATGTCCTGATTATATTAATTGATTTTAGAAGCACCTGAATAAATGATATTTATACAAATTATATTAGAAAATAATATCCGTGATAGACTAATTTCATGAACCTTATGCATATATTGACATCATGATATTTGCAAATATGTCATGATTATATTAATTTAGTTCAAACGCATGCGCGTTAATTCGCACACGCGTTAATTCTATTTAAATAATTATATAAAAAAATCCCGCGCAATTGCGCGGGGATAAAGCTAGTTCTATATAATTTTAAACGTCATAAAATTTTAAATATTCTATATAATCTAGCAGTATATGAAAATATCATAAAATTTTAAATAGTATATTAAAATTTTAAATAGAAGTATCCTAGAAATATTCTATATAATTTATTTAAAAATATCATGGACCAAAATATCCTAAATAGAATATCTCAGTCGTATCTTGAAAGTACCATCAACCATATCCAGCCGTATCCTAAAGTATTCTCGCCATATTCCAAAAAAATAAATATGAAAATATTCGAATAAAGGATAGTGATGTATGCCCCTAGTACCCTCCCCACACAATCTTTGATGACATAGCATGATTTTTCAATTACTTCTGGGGAATACTTCTGCATTTGAGCAGTATCTGCGTAACAAAGTTCATTTTTTTTTTTTTTTTCCTTTTTTGCCAGAAAAGTCCTTAGACATTGTAATTCAGAGTTGCCCTCAAACCTTAGGGCCTGTTCGGACCTAGAGTTTTGGCATAGAGTTTTGATGGAAAAACTAGGTTCTCTGAGTTTTTAGAAAAGGCTGTTCGGAGCTCATTTTTGAACCCATGGTTTGAATGGAAATGCACAAGATTCGAGACAAAACTGCCATCTAGGTGAGCTTTTCAAAACGCTGCTCAGACTTGATTTTTGGATAGGAACCATGGTTTCTCTCACACGTTTGATTTTAATAATTGTTCAAAATTGTCAATTATTAATTGGTTGCTTATTTTAATTAAAGTTAATTTGATACACCTAATTATTGGTCAATAATTGATTGGTGAATAATTGATGTTAATATCCTATTTTATAGATAGTAATTTGGACATTTCTTTTATATTAATAATAATAATAATAATAATAATAATAATAATAATAATAATAATAATAATAATAATAATAATAATAATAATAATAATAATAATAATGTATTTAGTAATTAATAATAATAATAATATATTTAAATACAATACTAGAAAATTAATAATCTGATAAATATAAAAAGAATAAATTTAATAAATTTTGTATAGGAAATCGGATATTGGATAACGTATTCGTATCCAGAATCGGATATCGGATACCGTATTTGTATTCGAAATCCGATATCGGATATCGTATTCGAAATCCGATAATAATAATAATAATGTATTTAGAGATTAATAATAATAATAGTAATAATGATGTATTTAGCAATTATTAATAATAATAAATAATAATAAGTGTAATATGAAATAATAATAATAACAACAACAACAATAATAATAATAATAATAATAATAATAATAATAATAATAATAATAATAATAATGTATTTAGAGATTAATAGTAATAATAGTAATAATGATGTATTTAGCAATTATTAATAATAAAAAATAATAATAAGTGTAATAATAATAATGTATTTAGAGATTAAAAATAATAATAATAATAATGATATATTTAGCAATTATTATTATTATTATTATTATTATTATTATTATTATTATTATTATTATTATTATTAATAATAATAATAATAATAATGTATTTAGAAATTAATAATAGTAATAATAATAATAATAATAATAATAATAGTAATAATAATAATAATAATAATAATAATAAAATAATAATAATAATAATAATACAAACGATATAATAATAATAATAATAATGCATTTAGAAACTAATAATAACAATAATAATAATAATGTATTTAGCAATTAATAATATTTTGATATGATTAAGAATAAGTATGGTAGTTATAAAATTTTATTAGAAATAGTATAATTTTAGAATATTTTATTTATTTCCTATATCTAATCCTGTGATTTTCATCAAACACCTTTTAAACATCCTACACTCCTAGTTTTTGCATTTTCCTGCTGTCATAGTTTCCTGATATTCATATATTGGTTTCCTGCAACCAGGATCGGTCCAAGCTTTTTAGATACCCGAGGCGAACTTCTTGAAGGACCCCTTTAATTTTATTATTCTCAAAACTCGAATTTTTTTTGACAATACTTAGCTCTCACTGTATTGAAAAAACCAATTACAACCCTGTAGAGTCCCAAATTACAACCAATTACATCCAATTACGATCAATTTCAGCCAATTACGATCAATAATCTACTTCACCCAATCGATTTCAGCCCCGAATTAAAACCAATTACAATCAATAATCAATTTACAAAACAAATTACAATCAATTAGTCCAATTTACGATCCAACTGTGAAATCTCACAATCAATTTTAATCCCAAATTCAATTTAAAATCAAATTCTAGCGAATTACTATGTTAAAAACGAGAGAGAGAATATACAAAATAACTCACAGAATTTACCATTTACGACAATTCGATTTACAACAATTCGATTTACAATACATAATTTACTCGCAGAAATTACAGCAATTCGAATTACAGAAATTGCAGCAGAAATTACAGCACATAATTTTGTGCAGAAATTACAGCACAAAATACACATAAATTACAGCAATTTACTCGAAGAAACTCACAGAAATTACAAAACCCTAGATCGAAGAAACTCACAGAAATTGGAAGAGAGCTGCACCAAATGTCCAAATCGTCGCCAAATCGTAGCCAAACCCTGCCCTAGATCGCCTTCAGCCACTGCCAATAGAAATCGCCTTCAGCCACTACCCTAGATCGAAATCATCGCCACTGCCAGAGAGAGAGAGAGAATCGTCGCCACTTATTCAATCGTCATGAATCGTCGCCTCAAAACCCTAACCCTAGATCGTAAATGAAATCGCCATGAATCGTCGCCAGAGAGAGAGAGAGAGAGAGAGGGAGGGAGGGAGAAAAAAGGGGCTCGGGTCGGGTCTGATACTTATTAAACGGGTCTGGATGCGGATATAGATGAGCGGGTTTGGATTTGAGTTTGGATCCTGTTATGTATATAACATGTATTAAAAAAAAAATTTGGACTCCCCAAAAATTTGGACCCGAGCCCATGTTTCTTGGGCTTTATGCATGGGCCGGACCTGCCTGCAACTACGAGTTTCCTGTTGCTATACAAAACTGACCAAACATTAGTGTATCATTACATAACTAGGATATTAAAGAGAAAATCCTACGAAGAAAAACGCATTACATTCTCATTGATACACCAATTTCTATCGTACTACATTCTTGCTAACCTACTCCTATTCTTGGTGTGAGTGGTGGTGGGAAGGTGTTGCCTTGCATTGTTATTTTGTCTCTTCTTGCTGCCTTTGCCAGTACATGTTGAAATTTTGATCTCATGATTATAGTTGAATTCCGCATTTCTTTTAAAATCTGACCGGTTCTTTTCCTTCTCTTTTTTTTTGGTTTTTACTCTTTCTTATCAGCGCCTCTTTGGTTCGGACAATTCTACTATTTTCTTGAAATTTTCCTTTAACATTTTCTATATCACGAATTAGTGGATAATCACCATGGTGATTAACGAAAATAAGTTTGGGTTACAACAAAAAAAAGAAGTGTTGTGTGAATTGATAGTGATTACCGAACTGAAAGAGCGAATCAAGATCAAGAAAAGAGCGAATCAAGAACTGAACCAGATCTGATCTAGAGTTGAAACAAAAGTCTCTAACTGCTCAGGCGGTTAAGATACAAATACTGGAATCGTAATAGAACTACTCAGGCGGTTTTATTACACACGAGTTTACAGTTTTGCCTTCTCTAAATCTGGCATTTAAACTCAATTACAAGATACAAAGAATCAAAGATGGAGGGATCTTGAGTCTTTAGGAGAGCCACAACTGGGTACCGGTACCGGTGAACTGCAAACTTGGTGTTTCTTCTGCACTTGGTCTGACCTCGCCATCTCTTCAGTTTGTTCAATCGGTGGTCTTCAAGTATCGCCAACCTGGTGGTATCCAACAACCTGGTGGGCAGCATCAACCTGGTGGGCAACATCAACATGGTGGGCCGCTTCTCCTTTTCAACCTGGTGGGCAGCATAACCAGCATTTCACTGGTGGTCTCCAGTTCATCTCTGGTGGTCTCCAGTTAAGCATAACCAGCAGTTCACCTGGTGGGCAGCTTCTCCATTTCATCTCTGGTGGTCTTCAACCTGGTGGAAATATCTCTAGTTCCTGGTGATCTTCAACCTGGTGGGCAGCATAACCATCATCTCCAGTTCATCTCCAGTTCATCAGAGCTAAGAATTTCTCTTTCTCTTTTAATTCATTATGAATACCTATGCGAATGTAGTGAAAAATATCAAACAAAATGAATGGACCCTAGTTAACCGAAAACAAACATCCAATAAATATGAAAATAATCAATTTCACAATAAGTGTTATAGATGTTTGTCAACTAATCATTTTAGGTATTAATGTAAGGAGTCAATTAGATGTCTAAATTGTTTCCAATTTGGGCATATACAGAAATACTGCCATAATAAAACTAGGAATGAAGCTAATCTGAGGAGAGATAACATAGTACCTAGTAATTATGTGCAAAAAGGTCCAGTCATATCTTCAATCCCTAAAACAAACATAGGAAAAGGAATAATTAGAGAAAATAATAATAATGATATTATAACTCAACAGTTTGGTCTAAATCAAATCACAGTAAATATGAATAAATCAAGTATTAGTGTGAATAAAAGGATGAATACAAGAGTAATAAAAATTATCAAATTACCTTCCAAATACTGTAACCCTAAGGATTTGAAGACGATAACCGAAGAAATTGGGATACTAATATCTGTTGGATCATACTTTCCAAATAATATAATTAATGAGATAAAATTGACTGTTAATTGTGAAATAAATAAGATTATGCCTTCTTCAATCAAAATAATTGATGATAAAGATATATTTATCTTAAAATTGGAAGAAGTGTTGGATGTTCCAAGCACATCAAATACAAAATCAAAGGAACTCTCAGATAACATCATTGAGTCAAGGCATTTTAAGGGGGAAAACAATAAACACATTGAAAACATGAAAAATAGAAAACACAAGGAAAAAATAGTAAAACAGCAAAAAATGGAGAGGGATAAAATGATCAAATTAATATGAAATGTTGTGGTGCTAAATTAAAATGATTTGATTATTTAGAGTCTAAGGAAGCATCTGGAGGTATATTAATTTCTTGGAATAAAAATTTATTTAATTATATTAGTACAATTAAAAATAAGCATATACTAACAGTACAATTACAAACTAAATGGGATAATGCAAGCTTACTAATAACATAAGTATATGGGCCTAATAAATTGAATGAAAAATCAGATTTTCTAAATGAAATGGAATTAATTTCTATTAATAATACTTATCCTTGGTTAATTCTAGGAGATTTTAACTTAACATTAAATATAAATGATAGGAATAATAATAGAAATAGTAATAATTATACTTAGGAATTTAAGGGTTTTATTAATGATATGAAATTGATTGATTTACCACTAAAAGGACGACAATATACATGGAATAATAAAATCTCAAGAGCCGGATTGGATAGAATGCTAGTTAATAAAGAATGGTTGGATATATACCCTAATTCTCAACTAATTGCTAGAGTAAATACATGTTCAGATCATATTCCTATTTTGTATGAAGCTAACACAACTTATCCAAAGTTTAATGGATTCAGATTTGAGTCTAAATGGCTTAAAATAAAGGAGTTTCGAAATTTAATAGATGAAACCCTAACTAATCAGAAGAGTACAACAATGGAAGAGCTATATAATAAATATCATAAATTAGGTTCTGACTTAAAGCTTTTAAATAAAAATATGTATATTAAGCTAAATACACAAATGGAAAATTGTAAGAAAATTATACATTGGGCAGATAATAAGGCAGATAATATGGTATTGAATAAAATGGAAAATTGGATTAAAATACAAGCAAAAATTAAACTTGAAAATTTGATTTTCTTTGATAAAATATATTGGAAGCAAAGGTCTAAATATAATTGGATAAAAAATGGGGATGCTAACACAAAGTTTTTTCATTTACATGCAACAATTAGAAAATCAAATTCCATGATCTCAATTCTAAAGGATAAAAATGGTATTGAATTTAAGGATCATAAGAAAAAGGCAGATATCTTATTTACATTTTATAGAGAATTAATGGGTAAAACTAATACTAATGATAAAAAATATGGTACAATTAATCTTAAGAAATTATATCAAAATGAAATAATGGATTTATCTAATTTGGAAAAAGAGTTTGATATAAATGAATTAAAAATAGCTATTGAAAGTTGGAAAGATAACAAAAGCCCAGGACCAGATGGGTATATAGGAGAATTTTTTAAAAATTATTGGAATTTAATTAAATATGAGCTGTTAGAGTTATTTAATAAAGAAGGAAAAATTGGACTTTCAAACTTTAACACATCATATATTACTCTAATTCCTAAAAAAGAGAACTCAATTAAAGCAAAAGATTTTAGACCTATAAGCCTTACTTCTAGTGTTCAAAGAATATTTTCAAAGATTTTATCGAACAGATTAAGCTTATATATAAGTGACATGATTTCTAAGAACCAGTTAGGGTTTCTAAAAGGCAGAAATATTGCAGAAACTACATTTATGCAAGAGAGGTAATTTGTAAGGCTAAAAGAACTATGACACCACTAATAATATTAAAACTTGATATCCATAAGGCATTTGATAGTGTCTCATGGGACTTTCTGATTAAAATATTAGAAGTGACAGGATTTGGAGAAAACTTTATTACATGGATAAAAAATTCAGTTCTAAAAGGTTCAACTAGGGTAATCCTTAATGGAAATCCAGGGAAATTTATACATTTAAAAAGGGGCTTAAGGCAAGGAGATCCCATATCTACTTATTTATTCTTATTGGTAATGGATGTGCTTTCAAAAATTCTAGAAAATTTTAGTGATAAAGGTTATATAAAAAAGCCATGTAATAATATCTATACTAGCTTACTATATGCTGATGATACTATCTTATTTTTAAAACCCAATATGAATAATATTAAAAGAATAAAATATATTTTGGATCTATTTGCACAAGAGTCAGGACTTAAAATTAATTATACTAAATCAGAATTGATTGGTTTAAGTGTTTCAGATGAAGAAATGAAAATTATTTATGAAGAATTAAATTGTGAAATTGGTAAATTTCCAATAAATTATTTAGGTTTACCATTACATTATAAAAAACCATCAAATGGGGATTTTTTAAAATTGATTGAAAAAATTAATAATAAGCTAACTGGCTGGAAAGGTTGTTTGTTAAATAAGGCAGGTATGTTAGTTCTGATGAATTCAGTACTTACTGCCATGCCTATTTATTATCTAAATGTTTTCAAATTCTCAAAATGGGTAATTAAGGAGATAGATAAAATTAGAAAGACATTTTTTTTGGAAAGGAAATAATGTAAATGGTTTTAATTTAGTCCACTGGGACAAGGTTTGTCAATCAGTTGATAAAGGGGGATTAGGAGTTATTAACTTAGAAATCTTTAATAATGTATTAATGATTAAATGGCTATGGCTATATTATAATTCTGAAGAGAAATTGGATTGGTATAATTTAGTTGAAAATCCCTTAAATGAAAATTATAATACAAATAAAAATTCATATTTCTGGAATGAAGTGATTAAAAATAATGAATTTTTTATTCATAGTTTAAATATAATAATAGGTAGTGGAAATAAAATTGATTTTTGGAAAGCTAAATGGTGCAAAAAACCACTAAAAGAAATGTTCACAGAATTATACTCATATGCCGAAAATAAAAATGGAACAATAGAGTATTTTATAAAAATTATGAATGAAAGTAATCTATATTATAGCTTGGGTTTAAATGTACCTCTTTCAGCTGTAGCTCAAGCGCAGTTTGTTCAATTGGAACAAATCTGCAGCACACTAGATCTTAATGCAGCTCAGAAAAATCTCTTTCAATGGTCTTGGAATAATAACAAAGAGTATACCTGCAAAAGTACATATGAAGTGTTAGTAAAAGGGGTCTTTATTAAAGCTAATTATTCAAAAATATGGAAACTTAAAATTGAACTTAAGATAAAAATATATATATGGCTATTATATTTAAATAAATTGCTTACAGTAGATAATTTGAAGAAAAGAGGCTGGTCTTTACCAAATAGATGTGTCTTATGCCATAAATCTGAGGAAAATGTGGACCATATAGTTAATAATTGTACATTTGTCAAAAGGGTATGGAATAAAGTCATTGGCACACTAGGATTAAACCCTCAATGTAATAATACATTTATCCACTAGAGATACTCATTAACAAATCAGTGAAGAAGGAGTATAAGGTGCTTATCTGTATTTATTTATATCAGATATGGTTGGAGAGGTGTAGGAGAGTATTCACAAGCAAAAACTTTCATGATTGGCAAGTGGTTGATCACATTATCTACAATTACAAAATAAATCAATTAGTACACAAGTCAAATTATAATAAATATAAAGATGAAACTCATATGATTAATTGCAATGATAATAATTTTGAAGAGACATACTACAATAATCAATTGTCAAATACAGGAATAACAGGAGAAAAAGGAAGAGCATTGATGGAAATAGAAGGAAGAGAATCAAGGATGCCATATACTGGTTTAAATACTGGTACAATACAAGAAGAAGGAGGTGTTCCTAGCTATACTGGTACATATACCATTAGAAATGTTGGTGATGGTACCATATACAGATCAGAAGAAGAAGGACGAGCAGGAATCGATCAGAGGATCGGTTATGATGTAACTGGTACCAGCAATATCGATACTGGTACCAGTAATGTAATTGATAAAGGAGGGAAGATTTATGAAACTGGTACAAATAATAATGATACTGGTAACAGTATTCAAAGATGTACCAGTAATAGTTCCATCCAGAATATCTATGGAGAAAGAGATATCTGGAGCTATACTGGAAATTACCTCAGTACTGAAATGGATAGATCCAGTACTGTTATTGAAATGAAAAGGGGGAATAAACAACAATCAGTAGTAGAAGGTAGTTTTGAAGGAAGAAATAAAGAGATTGAAAACCAAATACAAGCGAAACGAAATCAAAATCAGAAAAACCAGAAAGAAAAAGTGCTAGTTACCTCAAATGGGGCTATTGTGAATGCAGGCGATAATCTTCTCAACCAAATCCAAATCATTGAAGATGAAATCAGGCCAAATAATCGACAACAGATTGATTATTATATCTGTGTCGATTCCACAGAGTTGAATGAGTTAGGATTCGTACTGGAATCTGATTAAGGTGGTACGAGAAGTGGTAAAAGAGTAAATAGGCAAGCGATTTGGTTCACATGGAGGTTGATTAGGGATAAATGGAGGCGGATGGAGGCTTATTAGGGTTTCAAGATGTAGAGTTAGATCTGACTCTCATGGAGGATGCTTAGGGTTTGATGGACGAGGATGGAGGTTGATTAAGGATGCTTAGAGTTTAGTCTTGATCTCATGGAGGATGCTTAGGGTTTGATCTTGGTCTCATGGAGGATGTGATGTAGGAGGCAGGAGAAAGATCGGGTTTTCAAGCTGCTAGGGTTTGTGAGAAAGAAATGGGGAAAGAGGAAGGCGGAAAGAACAAGAAGCTTTTATACACAGGACGCAGAATCCAGGAATGAAATATCTGGATAAGAATGGAAAATGAGATATGATTCTAAAAATCCAGGAAAAGGATTTCTTGCAAATACAGGATTTTAGAATGATTGGAAAATTCTGGATGTGATGTCTAGGATTAGCTTATGTATTAGATTAAGTTCAAGCAATTAGAAATAGAGGATAGAGGGTATTTAGAATTTGTTAGTTAAACCATGTAGGTTAAATATCCTCTAAATTGTAAGAATTTATTTGATATATATAAAATATAATAGAAGTAGGACGAAAGAGCCTACTCTATTTTCTTACAAAAAAAAAAACAATTAATTAATATTGATTATTAACTATTAATATATATATTTTTTAATTATATATTAATTAATTATTAATGAAGTATTTTTTTACTAATTATCATAGTAATTAATTGTTAATTCGTAAAATAAAGAATGTTCCAGAAAATTTGAGGAGAACAGTAAATGAGCTCTCTTTGCCTCCAATGATCCATTAAATGATAATAGGAGAGTTGATGTCTTGCAAATAAAGAATGACGAAAAGGGAGAGATAATAAATCTTTTTGAGGCGATTAGAATTGGAGGAGGCGATTTTCTTGGGGGCGATCTCTCAGGGAATTCCTTCCGTTCAACTACACCGGCATCTTTCAAGAGCACATCAAGATCTCTCTCACGCAGGAAGAAGCAAAGAAACCAAGGAAGAGTGCAAGAAACAAAGTTCTAAAGCTTGAAGACAACTTCATCTTCATGAATACTACTCACGGCTAAGTTTTCTAAATCTTCTAAATTTTCTTTACGTTATGAATTCCAAACCTACTTATGCTCAAGCCCTAAAGCAAAATGCAAATCATAGTAACCAATGGACTTTAGTTAGCAAATCCAAGAAACCTCAGTATAATCAAAAAATTGTCTCAGATAGTTACACAAAAAATTCAAACTTTCAACAAAAAACATGTTTTAGGTGTTTATCAACTACACACACAAGATTTCAATGTAGGGAACCAATAAGGTGTTATAAGTGTCATAAATTAGGTCATGTTGAAAAATTTTGCTATTCCGAACAAAAATCCTTTGAACCACCCAGGCAAAACCTTGCATACATTCAAAAGGGGAAACAAGCCCTAAATGAAGGAATAGATAATAACCAATTAATAGTAAATTTTTTAACAAATACCACAGAAATTAATCAAAAAATTCTGACAAAAGAAATTCAAATTGAAAATTTACCTGATAATTACTGTAACCCTATGTCATTAATCAAAATTACTGAGTCTCTCGGTACACTAATAAAAGTCGGTTCCTACATTCCAACAGAAATTATTTCAAGTATTAATTTATCAATTAATTGCAAAGAAAATATTAAAATACCAAATTCAATTAAACTAATCGATAAAAAATCTACTACCATACTACCAGTTAAGGAAATACTAAATTTTGCAAGTCCCTCTCAAATAAACAAAAATGAAAACATCCCAAAAATGAATGAAATCAAATCAGGAAATATCAAAAAAGATTTTACATCCCAAAAACCAAAGGAAAAACTACCAAACAATAACACAAAGAAAATTACAAAAATCTGGCAAAAAAAGAAAAAAATAATTTCTTATTGGAGAGTCAAGGGGAAAATGATAAATTCCCAAAATAAACAAAAAATGGACAGTCAAGATACTAAGTCTTTAAATGATAATTTATATGAACAAACTTTTAAATTTGATCACGAAAAAGAACAACAAAAACAATTAATTGTTTATGATATGAAATCATCGCTGCCAAACTTTCTGAAATCAATAATCAACAAAAAAACAGGAATAGAAAAAAATGATTTTAACAAATTGATACCATATAATGAAAATATAGAGCCCTATGATGGAAATGACTCAAATCAATCCCCAAATCAGCATGAAAATAATATGGACATAATTAGGGTCGAGCCATTAAACATCCATTCAGAAAACATTAATATGGAAAATGTTCTAAGACTACAAAGGGAACAAATTCTATAACTTACACAAATATATACCAGGGAATTTAATCAAGATAACTTGCCACTAACAATTTTGAATAAGCCTCAAACCCCTGAAAAAAATCAAAAAAAGATAAGTGATTATTATCAAAAATTACCAACAGATGTAAAAAATGACCTCTCAAACATAGACAAAAATTTCAATGAAAATATTACTTCAACAATTCAAATAGGAGAAATTATCTTAAATCAACCTAATCAACAACCATCAGAAAATAAATTAAAAGCTAAAAATAAAATAGTGAAAATTGATGAACAAAGAAGAAGCTCTAGATTATTAAATAAACAAGTAAATCACTACCAATATCCTATGGAAAAAGCACAACTAGTTAAGTTCAAAGAAATTCAAAAAGAGAGATCCAAAAGAAATAAACTTAATAAACAAAATATTACAGAAATACAACCCTTAAACTTAGAGGGTAAACTAGAGATTTTTGACAAAAATGAAATAGAAGAAATACTATCATCCACTGGAATTGATATAAATGAGGAAATTAAAGGCAAAATTAATATTTTAGTAGATGAGAAAAGTACTTAGTACCTGCTCATCTAGAGAGGAGAAATAAAAAAATTAAATGTTATACAAAAAATTAAAAATTCTATCCTGGAATGTTAGAGGGCTAAATGCAGCAGAAAAAAAACTACTAGTATGTAAAAATATTAAAGATGAAAATATTGATATATGTTGTTTACAAGAAACAAAAATGGAAGAAATAGATAAAACCATAAACAAAGAATGTTGTGGGAAAAATTTAAATGGGTTTGATTTTTTAGGCTCTATAGGGTCCTCTGGAGGAATACTAGTCTCATGGAACGAAATTTTTTTTACATACATATCCTCATCCAAACTAAAATACACTGTTTCAATAATTTTGCAAAATAAATGGGACAATTTAAAAATTATGGTTACTGGTATCTATGGGCCAGTACAAGGTATATACAAGGCATAATTTATAAATGAACTTAATCTTATAGGAAATAACAATGATCTTCCATGGATGCTTATGGGAGACTTTAACCTAGTTCTATACTCGCATGAGAAAAGTGGTCAAATTAGACACATGCAGTCTACAAATGACTTTAGGGATTTCATAAATAATTTACAGCTAATTGATATACCATTAAAAGGGAGGAATTATACTTGGCAAAATTCAGTAGCTAAGGCTAAACTAGATAGATTCATCATAAATAAAGACTGTTGATCCAAATATCCTATGGTTTGATTATATCAAAACACTGTCAATACTAACGGTTTCAGTTAAGACCAACTTGTAGGAGAAGTAGGTACAACGGACCAAGGATGATCAAAAGAGACGATTGAAGAATTCAAGACGAAGATCATACGTGAAAGGAAAGGCGTCAAGATATTGAAGAATTCAAGACGTCGAAGCCTTCCGTGAGTTGGGATCATCAAAATAAACCCTAGGTATTCCAAAGAACATCTCATATTTATCAAGATCAAAAGATAAATTCGAAACACGATGATCAACAAGGAAAATCACCATACAAGTTTATGGTTCGTTCGAACTAACAAACAGTGCGTTCGAACGAACCAAGACCTGGTATGGTGAGAAAACTCACAAAACTAGAGCAAATAAATATTCGTTCGAACGAACATATATGTTCGTTCGAACGAACACTTTTGGTTCGTTCAACTCAAGGACGAACCATGAACCACTCTAAGCTCGTTCATGTTGGTTCGTTCAACTCAAGGACGAACCATGAACCACTCTAGGTTCGTTCGAACGAAAAGAATAATTCGTTCGAACGAATTGAAACCTGGTGTTGTGAGAAAAACAAACAAATCTAGACACAATAAATGTTCGTTGGAACGAACCACTATGTGCGTTCGAACGAACCTCCATGGTTCGTTCTTGATCCGTGGAACGAACCAAGAACAAATCCATGTCCGTTCGAACGAACATAATTATTCGTTCGAACGAACTCATCGTGTTTATGAAAATTCCTTTGAAACGGCTAGTTCAAATTCAAGTTCGTTCGAACGAACCAAACAGTACGTTCGAACGAACTATGTAATTTCTGCACAGGTTGAGTGGTTTCTATGGATGATATAAATAGAACCACTCATACCTTCTCTCTCCTATCTTTTTGCAAAATTTATTCCACATCCAAAAAGAGAGAAAGAACTAGCCTTGATCTTCTTCCAAATCTCTTGATAAGTGTGAGACAAACCTCTAGATCATAGATCTAATTCTCGACATCTCTCTTCTATACGATTCCCAACTCACGTGACCGATCACGTTGTAGTGCGTATTAGAAACGTGTAATAGGCTAATTCTTGAATTGTAAAGCCAGCCATAGATCGATAGAAAACGTGTAAATCGATCTAGGCAAAACCTTGTACGAGTGAGTTGGAATTCAATCGAACGCCGAAACGGCACAAGGCCTTCCCGGAGACGTAGATACTTGCCACTAATCGAATCGGTCGATTAAGCAAGTAACGGGTGAGTTAAAGCTACAAAGCAACCACCTACCGAACTCCGTAACAAACATCGTGTGTTCATCTCTTTCGGTATTTGCATTATTTTATTTAAATCATTTTAAGCTTCCGCGTAAATTAGAATCGGTATACCTTAGTCGAAAATTGTACGTAAGGATTACCTATTCACCCCCCTCTAGGTTAAAATTAACCAACAATTGGTATCAGAGCAAAATACTAACCGTCTCTTTGTGTAATTGACAACTTGTATACGATCATGGCCAACTCTACCATTCCAAAGATGCACATTACCTATCCAGACAAATTAGATGGTAAGAATTGGAACATTTAGAAAAGGTGCATGCTAAATGTATTCACAATCCAAGGGCTAAGGTCGGTCGTTGAACAGGGTTTCATAATCGCATCAACTACCGATATTGCCGGCAAGGTCGTATTAACATCCGAGTCTTCCTCAAACGAAACCTCGGATATTTACGCCCAAAATCTAATTCTTACAAACATGGTAGGATCTCTCTCCGTCCTAGTAGACGGATGTGATACATCATGCAAAATGTGGCGTGCTCTCCTAAATCATTTTGAAGGAAACGATCAAATGAAGAGAACCAATCTAATGGGACTCGAACAACAATTTGATAGTTTCCGGATGATCGAGGGTGAATCCGTAGATGATATGTACACTCGTATGAATCATATCAAAAACGGATTCACCGCACTTGGAGAGCCCCTAACAACTTCTCGAGTTGTAGGTAAATTGATTAGAGCTATGCCTACGAGTTGGGAAACCCTAAGAGTGGCATTGGAAACGATGATGGCCACACAAGACATGTCGCCTGAAGAATTGGTAAGTTACTTCCGAAACTTCGAAGCACGACTCAAGCAACTCAATCAAGAGAGTGCCTCGACATCTCACCCCAAAACCATCGCTCTACCCGCCGTAAATGCTAGCGACGATGAGAGTGAAATAGCTCTCTTGGTAAGAAAGTTTCGGGAGTTTAGGTCACATGAACGACGATTCAACAACAACCGCAAGCAACAAAACTTGAAGCCGTATTGTTTCGAGTGCAACAAGAAAGGTCACACGATCGAGACATGTTGGACACTTCATCCCGAACATGCTCCGTGGAACAAAAAGGATGACGAGCGAAAAGATTGGGAACGGCGCGAACCGCGACACGAACGAAGAAGCGATGACAAAAGTCGAGAAGAACGACACAAGCACAAAAAGAAAAAGGCTTACAAAGCTCATGTAGGAAGATGGGGAGAGACCGATGCCTCAAGTACCTCATCCGATTCGGAGTGCAACTCGGATCGAGAAACCGCAAACTTGGCATTAATGGCGGAGATCAATCCTTCGGTGGATGATGTGGTGGAAAAGGCAATTCAAGCCATGCTCCTGCAACGAGCTTCAATAACGGAACCTCTCGAGCCTAAGACCACAAGTGTCACCTCTCTCGCCTCTACGTCTAACGCAACACATGACCCGGATCATGAGGTATATCTAAACCCCTTTATTAACTTTGTTAAGCCTACCTCACATGCATGCTCCTTATTCAAAATTAACACAAACTTAGAACTTGAATCGTTCGACGCACTCTTAAGAGACGTTGACTTTCCTCGTCAAAATGAGGGTAAGGTCGAGAGCACAATAGCGGCTCTCGAGGCTAAGGTAGTTTCTTTAGAATTGTCGATAACATCTTATATACAACAATTAAATGAAGTTAAACGTTTTTCTAAATGTGAATGTCAAACCCTAAAAGGTGAGAATTCACATCTAAAAGTTGAAGTTCAAAATCTAAAAGTTGAAAATACATCCTTGAAGAAATCTTGTGCAATAAATGCATCAAGCTTTCCTTCATTGGATGATGTGTTAAAAGGGTCATTAAATGGACAAAAACCAAATGACAAGTCGGGTCTAGGGTTCAAGAAAGACATCGGTTACAAATCCGGTCTTTCCAAATCCAAAGATCAAACATCAACATGGGAGAACAATCGAAACAATAGTCACGGAAATGCTTTTATGTATCGTGACTATAACCGAGGTAATAGTGCTAAAATGGAACAACCTAAAAATGTTAGGTTTAATAATAAGAATAATCATTTCACACAAACTACATCACATAGACGTACCGATTTGGGACGAACCGATTGTTTGTTCAAACGGGGACCAAATGGATATTTCTATGAGGTGAAGCACAACACCGACGCATCGTATCAAACACGGGCTCCCAAACAGTTCACTAACACACCAAAACATTTTCAACCGAAAAATTATTATGCAAATCCAAACAAACCGGAATATCAAAAGAAAAACTACCCTAACCAACTCTTTAGCCATTTCGTAAAGAGTTCCGAGACCTTAAATAAGCCTACCATTGCATTTTGTAACTATTGTTGCAAATTAGGTCACATCTCTACTAGTTGCAATCTTCGCAATCCTAAAAGTAACTATCATGTTATGTGGATGCGTAAGGACAGACATACCATGGGTCCCTCCACCTCAAAGGGTGTTGGACCAACAAGGAAGTGAGTCATGTGTGACAACATACTCCCTCACCCCACTACCATAAGCCAAATATTGAGGGGGAGTATGAGTATACGGATTCATATTAGATCAATAATCGTGATTAATTTTTACTAATATGAATTTATTATAGATGTGCCTAAACACCTCAACTAAGTCATTGAAATGGTGTCTAAACAGTGGTTGCTCTAGACACATGACTTGGAACCGAGAAATGTTCAAATCTCTAAAACCTTTCAAAGGAGGAGACGTTACTTTTGGAGGAAACCAAAAAGGTAAAATTGTCGGTATCGGATCTATAGGAACCACAAATTGGACCCTAGAGAATGTTTACCTTGTGTTAGGACTAAAACATAACTTAATTAGCATAAGCCAATTGTGTGATGCCGGATATTGTGTGAGGTTCGATCAATCCTCGTGTATAATTGATCGATCGTTAGACAATATTGCGGTGTGCAAAGGAACTCGACACGAAAATTTGTATTACTTCGACTTTAAATCTTTCGTGCCGGGAATCCATTGTCTCACCGTATCGGAATCGACTTCACGTCTATGGCATAGGAGACTAGGCCATATATGCATGGAGACGATCCACCGGTTGTCAAGAAAAGAACTAGTTAGAGGATTACCCTCGCATAAACTAAAATTGGAAGGATTATGCGATGCGTGTGAAAAAGGTAAGCACACAAAATCGTCAAATTTTAAGTCAAAGGACATCGTTACGACAAAACGACCTCTTCAACTCATCCACCTCGATCTTTGCGGACCAATGAGTGTCTCAAGTTTAGGTAATAAAAGGTATATGTTTGTTATTGTCGATGATTATTCCCGTTTCACTTGGGTATATTATTTAATTCATAAAAGTGAAACATGTGACATATTCATCAAATTTTGCAAAGTTGTCGAAAACGAAACAAACACTTCCATTGTCACAATTCGAAGTGACAACGGAGGTGAATTCAAAAATGCAAAGTTTGATGAATACTGCCATAATAAGGGATATATACGTGAATTTTCGGCTCCTCGTACACCTCAACAAAATGGTGTAGTTGAGCGCAAAAATCGCACGTTAATTGAACTCGCTCGTACCATGTTAAATGAGCATCCTTCTCCAAAATATCTTTGGCCGGAAGCGGTTAACACCGCATGTCATGTCGTTAATCGACTTAGCCTAAGACCATTTTTGAAGAAAACGCCCTATGAGCTATGGTACGGGCGAAATCCGAATATCTCGTACATGAGAGTATTCGGATGCAAAAGTTTCATTTTAGATGAATCGAATCATATAGACAAGCTTGACCCAAAATCACTCGAAGGAATTTTTGTGGGATACTCAAGTACAAGTATGAAGGAAATACAGTTTCAGAATCAACCGTAAAAGTGTACACAAGGATAAACGAATGTAGTCGTACATTCGTGGCCATAACTATCAGTGGGAAAATCCGATTTGAATGGTTCAAATTGGGTTAGATAGATAATAAGATTATCTACAACCTTCATGAAGAAATATATTTCATATGAACGAAGTATAAGTGTCGTTTATGTGAAATACCGAAAGAGTGCAACAGTATGACATACAGTTAGTAAAACAGTCATAACTTTTGAATACGAACTCCAATTGGGCTGGGCCAAATTGGGTTGTGTAGATAATTGGATTATCTACAACTTGCATGTAGGGTGATTTTCTGTCAGAGAAATTTATCAATTTCGTCTGGACAGAATACTGACCAGGTTCATGCAGTATTATGTGTAAAAGGGTGTATATTGGATATACATGCCTTTTGGCTAATCCTGATCCTATTAGATATAAATAGGATACTTTCTCTCTCCTCACTAAGCAATTCAATCAGATTATTCTGCCAAAGACACAAGAGAAAAAGAGCAAATTCAGATTTGATCTTTTGTGAGTGAAAATGTGCGAAGAGAGAGAAATCGAGAAAGGAGTTTCTCGAGTGATAGAGAATCGATTAGATCGAGCAAGTTCGCCGGTGCATCGTCTAGGCAGGTGCATCCGCGACCGACGTCTTACGAATCACCGTGGATACAAGTAGAGGAGTGACGTTTGTGACTCTTCGATTGTGATCGACTCGAGTAAGAAAGACGGTGGAAACGCTTGGACGCACGAGGACGAAGTCGAGTGAACCGGCGTAGCAAACAATTGGTGAAGGACGCGTGATATGGGACGCGCGGATTGTCACCAACGTGACAGGAAATAGAAGGCGGCGATCAACCCTTCGCGTGCCATCAATTTGGCACTGGTATAGATCTATCCTTCTAATCGCATCGTACCCTTGAAGTCGTGGCGTGATCTCGGGAATCGGGGAATCGGACCGGGCCTTCATTCCGCTGCGCGGGCCCGGGGTCGAGGATATTCCCCATCAAAGTAAAGCGTATAGGGTTTACATAAAATCCTCACGAATAGTATGTGAGTCTGTTCATGTACATTTTGATGAAACTAACAAAGAAGCCGAGAAAGGTGTTCAAAATGTAGGTACACAAGAAGAAGAAGTTGTGGAAGCACCACAAAGATCCACATCACTCGAGCATAGGCTCCTCGATCTCACTCTAGATGAAGTTGAAAACCAAGCGAATGATCATGAAGTTCAAGAAGAAGAAGCCATCGAAACTCAATACCAAATTCCCGAAGTTCTCCGGGAAGTATCGGCTCATCCTCTCTCTAATGTGGTAGGAGATCCAAGAGATGGTGTTCTAACTCGATCGCGTATCCAAAATTATGTAGCTCACTGCGCCTACCTCTCCCACATAGAGCCAAAATCCTTCAAAGAAGCCAACAATGATGAGGATTGGATTTTGGCCATGCAAGAGGAATTAGAGCAATTCGAACGAAACAAGGTATGGACGTTAGTACCAAGGCCAACCACTAGATCCATTATCGGCACCCGATGGATCTATCGTAACAAACTCGACGAACACGGAAATGTGGTACGAAACAAAGCAAGACTCGTAGCCCAAGGTTTCAAACAACAAGAAGGCATTGATTTTGAGGAAACCTTTGCTCCGGTAGCTCGTTTGGAATCTATACGACTTCTCTTGGCCTATGCAGCCATCAAAGGTTTCACGCTTTACCAAATGGACGTCAAGAGTGCGTTTCTAAATGGAGAAATCGAAGAAGAGGTGTACGTTGAACAACCTCCGGGTTTCAAAGATCCGAAATACCCCAATCACGTGTGCAAGCTTTCGAAAGCGTTATACGGATTGAAGCAAGCTCCTCGAGCATGGTACGGACGTCTATCGACCTTCCTTCTCTCAAATGGTTTCAACCGGGGTAAAATCGACACCACTCTCTTCACACGTAAAAAGGGAGAATCTATTTTACTTATTCAAATTTATGTCGACGATATTATTTTTGGATCTAGTGACCCGGCACTTGCCGAAGATTTTTCGATTCTTATGCACAGTGAATTTGCCATGAGTATGATGGGTGAACTCACATTCTTCCTTGGACTTCAAGTCAAACAATCATTCGAGGGCATTTTCGTAAATCAATCCAAGTACACTCGCGAACTTCTCAAGCGGTTCGAGCTAGATCAAACGAAGACGAGTGATACGCCCATGGCCAAGGAATCCAAATTGGATGCGGATGAGGATGGCGAAGCTTTCGACATAACGGAATATCGAGGAATGATCGGAAGCTTGTTGTATCTCACGGCAAGTCGACCCGACATCATGTTCGCCGTATGTCTATGCGCCCGTTTCCAAGCAAATCCCAAGGTATCACACTATACCGCTGTAAAACGAATTTTCAGGTACCTCAAGGGAACAATCGACTTAGGGATTTGGTATGGTCATAGTGGAAATCTCGCCTTGATCGGGTATACGGATGCGGATTTTGCTGGATCTCGGATTGACCGCAAAAGCACGAGTGGAACTTGCCAATTTATAGGCGGGTCACTCGTCTCGTGGTCAAGCCGAAAGCAACATTCCATTGCCCTATCAACGGCCGAGGCCGAATATGTAGCGGCGGGAAGTTGTTGTGCCCAACTACTATGGTTAAACCAAACTCTAGGTGATTACGGGCTGAATTTTCGAAAAATTCCCATTTTGTGCGACAACAATAGTGCAATATGCATCTCGAAAAATCCCGTCCACCACTCGAGAACAAAACATATAGACATCCGTCATCACTTCATCCGAGATCACGTGGAAAAAGAAGACGTAAAACTCGAAAAGGTGGATACACTCGATCAAATCGCCGACATATTCACAAAACCCCTACCTTTCGCTCAATTCTCCGTCTTAAGGTTGAAACTAGGTATGCTCTATCTCAAAAGTTAAAATATGTCATTTACTATCATTGGAGCATCGATTGTCGAAAATTTTAGCAAGTCTTAACATATCCAAAATTTTTGTTTATCGGTCATAAACCTAGTTTTTGGTGCCTTGTTACATATACATATACATGCATATCCTAAAAATTCATTTTTGTATTTTATATCTTTGAAAATAAGCAAAATCACTAGAACTCGGTGCGTTCGAACGCACATACTGTTCGTTCGAACGAACTAAAATATAAGCCAAAACCAAAGAAATCACCTCTCAGTTTGGCCGAACGCTCCATATTCGTTCGAACGAACTGTGAACATTCGTTCGAACGAACTCTATGAGAAACGAATAACCCATTCGTTCGAACACATCACCCACCTTGGTTCGAACGAACTATACTGAGAACTGAATCTTCGCCCATTCGTTCGAACGAACCATGCATGTTCGTTCGAACGAACCTGTCGGGAAAACCAATATAACCTTGAAACCGTCACCTCCACTTCCACCTCTTCCACTTCTCACTCCTCAAAACCGACCTTATCTCTTCCACTACTCGATTAGAGCACCCTCAGTTCACACCCTCTCTATTTAAACCCTCCAAAATCAACAAACTCACTCATCTTGCTCAAAATATCTCTCTCCATCCGAAATTCCGAAAATCTCACTCAAATAGCTCCATTTTCGCTCAAATGACAAGCCGCAAGGGAAAGAAGGTTGCTTCCAAGCCTGCAAGAGGACCATCTCCTCGATTTGACTTCAACGACACCGGCAACACCTACCTGTTCAGAGATGCCGCTGCCGGAGTTAGTTATCGCGAAAAATACTCGAAGAAATCGGTGAGCATCGGGTATTACTATCAACTTCCTTCCAACATTCCCATCCTATCCGACATTGTTGATTCCATCGAAGATCGGTGGCAAATTGCTGGGTTGTGCTCCCTCAATCGCACTTCGTATGAGGTAGTTACGAAATTGTTCTACGCGAATGCCGTTTTCAACTACGACGAGAACGAAATCAAGAGTTACCTTTTCAGACAATCCCTCACTATCAATGTGGAGTCGCTATGTCAATGGCTTGGGTTAGTGAACGACGGGGAACATACCTATATTAGTCGAGCCGACCAAGTTCACGACACCACCTATAATCAAATTGAGAAGGTGGTTACCAACGACAATCTCATCTCTTCGGCCACGCAACTCTCGGCACCTCTTCGTTTCGTGTGGCAAATTGGTAATAATATTCTCACTCCCGTCTCTAAACTCAAAGCAAATTTCGACAAACGAAACGTTACCCTTCTCTACCGATTATGGTACGCGAGTGAAGATCGCATCAACATTCCGATTCTCATTCTCAAACACATGGAATCGATCATGCGTCTCAAGGTTTCCTCTCTCCCATATGGAAGCATCATCGCCTTAGCATGCGACCAATTGGACATCGACATTCCAACCGACCGATGGGACCTCGGACGTTCCGAGCCCACAAACCTGGGATCTCCCGAACACCTAACTCGAATTGGATACTCAGACAAGAAAATCGGTCAATTGGATTACTCTCAAACACAAGGTGGAAGAAACCCTACCCTCATCGAAAATTGGGTTTTGGACGAACCCTCGGATCGCCACAAACTTCCTAATAATCCTACCGAGTGGACCCAACCTCCCGATGATGCACCCATTCCCCCGCGTAAACGGAAAACAAGAGCCACACCAAGTGCGGGCCCGTCTAATCCGACCACCGCCAACTCACATGCACCGGGTTTCAATATGGAGGAGATACGTGGCATGATTGAAGCCATGCAAACTCGAGTTCACGAGGAAAGTGTGTGGGTTCGTGATCAAGTCTACGAGGATAATGCACGGACTAGAGCACACAACACCAAACTTTTCGACAATCTCTACGCTCACCTTGACTCTCGCTTCGGACCATGGAACCCTCCTCCGAACGCACCACCATCATTTAATCCGGATCAACCTTGGAATCTCGGCACCGATGACCCTTCCGAGTATAATCCGGGCGGCCCGAATCTTTAGAACCTATCCCTCCGGCTCCAACTATTTCCCTAGATTATTAAATCATATTTTCTAAATTTAAAATTTGGTTTAGCATGTAGTACCATGTATGGGTGTGTTTGCATGTTATGTAGTAGTATTAGTATTATGAATCTGTGTTATGTTCTAATTCATGTCATGAGTTAATTAGTTGAAAACCAAATGGTGTATTCATGTTTGATGATTATGGGTAATGTCGTTTTTCAAGTTTATGTGTTCAAAACTATTCTTTTCATCATAATTGTTAAAATCATAACTCCAACCACAAATCACAACTTGCTAAAATACTTACTATCTACGAGCCTACGAGTGAAAAACTCAAATTTTTAGGGGGAGCTCGTATTTAGGGGGAGCCTTCCGGTTCGTTTCTATTTCGCTCCCTTTTGATCATTTCAAAAAGGGGGAGAAAAGAGATCGTACGGAAAGTTTTTCGATAACCGACAAAACTCTCCAATCGACAGTGTTTTGAAATTAATCAAAAGGGGGAGTTTGTTGATCCAAATATCCTATGGTTTGATTATATCAAAACACTGTCAATACTAACGGTTTCAGTTAAGACCAACTTGTAGGAGAAGTAGGTACAACGGACCAAGGATGATCAAAAGAGACGATTGAAGAATTCAAGACGAAGATCATACGTGAAAGGAAAGGCGTCAAGATATTGAAGAATTCAAGACGTCGAAGCCTTCCGTGAGTTGGGATCATCAAAATAAACCCTAGGTATTCCAAAGAACATCTCATATTTATCAAGATCAAAAGATAAATTCGAAACACGATGATCAACAAGGAAAATCACCATACAAGACCTGGTATGGTGAGAAAACTCACAAAACTAGAGCAAATAAATATTCGTTCGAACGAACATATATGTTCTTTCGAACGAACACTTTTGGTTCGTTCAACTCAAGGACGAACCATGAACCACTCTAAGCTCGTTCATGTTGGTTCGTTCAACTCAAGGACGAACCATGAACCACTCTAGGTTCGTTCGAACGAAAAGAATAATTCGTTCGAACGAATTGAAACCTGGTGTTGTGAGAAAAACAAACAAATCTAGACACAATAAATGTTCGTTGGAACGAACCACTATGTGCGTTCGAACGAACCTCCATGGTTCGTTCTTGATCCGTGGAACGAACCAAGAACAAATCCATGTCCGTTCGAACGAACATAATTATTCGTTCGAACGAACTCATCGTGTTTATGAAAATTCCTTTGAAACGGCTAGTTCAAATTCAAGTTCGTTCGAACGAACCAAACAGTACGTTCGAACGAACTATGTAATTTCTGCACAGGTTGAGTGGTTTCTATGGATGATATAAATAGAACCACTCATACCTTCTCTCTCCTATCTTTTTGCAAAATTTATTCCACATCCAAAAAGAGAGAAAGAACTAGCCTTGATCTTCTTCCAAATCTCTTGATAAGTGTGAGACAAACCTCTAGATCATAGATCTAATTCTCGACATCTCTCTTCTATACGATTCCCAACTCACGTGACCGATCACGTTGTAGTGCGTATTAGAAATGTGTAATAGGCTAATTCTTGAATTGTAAAGCCAGCTATAGATCGATAGAAAACGTGTAAATCGATCTAGGCAAAACCTTGTACGAGTGAGTTGGAATTCAATCGAACGCCGAAACGGCACAAGGCCTTCCCGGAGACGTAGGTACTTGCCAATAATCGAATCGGTCGATTAAGCAAGTAAAGGGTGAGTTAAAGCTACAAAGCAACCACCTACCGAACTCCGTAATAAATATCGTGTGTTCATCTCTTTCGGTATTTGCATTCTTTTATTTAAATCATTTTAAGCTTCCGCATAATTTAGAATCGGTATACCTTAGTCGAAAATTGTACGTAAGGATTACCTATTCACCCCCCTCTAGGTTAGAATTAACCAACAAAGACTGGTTAAAATTTTTTCCAAATGCACAATTAACACCTAAACCTAATCTTTGTTCAGATCACATACCAATACTATATGAAGCCCAAACAAAATTCCCAATTTTTAATGGATTTAGGTTTGAAAACAAATGGCTACAAATAAATGAATTTAAATCATTAATCAGAACACATTTTGAAAGTACCAATTGTAACACAATGGAGGAATATTATATTAAAATAAACAAGTTAAGCCAGAATCTAATTGAATTAAATAAAAAAATGCACACAAAATATAATATTTATACTGAAAATTGCAAAAAAATCCTAAACTGGTCAGATAGAATTGAAGACCACAGATCATTAACACAAATTGAAAAATGGATTAAACTCAAAACTAAATTAAGATTATAAATTATACTATCATGAAATAAAATATATTGGAAACAACGATCAAAATTCAATTGGATTAAAAATGGTGACGCAAATACCAAATTCTTTCATCTACATGCAACAATCAAAAAATCTAATTCAATGATTGCTATTTTAAAAGATAAACATGGAATTGAATTTAAAGAGCACGAAAGCAAAGCAAAATTGCTATTTTCTTTCTACAGAGACTTAATGGGCAGAAATATTATTAACACAAAAGAATATGGCAACATAAATCTAAATAAATTATACGAAAATAATAAGATTAATTTAGCTAAAATTGAAAATCCATTCCTTATCTCAGAATTAAATCAAGCAATAAAAGAGTGGAAAAACAGCAAAAGTCCTGGCCCTGATGGGCTAATTGGGGAATTTTTTAAAGAAAACTGTAATCTATTAAATACAGAAATCCTAGGGTTATTTAATAAAAATGCACACAATGGATTAGCAAGCTTCAATACTTCATACATTGCGCTAATTCCTAAAAAAGAGGATGCTATTGAGCCCAAAGATTTCAGGCCAATTAGCTTAATTTCAAGTATGCAAAGGCTTTTTTCAAAAAATTTATCTAACAGAATAAATAATGATATAAACAAACTGATTTCAAAAAACCAATTAGAATTTTTAAAGGGTAGGAATATAGCAGAAAATTACGTTTATGCTAGAGAAATTCTGTGTCTAGCAAATAGGAGAAAAATACCCCTAATTATTCTAAAACTGGACATTCACAAAGCCTTTGATAGTATTTCATGGGATTTTTTAATTAAAGTCATGGAAGTGAGAGGATTTGAAAAAAACTTCATAAGTTGGATTAAACATTCGGTATTACCAGGAACAACAAGAATAATATTAAATGGAATTCCTGGTAAACATATACACTTAAAGAGAGGATGAAAGCAAGGAGATCCTACTTCAACACATTTGTTCCTATTAATCATGGATGTGCTATCTGTTTTGCTGGAAAAATTGAGTGGAAAAAACTTTATTTCAAAACCAATTCAAAATATATACACTAGCTTATTTTTTGCAGATGACTCAATATTATTTATCAAACCAGATTTAACTAATATTAAAAGAATAAAATACATATTAAATTTATTTGGTCAAGAATCAGGATTAAAAATGAACTACCATAAATCTGAAATTATAGGAATGAATATAAATGATGAATTATTAAATCAAATCTCCCAAGAGTTAGAATGCAATACTGGCCAATTACCTATCAACTATTTAGGGTTGCCTCTACACTACAAAAAACCCTAAAAAAATGAATACTTAAAAATAATTGAAAAAATTACCAATAAATTAGATGGCTGGAAAGGAAGTTTATTAAGTAAAGCTGGTAGATTAGTTCTCATGAATTCGGTCTTGACTTCAATGCCCATATATTACTTTAATGTTTTCAAATTCCCTAAATGGGTAATAAGTGAAATAGATAAAATAAGAAAACAATTTTTGTGGAAGGGAAATAATAAAACAGGGTATAATTTGGTTGATTGGAACATAGTTTGCCAATCAAAGGAAAAAGGGGGATTAGGGGTTTTAAATTTACAAATTTTTAATAAAGTTCTATTGACAAAATGGCTGTGGCTATACTTTAACTCAGAAGGGAAATTAGATTGGTTTAAATTATTAGAAAATCCTCTTGATCCAGAAGTAAACCAAACAAATCACCACAAAAACTCTTATTTCTGGAATGATGTATTACAAAATTATGATTTCTTTAATCAAAGCCTAAATGTCATTATAGGAAACGGTACCAGTGCAAATTTTTGGAAATCAAAATGGTGTGAAGAACCCTTAATATTCAAATTTAAAGAACTATATTCATTTTCAGAAAATAAATATGGGACAATACATTACTTCTACAATGCTATGCAAGAAAATAATCTTTATACAAGTTTAGGTTTGCATATACCTCTATCATTAGTAGCACAGTCGCAACTTGAGGAATTACAAATAATTTGCAACTCAATCAACCTCACTCCATCTCAGAAGGATGTGTTCAAATGGTCCTGGACAGAAAATGGGAAATATTCATGTAAAAATGCATATAAAATATTATCCAATGGAGTATATATTAAATCAAAAAAAATTTCAATATGGAAAATCAATATAGAATTAAAAACTAAGTTATTTTTATGGCTGATCTATCTAAATAAATTACTAACCTTGGATAATCTTCAGAAGAAGGGATGGTCTCTTACTAATCGATGTGTCCTATGCCTACAATCAGAAGAAACTACAAATCACTTAACAAGCCAGTGCAATTTTGTGAGGAAAATTTGGGACAAATTACATGGAATTTTAGGGATAAAAATGAATAATTTAAAAAACTCACTGAGTATACTAATAGATAGATCTGAATCAAAAGAGTACAAAATAATAATTTCAATATTTCTATACAAAATTTGGCTAGAAAGATGCAATAGAACATTTACAAATAACAAATTATCTGACTGGCAAATAATAGACCATATAATTTATGAATACAAATTAAATACATTAGTAAATAATGGTGAGAATTACAAAAATATATATAATGAAATATACACCAATAGAAATAGAGGATCAAATGCCCAAAACCCCCAAGATCCAATATCAACCTCAAATTCAAATACAGATTACTCAATTACAGAACCATACTCAGATGAAAATCAACTAAACCAATCTACAACTCTAGAAATAAACTACACTAATCATTTAAATAATGCAGAAAATATGGAGCAAGAAGGATTTACAGATGCAGAGGGAATTTGGTGGTTTAACGATGACATGGCTGATGAAGAAAGGAGAGCAGAACAAGTTAACCGATCAAACAGCATGCAAGAACGTGCCTTTACAATCAGAAGAACTGTTGAAGAACTGGAGAGCCTAATAGGAACATCCATGCCAGAAGATCAAACCCAAATTGCTCCAAATCCTGATGAAAACGAACGGCGATTCTCGATAAATGAGTTCAATTTAGAAGATCTAGGGTTCAGTGAAAGATAACTGAGTTGAGTGACCGAGTTGGAGAAGAATCAAGCTCTAAAGCTCGGTTCTACGAGAAGAGCTCCGCACATACAGAAACAGAACAACCAGCATCAACATGTGCGAAGCTCCCCATGCAGAACAAAGCTCAATTGAGCTGGTGAAACAAGGTGGACTGAGGTAGAGTGTGAAGATGTGGCCTGAGCTGGTGTGAGCAAGAATGCTCAATAAGGGGGGTCTAAATAAGGGAGCTCACCTGCACGAGTTCACGGGAGGCTTGGCATTAAATGTCACGGGAGCTCAGCCGAGCTCAGAAGGCGATAATGGCGAGGAGGAAGTCAGCGAAGCCATTGGTGAGAGCAACGGTACCGAAGAGTAAAGAACAGGGAAATGGGAAACCGCAAAAACCGGGATTTAAGATCCAAATCATTGAGGGAAAGCAAAGACAGATTCATCCAAACTGGGGAAACATTTCCAGTTCCTAAGTTCTTAAGGAATGTTAATGTAGTTTTTTATTTTTATTTTATGTTGTTTTATTTTCAGTTCTAGGGTGATCTAAACATACTCATTAAGAAGGTGATTAGTACTTTCTAAATGAGTAGTTAGTTAACACCAAAACTTTGTAAAATTCAAATTTTATAAAGCAATAGAAGTAGGACCCAAGAGCCTACTCTATTTTTCTCAAAAAAAAAATAAATCTTTTATTAATTACTTGATACGCTAATTAGTAATTAATATGATAATTATTAATAGTGATAATATTTGGATTCGGTGATGAAGTTTAGTGCATTGATGGTGATCGCAACAAGAGTGTTTTTAAAGAGCATGCAAAAGATTTATTTTCTCCAAAAAAAAAAATAAAAAAAAATGTAAAATGTCCTTACAGTTTCAAACTCGGGACCATACGTGAGTGAGACCAGCATGATTATCAACAGATAGGGGTGTCAACGGTTCGGATCCGGTTCGGATCCGGTTCGGATAGTGGTCATACCAGATCCATATCCATATTGTCGGATCCGGATACGGTTCGGATAATAAACGGATACGGATATGGTTCGGATATTGTCGGATACGGATACGGATACGGTTCTGTTTCGGATATTAAAACGGATACTATGTTATTATAACGTAACTTATTTTTTAGCTATAAATATATATAATTTGTGATATGAACGATAAATATGATTATATTTAAACATAATTTTACGATTGTGAGTTGAATCACTTACAAATCATTAATTTGTATATGATTTTTCAACTAATATCAAATATAATACATAAAATAATATGTAATATGAGTATCCGGATTCGGTTTCGGATACTCGAATCTAGTTTCGAGTATCCGGATCCTAAAAATATCCGGATCCGGAACACGGATCCGGTTCCCGCACCAAAACCGAATATCGAATCCGGTTCCGGATCTTAAAATTAGCAACCAGATCCATATCCGGATCCACTCGGATTCGGATATTTTTTTCGAATCAGGATATTTTTTCGGATACGGTTCGGGTCGGTTCGGGCAATATCCACACCATTGACATCCCTATCAACAGACCATTATAGCCTATGTGTTTGATTGTTTATTGTAATGTACATATATAGTGGAGACACCTGTCAAGTTATGATAATCCATCAACTTTACAAACAAGATTTAGCACGTAGACTGATTATATTGATCGAAACTATCATTATTTATTACTTATATTTTAATAACAAATTTATTAAATAAAATTGTAATGATGGGAAAATAACAATGACAAAAGGTTGCACGGATACGGATACGGGTATCGTATCCGATACGATACGGATACGGCGATACGACATTTTTCAAAAAATTACGGATACGGATACGGCTATATAATTATTATTTTAATATATTTATATTGTATATAATTAATAAATTAATAATAAATTAATAATATTTTTAAATTAAATATCATGACAATAAATCAAATCGATCAAACAATACAAGTATTATAAAAAGAGGATGGTTAAACTACTTAATTAAGTATCATAAGTTTGGTACTTAAGATTTTTGGACCGTTATATTTGTTTTGAGATTTGTGCATTTAATGATTAGCATAGACTAATATGGTAATAATTAATGATGAGTATATATAACATTAAAGAACATAAATTTCAAAGCAAATCAAATGGTCAAAAATTTCTAAGTACCGAATCGATGATACTTAATTGAGTATCTTAGCCATCCTCTTATAAAAATATCATAAATTAATTTTAGAAGTATCCTAGAACTAATTTAGAAGTATCTTAGAAGTATTATATATAATTTATTTAAAAATATTATGATCCAAAATATATAATAAGCCGAAGTATCTTAAATGGAGTATCACAGCTGTATCATGAACGTATCCCAACCGTATCATTCCGTATCCTGCCGTATCCCCGCCGTATCCGAAAAAATAAATATTAAAATAATCGGATACGCCATGTGTGGCGTATCCGATACGTATCCGAACCGTCTCAGATACCCGTATCCTCAGGATACTTCTACATTTTTGAAGTATTCACGTAACATAGCCTATCATGGATTGAGATCTCAAATTATAACCAAATTATTATGCTGAGATTGTAATTTATTTGAAAGAATGTGATAATATTGAGAAAAACCTGAGATCGAGAAAAACAAAAATGATGAGAGAAATGAGAGAGACGTCGGTGAAGGAGAGAGATAGAGATTAGGCAAGGAGGCGAGATGAGTGGGAGAAAAAACAATTAGAAAAAAACAAGACTAGAGTAAAAGTGAGATTATTTTAGGAATAAATTTTGACTCGGAGATAAAGTTCTTGAGGGAATTCATTAACAATTTGATCATTTACCCGTAAATCAGTATAATTTTTAGATCATGTCATTAAAAAGTATAAATTCATTAACAATTTGATTAACATAATAAATCAGTATAACCTTTTTGGTTCTTTTTTATTAAATTGGAAATGGTTCTTTGTCTCACGTCCATTAATTTGGTGTAAAAATAGAATATTATTTGAACGAACGGTGATGATATTTTTTTTCCGTTAACAATATACATATATATTTTTTTTAAAAGGGAAAAATTCTCCTATATCCCTACTAAACTCATAAATTACATATTTGTCCCTCTTCAATGGTTAATATCATATTTGCCCCTACTAAATACAATTGATATCAAATCTATCCTTACTTACCAATTTTGTTAAAATTTACAAATAATTAATACAAATTGACTAATTTACCCCTCCATTCATTCACTAATCCTTAATCCAATATGTAACCCTATACCCGATAACTTGTGAACCCTCTTTTAACCCTAAATCCAATAACAAATAAAACCCCTGAACCTCTTCTCTATCTTCTATCCTTCTTTTTACGAACTCCTTTGAATCCTCCTGTCTTCTTCGATGAAGCTGGCGAGTGGCGAGGAGATGCTGGCGAGGAGGTTGGCGATGCTATGTGGTGGTGCGACGACGCTCGATTCGATTTGTTTGCCCTAAATTCGGGGATGCCATCAATCCTCTTCTCTAAGGTATTCAGTTTAGCTTGACTCGATTTGTTTGCCGATGAAGAAATCTGGTACGTTGCTCAACTCGATTTTGATCCCGTGGGTTTAATTCGTCCTTGTGTTCAATTTAGCTCTTGTATTTTGACTCAATTTTGTTGGCTGATCTAGAAATCAGAGTTGCTCTTGATAAGAACAGATTGTTGCTCTTGATAATTTCGGTGCAATGTATGTTAGAGAGCAAATAATCTCGATTTTGTTTTTCAATTAAAATTTCTTGAACAGAATCTAATATTTTGTGAAATATTATAGGTGGTTATGTTAAAGAAGATAAAACTGTTAGGCCTTATGATTTAGCAGCTCTTAAATATTGGGGTCCAACAACCGCAACTACAAATTTTACGGTACTCGTGCATATCTGTACAAGACTTGAACAACACCATACAATTTGAAAACTTCTTTTTCCACAATGTGATTTTAATTTTTGTTTCGTTTATTTAAATTTCCAGATCACTACTTATGAAAAGGAACTCGAGGACATGAAATGAAACACATGAGAAGGCAGGAATGGTTGGCATCTCTAGTGGGTTTTCTTGCGGTGCATCGGTTGATATTTTTCGACGGTATTTTCAGATCAAGTTTGGAACCATAGCTAGTATTGATGTAATTTTGGTATTTTGAGTTGTAATCATTAGAGTTGTAATCATTAGAGTTGTAATAACAACTTATCTCAATTTCATCATTATTTTGAGTTGTGGTGATTATTTGTGTCTTCAGGTTATAATTTGAGTGTTTGATATTTTGATAGTTGTGTCTTCAAGTTGTAATTCAAGTTGAAATTTGAGTTTTTGATATTTCGTTTGGAGCACGGTTACTTATAAAATGATTTGTATCATTTGTTTGGTTTTGAGTGTATTTTTTAGGTTTGTAATCATATGACTTTTAAGTTTGATATGAGTGTATTTATTGCGTACAAATATTATTTGGTAGTATAAATTGGATTACTCTCGAGTTCTTATTTAGTAGTATAAATTTGTAATTTTGTGTTTCACATTATATTATTACGTACAAATATGTCGTACCAATAGATATCAATATTATATCATTCACATTATAATGTGTTTCAATATTTAGATTACATTATACCAACAACATAATATCACATTGTTACTATACCAACAACATGTAAATTACAAGAATATCAATGATAAAACAAATTAAAACCTGCCCGCATCAGTCGTGTGTATAGTCCTAGTATTGTAGAATTGTAGAATTACTTTACATTTCTCAAACAATCTTTAACTTATTATTACATCTCTCAACAAAGAAAACTAGGAAAAAATGACATAATAAAAATATAATATTTCCCAATATCGACACTATTGTTAATATTTTATTTCATCTATCGCACATCTTTAATTGCTAAGAGGCAAAAAAAAACCTCTAATGATTAATCATAATTCAAAATAACTGATCACAATTCACTCATAACTGACCATATTTCAGATAAAATCAACCCTGTTAACCCTAGGTAATCCAATTGGCCTCGATACATTCACAATTAGCCCTAATTTTGGACCCATTGACCTTAATCCACCACTAAATAACAACAAATATATCATAATCGATCAAATTCAGAAGAAAAACGATTGACCTTAATCCATCTTTCATCAATGATTGAGCTTTATCTATCTTGGAGAGTCTTCTTTAGACTTTTTGTTCCGTACTCAAGTGCAAGAACCAAGGCACGAGACGCATCCCCTTCGACTGCTTGCGACATCAGTAGAGACCGTCAGAGAGGATTGCTTGCGTCAATCTTGAAACCCTTTGCCAGAGAACAATCTTGAAGCCCTTCGTCCGTGGTCAGAACGCTCCTTCGCTTCGCCAGCACAAAGAAATCGCTGGTCGCTTATCCCTTCACACATTCCTTCACCAGAAACGAGAACGAAAAGAGAATCTATCCAGTGGGAAAGAGAAAGAGAAGATAAATACAGATGTTGCGGGTTAATGGAATTGCGGGTCTGATAATGGGTCTGTTATGTTAATGGATTTGGGTTAAGGGTATTCTAGTCAATAAATTTAAATTTGTTAAGTTTATCAATTTAATTTAATATTATTCTAAATATATGGATAAATTTGATATAATGTAAATTTAGTAAGGATAAATTTGATACTGATTATACTTAATAGGGATAAATATGATATTCACAATTTAAGAGGGATAAATATGTAATTTATGACTTTAGCAGGGATATAGATAAATTTTTCCCTTTAAAAAAAATATTTCGAATATTTGTTAAATAATTTTTTTTCCTAAGATTATAGTGTATATTTATCATTTAATGTTATCCAAAATATAAATTTTGTATAATTAATTTATAAATAGTTAAAATTCTTAAAATAATTTTTTGAAAAATGATCAATGATAAGAAAATAGGTCTATGATAGAACTTCCCATTTTTTAATGAACGAAAATATACTTTTTCCGTTCAATATTACTTGCTGTAAATAAAAAATTGAATATGTGATATATAAATTGTTGTGATATGAACTCCACCACTTGATCATATTAACAATATAACACATTGTCGCTCCTAATATAAAAATAAAATAAAATAAAGATCGACTTTTTTCAGTTATTTAGCTATTCATTCATGCCTACATTAAGATCCTCTACCCTTTTAAGCACACCTTTCAAAACCCTAATTTGGCTAAATTTGTACAAATCCAGTTTACTTTTCTAGAAGTCAAACTTATTTAATTATCCTCATGGATAATGTCGACTAATTTTCGAGCGAATGCGTTCCTCATGAAGGTTGCATAAATGTACTTTTATGGTTCTTCGATACAAATTACAAATTCCATAAATGAGAAATAGTTTAAAAACTATCTTGTAAATTAAACACCTGATTAGGGTTTTGATAAAACAATCTTGTTCTTCCAAAACTAGACTTATATATGATAAACCCCCTGAAGAATACACAATCACCTCCCTACACCCACAAATCCATTGGTCTGCGTAAAAAAAAAAGGAAAGAGAAAGATGAGAACTAAAAGGGCAAAAAACAATAATGGAGGAACCAAGATAGCAAGAATAGCTTCTAATTTTGTAAAATTGAACCCTCATGAACACAAACTTCTAAAACGGTTAAATGGTGGAACCGGATCACATTCGTGGACGGATAAATCACAATCATATGATGATGATTCCTCCAAACTCAGCGATCCTTTCAATTTGCTTCCCGATGACGTGACGATTTTCATACTCGGCAAGGTCAGTGCCACTGCTTCATCGCCAGCCGATCTCATTAACGTCTTATTGGTGTAAGAACACATTATGTTTTTATTTTTCTAATTTAATTTCTCAATTATAGGAATCGAGGTCTTTGATAAAAAATGATTTACTAATTTATTTTGTGTCAATAGATGATTCTTTTGCTAGACATAGATTTTGGGGGTAATAATTAATTTTCACTTTTTTTTTATCTCTTCTTTTTGAATCTTTTACAACACAGTATACCTCTTTTTTTACCCAACAGCGAAAATCTCAGTTTGTTAAATTTGTTAAATCTTTTGCTAGAAAATGCATAGTACTTACTTTCTATTCTGATAAATAGGAACAAGAGGTTCAACATGTTGGGTCTTGATCGAGAAGTTTTGAAGAAGGCAACAGGAAAGTCTGTTTGGGTTCGGGCTAAAAATTGGTCCGAGTCGGCTCACCAATTCTTGGCTGTCTGTGCTGAAGTTGGCAATCTGGAAGCTTGTCATTTCCTTGGCATGGTAATTCGGAATCCTAAATTTCCTTCTATCCAAAACTAAAACTCCAATTTTCCATATATAATTTCCGCTCTATTATTCATTCATAATTTCGACAAGTTTATTCAGGAAAATTAACTTGTGTACACTTTTGATGCTCGCAGATCCACTTCTATTGCTTAGCAAATCATGCTAACGGTATCGAATTACTGAAAAAAGCCGCACAAGGATCCCACGCAGGAGCACTCTACGCATTAGCAATAATATACTTTAATGGGAGTGGAAGCCTCGAAGGTGGGCTTCACAATCAGTGTGATTTCGACATGGCTGCGAGTCTATGCATTAAATCTTCCAACCTCGGAAACCTAGATGCTCTTCGTGAGGTTGCTTATTGTTTGCAGAACGGGCTCGGACTCCCTTGTTCTCCCAATGTGGCTCTTCGCCTCCTTTTGAGGGCAAACAAACTCGAACATATTAAAACCAAGAATATGAGCGAGCCATGTCACATCCTGAAAAAGCGACGACTTAACAAAGACGGTCCTTTGCTGACGAACTATGGATTTTACGAGAAAATGGGTAAAGAAGTCCACGCAGCAAACAGGTTTATGGTTGAGTGGTGGTGGTTGGCCTGTGGAGGGGATAAAGGGGAAGATGGTTTGTATATGTGCTCGAATGTATTGTGCGGAAGGAGGGAGAGGAGGCCCCGAGGATTTAGAAGGTGCTCGAGGTGCAGAATAATGAAGTATTGCTCGCATGCGTGTCAGGAGATGCATTGGATGATGGAGCATGGATCTGCTTGCATTGGACAGAATGTGCCGATGGAGTTTTTCTAAGAAATCATGCAAAAAATACTATGAGTAATGATATGCGTCTTGTACCAAGCTTTTTCAAAAAACCTGACGAATCAAGTTGGAAGTCTACCGAATTAACTTTACTCCATTTTGGTGTATATTGTACATGACATCAATAATTTTGTTTATCCTAAAATTAAACAACATAATATATATGGCAAATTAAAAAAAAATCATGTATCATATTTAAGATGTCTAAAATTATATGTTATATAATCGATTTATTATGTTACAAAGGGAGCATAGAGACCAAGGATCTATATCAAGCATAGATAACCCTAATATTTCCTCATCAAGTAAATTTATTTTAAGCACCAGGGACCAAGATTCTATATCACGCATAGATAACCCTAATATTTCTCCATCAAGTAAATTTATTTTAAGTACCAGGGACCAAGATGTAAATTTCAATAACCAAGAGCCAAATTCAAACATAGTTGCATATTCAAATAATTTCTTAATAAGGGACCATAATGCAAAATCTCAGAGTCAAGCTTCTCAGCTAGTTTTTTCTAACTCAGATAATTGTGAGGAAAACTTTATCCAAGTTACCCATGAAAATCATCTCATTGATTTATCAAACAATTCACATAATGATAATTCGTTATTTCAAATAAATGAACCAGTAAATCATAGAGAGATTTTAGATAAACCTTTGGAAGAGAACGGTGAGGATAAGCATAATAAGAAGAATTCAGACCTACATTATAATACAAATATTCAAAATTTAAAAAAGGATCAAATTTTAACCTCAACTGAAGATAATAACAAAATAGATAACATTACCCATAATTTGAATGAAGTTTCCTCTGAAAATCTCTCAGAATTCTCAAACAAAGAATATGATAATCCTGAAATAAACAAAATCAAGGAACAAAGTAAAATTAGTAAATTGGATGAAACTAGAAGAAGTTCTAGATTGCAAAATAAACAAACTGGTAGTTATTCTTTCTCCAATAGAAAAAGCACAAATGGTAAAATACAAAGAAATACAAAGAGAAAGAGCCAAAAAACAAAGAACAAGGTCTAAAAATTCTAAAATAAATGAATTAAACATAGAGGGTAAAACTGGAATAACAAGTAAAGAGGAAATTATACATATTTTATCTTCAGAAGGAATTCAATTGAATAAGGAAATGTCAGAAGATATAAAAGGTATGTTAGATAATGTGTCAAGTGAGGAAAATAATCAATTTAATAATGAATTATAAAAAAATAAGAATTTTATCTTGGAATGTGAGAGGATTAAATGATAAAAATAAAAGATTAATGGTTAAAGATACACTTTTAACAGAGGATTTAGATTTGTGTTGTCTACAAGAAACTAAATTGCAAGTCATAAATGATGAGATAATAAAAGAAATATGTGGAAATAAACTAAATAAATATACTTATTTAAAATCTTTAGGAGCATCAGGTGGAATTTTAATTGTTTGGAATAATGATTTATTTAATATGATAAATACAGTTCAACATAAATATTCTATAAGTATAGAAATTGAAACAAAATGGGATGGTACTAAATTTTTTATCACTAGAGTTTATGGTCTCACTGACAGAAAGTTAAAAATGAATTTTATTCAAGAAATATATAATATTGGAAATAATTGTGTTTTGCCATGGTTATTATTAGGGGATTTCAATTTAGTATGTTCAAATGAAGATAGAAGTGGAGTAGACAATTATATTAAAAGTTCCAAAAAATTTAAAAAATTAATAGATGATTTGGAGTTAATTGATTTACCATTAATTGGAAGAAATTATACATGGAGTAATTCTAGGTCTAGAGCAAGAATTGATAGAATTTTAATAAATAAGGAATGGATCCAGATTTTTCCTAATTCTAAACAAATTTCTACTACAAATACCTGTTCAGATCATACACCATTATTATATACAGCTAATACAAATTATCCTGTTTTTGGGGGTTATAGGTTTGAAAATAAATGGTTATTCTGTCCAGAAGCAAAAAATATTATTATAGATTTTTTAACCAAGGCAAAAGCTAATACAATGGAAGAATTATATGCTAAATTAAAAGCTCTTGGTAAAAAACTAAAACTTTGGCAGAAGAATAAGCAAGGCAATGCAAATATTCAACTTAAAAATTGTAAAAAAGTATTGGACTGGACAGAAAAAATTGGAGATTTAAGGGAATTAACTGAAATAGAAAAATGGATTAAGAATCAATCAAAAACGAGATGTGAAAATATAGTATTTTTAAATCAAATTTATTGGAAACAAAGATCTAAATTCAATTGGGTAAAACTAGGAGATACAAATACTAAATTTTTCCATACTCATGCAACAATTAAGAAGACTAAATCAATGATCACTTTACTTAAGGATGAACAAGGGTTAGAATGTAAAACTCATCAAGAAAAAGCCAAAATACTTTTTAATTATTATAAAAATTTGATTGGAAAAGAATATAATGCAGTAAACTCTCTTGGCAACATAAATTTAAATATTTTATATAGAAATGATGATTTTGATTTAAATAATTTAGATGATAATATTAATATGGAAGAATTAACTATTGTTATTAAAGAATGGAAAAAGGATAAGTCACCAGGTCCTGATGGCTACAACACAGAATTTTTTAAAACTTTTTGGTACTTAATGAAAGATGAAATATTAGACTTATTTAATAAAGAAAGTAATATTGGATTATCAAATTTTAATAGTTCTTATATAACATTAATTCCTAAGAAAGATAATGCAATGGAACCTAAAGAATTTAGACCAATAAGTCTCACATGTAGTATTCAGAGATTGTTCTCAAAAGTGTTAGCTAATAGGTTAAGTAATTATATTGATAAATTAATTGAAAAAAATCAATTAGGTTTTATTAAGGACAGAAACATAGCTGAAAATTATATATATGCCAGAGAAATTATTTGTAAAGCTAAAAGATTGAAAATACCTATTTTAATACTTAAATTGGATATAAATAAAGCTTTTGATAGTGTTTCTTGGGATTTTTTAATAAAATTATTAAAAGCTAGAAAATTTGGGGATAAATGGATTAAATGGATTGAAAATTCTGTATTAAAAGGTTATGCAAAAGTTATTTTAAATGGAAATCCAGGGAAAAATATTCATTTAAAAAAGGGTTTAAGGCAAGGAGATCCTCTTTCCACATACCTATTTCTAATGGTTATGGATGTGCTTTCTAAATTGATTGAGAGACTAAGCGATAAAGGATATATAATAAAACCTATGGAAAACATTTATACAAGTCTATATTATGTTGATGATTCAGTACTATTTTTAAAACCAAATTTATATAATATAAAAGAGTTAAATATATTTTAGACTTATTTGGAAAAGAAACAGGACTTGAAATTAATTATCAAAAATCTGAGGTTATAGGTGTAAATGTTTCAGATGAAAAGATGTTGGAATTATCTAGAGAATTAAATTGCAACATAGGCAAATTTCCATTAAAATATTTAGGTTTGCCTTTACATTATAAAAAACCCTCAAAACAAGATTACATGGAAATAATAGATAAAATAACTAATAAATTACAAGGCTGGAAAGGAGGAATGATTAGTAGAGCAGGAAGATTAGTTCTAATTAATTCAGTACTTACTTCTATGCCAATATATTATTTCAATGTATTTAAATTCCCCAAATGGGTTTATAAGGAAATAGACAAGATCAGGAGAAATTTCTTATGGAAAGGTTCTAAAAATATGGGATATAACCTAATTGAATGGAATAAAATATGCCAACCCAAAGAAAAGGGTGGTATGGGAATTTTAAACTTAGAATTTTTTAACAATGTTTTATTAATAAAGTGGTTGTGGTTATTTTATAACTCAGATGGAAGATTAAATTGGTATGAATTGGTTGATAGTATTCAAGAAAACAGTGACTTAAATTATATAAATAAGAATAAACATTCATATTTTTGGAATGATGTCTTAAAAAATTTGGATTTTTTTAATCAAAGTTTGAACATAATTGTGGGGAATGGGACTAAAACAAATTTTTGGAAAGGAAGATGGAGTGAAACATCTATTTCAGATAAATATGCACAATTATATTCTTATGCAGAAAATAAAGATGGCACATTGGCCTATTTTATAAATAAAATAAATGAAAATAATCTATATCAAGCATTAGGAATAAGTGTACCTTTATCAAGGATAGCAAATGAGCAACTAGTCCAATTAGAAAATTTATGCAGTTCCTGTTGGTTAATTTTAACCAAGAGGGGGGTGAATAGGTAATCCTTACGTACAATTTTCGACTAAGGTATACCGATTCTAATTTACGCGGAAGATTAAAATGATTTAAATAAAATAATGCAAATACCGAAAGAGATGAACACACGATGTTTGTTATGGGGTTCGGTAGGTGGTTGCTTTGTAGGTTTAACTCACCCGTTACTTGCTTAATCGACCGATTCGATTAGTGGCAAGTACCTACGTCTCCGGGAAGGCCTTGTGCCGTTTCGGCGTTCGATTGATTTCCAACTCACTCGTACAAGGTTTTGCCTAGATCGATTTACACGTTTTCTATCGATCTATGGCGGGCTTTACAATTCAAGAATTAGCCTATTACACGTTTCTAATACGCACTACAACGTGATCGGTCACGTGAGTTGGGAACCGTATAGAAGAGGGATTTCGAAAAGTAGATCTTTGATCTAGAAGGTTGTCTCACACTTATCAAGAGATTTGGAAGAAGATCAAAGCTAGTTCTTTCTCTCTTTTAGATGTAGAATGAATTTTTGCAAAAAGGATGGAGAGAGAAGGTATGAGTGGTTCTATTTATATCATCCATAGAAACCACTCAAACTGTGTAAAAATGACATAGTTCGTTCGAACGTACTGCTTGGTTCGTTCGAACGAACTTTAATTTGAACTAGCCGTTTCAAAGGAATTTTCATAAACACAATGAGTTCGTTCGAACGAACAAAGATGTTCGTTCGAACGGACATGGACTTGATCATGGTTCGTTCTACGAATCAAGAACGAACCATGGAGGTTAGTTCGAACGGACACGGACTTGATCATGGTGCGCAAGATTTCTTCAAGGATGTATTTTCAACTTTTAGATTTTGAACTTCAACTTTTAGATGTGAATTCTCACCTTTTAGGGTTTGTGATGGGGAATATCCCCGACCCCGGGCCCGCGCAGCGGAATGAAGGCCTGGTCCGGTTCCCCGATTCCCGAGATCACGCCACGACTTCGAGGGTACGATGCAAATAGAAGGATAGATCTATACCAGTGCCAAATTGATGACACGCGAAGGGTTGATCGCCGCCTTCTATTTCCTGTCACGTTGGTGACAATCCGCGCGTCCCACACCACGCGTCCTTCACCAATCGTTTGCTACGCCGGTTCACTCGACTTCGTCTTCGTGCGTCCAAGCGTTTCTACCGTCTTTCTCACTCTAGTCGATCACAATCGAAGAACCACAAACGTCGTTCCTCTACTTGTATCCACGTTGATTCGTAAGACGTCGGTCGCGGATGCACCTGCCTAGACGATGCACCGGCGAACTTGCTCGATCTAATCGATTCTCTATTTCTCTCTCTCTTTGCACCTTTTCACTCACGAAAGATCAAATCTGAATTTGCTCTTTTCTTGGTGTATTTGGCAAAGTGATAATCTCAAATGTCTGATCTGGATGAGAGAGAAAGTATCATATTTATACCTAATAGGATCAGGATTAGCCAAAAGGCATGTATATCCAATATACACCCTTTCACACAGAAAACTGCATGAACCTGGTCAGTAATCTGTGCAGACGAAATTGATAAATTTCTCTGACAGAAAATCAACCAACATGAAAGTTGTAGATAATCTCATTATCTACACAAACCAATTTGTCCCAGCCCAATTGGTGTTCGTATGCAAAAGTTATGACTATTTTACTAACTGTATGTCATACTGTTGCACCCTTTCGGTATTTCACAGAAACGACACTGATACTTCGTTCATATGAAATATATTTCCTCATGAAGGTTGTAGATAATCTTATTATATATCTAACCCAATTTGAACTATTCAAATCGGATTTTCCCACTGAAAGTTATGGCCACGAATGTACGCATACATTCGTTTATCCTTGTGTACACTTTTACGGTTGATCCTGAAACTGTATTTCCTTCAGTTTGACATTCACATTTAGAAAAACGTTTAATTTCATGTAATTATTTTATATAAGAGGTTATCGATAAATCTAAAGATACTACCTTAGCCTCGAGAGCCACTATCGTGCTCTCGACCTTACCCTCATTTTGACGAGGAAAGTCAACTTCTCTTAAGAGTGCGTCGAACGATTCAAGTTCTAAGTTTGTATTAATTTCGAATAAGGAGCATGCATGTGAGGTTGGCTTAACAAAATTAATAAAGGGGTTGAGATATACCTCATGATCCGGGTCATGTGTTGCGTTAGACGTAGAGGCGAGAGAGGTGACACTTGTGGTCTTAGGCTCGAGAGGTTCCGTTATTGAACCTCGTTGGAGGAGTATGGCTTGAATTGCTTTTTCCACCACATCGTCCACCGAAGGATTGATCTCCGCCATTAGTGCCAAGTTTGCGGTTTCTCGATCCGAATCGCACTCTGAATCGGATGAGGTACTTGAGGCATCTGTCTCTCCCCATCTTCCTACATGAGCTTTGTAAGCATTTTTCTTTTTGAAATCTTTACCTTTGTCCTTGTGTCGTTCTTCTCGACTTTTGTCGTCGCTTCTTCTTTCGTGTCGCGGTTCGCGCCTTTCCCAATCTTTTCGCTCGTCATCCTTTTTGTTCCATGGAGCATGTTCGGCATGAAGGGTCCAACACGTCTCGATCGTGTGACCTTTCTTGTTGCACTCGAAACAATACGGCTTCAAGTTTTGTTGCTTGCGGTTGTTGTTGAATCGTCGTTCGTCTGACCTAAACTCACGAAACTTTCTTACCAAGAGAGCTGTTTCACTCTCATCGTCGCTAGCATTTACGGCGGGTAGAGCGATGGTTTTGGGGCGAGATGTCGAGGCATTCTCTTGATTGAGTTGCTTGAGTCGTGCTTCGAAGTTTCGGAAGTAACTTACCAATTCTTCAGGCGACATGTCTTGTGTAGCCATCATCGTTTCCAATGCCACTCTTAGGGTTTCCCAACTCGTAGGCATAGCTCTAATCAATTTACCTACAACTCGAGAAGTTGTTAGGAGCTCTCCAAGAGCGGTGAATCCGTTTTTGATATGATTCATACGAGTGTACATATCATCTACAGATTCACCCTCGATCATCCGGAAACTATCAAATTGTTGTTCGAGTCCCATTAGATTGGTTTTCTTCATTTGATCGTTTCCTTCAAATCGATTTAGGAGAGCACGCCACATTTTGAATGATGTATCACATCCGTTTACTAGGACGGAGAGCGATCCTACCATGTTGGTAAGAATTAGATTTTGGGCGTAAATATCCGAGGTTTCGTTTGAGGAAGACTCGGATGTTAATACGACCTTGCCGGCAATATCGGTAGTTGATGCGAGCATGAAACCCTCTTCAACGACCGACCTTAGCCCTTGGATTGTGAATACATTTAGCATGCACCTTTTCCAAATGTTCCAATTCTTACCATCTAATTTGTCTGGATAGGTAATGTGCATCTTTGGAATGGTAGAGTTGGCCATGATCGTATACAAGTTGTCAATTACACAAAGAGACGGTTAGTATTTTGCTCTGATACCAATTGTTGGTTAATTTTAACCTAGAGGGTGGTGAATAGGTAATCCTTACGTACAATTTTCGACTAAGGTATACCGATTCTAATTTACGCGGAAGCTTAAAATGATTTAAATAAAATAATGCAAATACCGAAAGAGATGAACACACGATGTTTGTTACGGAGTTCGGTAGGTGGTTGCTTTGTAGCTTTAACTCACCCGTTACTTGCTTAATCGACCGATTCGATTAGTGGCAAGTATCTACGTCTCCGGGAAGGCCTTGTGCCGTTTCGGCGTTCGATTGAATTCCATCTCACTCGTACAAGGTTTTGCCTAGATCGATTTACACGTTTTCTATCGATCTATGGCGGGATTTACAATTCAAGAATTAGCCTATTACACGTTTCTAATACGCACTACAACGTGATCGGTCACGTGAGTTGGGAACCGTATAAAAGAGGGATTTCGAAAAGTAGATCTTTGATCTAGAAGGTTGTCTCACACTTATCAAGAGATTTGGAAGAAGATCAAAGCTAGTTCTTTCTCTCTTTTAGATGTAGAATGAATTTTTGCAAAAAGGATGGAGAGAGAAGGTATGAGTGGTTCTATTTATATCATCCATAGAAACCACTCAAACTGTGTAAAAATTACATAGTTCGTTCGAACGTACTGCTTGGTTCGTTCGAACGAACTTTAATTTGAACTAGCCGTTTCAAAGGAATTTTCATAAACACGATGAGTTCGTTCGAACGAACAAAGATGTTCGTTCGAACGGACATGGACTTGATCATGGTTCGTTCTACGAATCAAGAACGAACCATGGAGGTTAGTTCGAACGCACATAGTGGTTCGTTCCAACGAACATTTATTGTGTCTAGATTTGTTTATATTTCTCACAACACCAGTTTTTGGTTCGTTCGAACGAACATAGTGGTTCGTTCCAACGAATATTTATTGTGTCTAGTTTTGTTTATTTTTATCACAACACCAGGTTTCGATTCGTTCGAACGAATTATTCTTTTCGTTCGAACGAACTTAGAGTGGTTCATGGTTCGTTCTTGAGTTGAACGAACCATTAAGTGTTCGTTCGAACGAACGTATCTGTTCGTTCGAATGAATATTTATTGTGTCTAGTTTTGTGAGTTTTCTCACCATGCCAGGTCTTGGTTCGTTCGAACGCACTGTTTGTTAGTTCGAACGAACCATACACTTGTATGGTGATTTTCCTTGTTGATCATCGTGTTTCGAATTTATCTTTTGATCTTGATAAATATGAGATGTTCTTTGGAATACCTAGGGTTTATTTTGATAATCCCAACTCACGGAAGGCTTCGACGTCTTGAATTCTTCAACGTCTTGACGCCTTTCCTTTCACGGATGTGATCTTCGTCTTGAATTCTTCAATCGTCTCTTTTGATCATCCTTAGTCCGTTGTACCTACTTCTCCTACAAGTTGGTCTTAACTGAAACCGTTAGTATTGACAGTGTTTTGATATAATCAAACCTTAGGATATTTGGATCAACAGTTCCATTATGCTTTCTCAAATGGAAAAGGATGTGTTCAATTGGAAGTGGAGCAATGATCATAAATTTACCTGTAAAAATACATATAAAGTATTAATTAATGGAGTATATATTAACAGTGAATTAAATTACATATGGCAGATTAAAGTACCAAAAAAAATCCAGATATTTTTATATTTATGTCTACAAAATAAAATACTTACTCTAGATAATTTAAAGAAGAGGGGATGGAATTTGTCAAATAGATGCCAATTATGTCATGCAGAAGAAGAATCTGTGAATCATTTATTTAAAAAATGTCAATACACGGTAAGAGTTTTAAGAGATTTACTATCAAAATTAGGCCTAATTTATATAGATGGTACTGATATATTTAAAGTAATATTAAATAATAATGAAAATAAAGATTTTAAAATACTTATCTCTATCTTTATGTATCAAATCTGGCTTGAGAGATGTAGGAGAACTTTTACGGAATGTGCATTCAGTGAATGGGTAGTGATAGAGTTAATCCTTGAAGAGAGAGCTCTTATACAATCTGTGATTCATAAAACAAAAAATTCAAATCATAATACAACAATCCAAAATAACCAAGTTCAATCTAATCAAAATTCTGAATCTGATGATGAAAATATAGATAGAAATTTGATAAATATTGAGCAATTTAACTACTTATCTGTTATTAATACATCAGGTGAAGACCAAGGCAATGGACAAGCTGAAGATCTATTACGGCAAGGAGGAGGCTCAGACAGTTATAGCAGAGAATCGGCAATATGGTGGTTCCCGTCAGAGATGGATCATGAAAATCAATCTAGAAGAATTCAATCAGAAGAGGAGTTACGAGAAGAAGAAGAAAGAGAAGAAATTGTTTTCAACAGTGTTAAAGGACTGATTTACCTGGATAATAATGAGTCAAATCTTCCACAAATTGATTTCTGCAATAGAGTGCCAATGGTGTTGCTTTCAAATCGACAATTTTCTTCTGTTCAAGGCGTTTCAACGGAGATGATCTCAAATCGACAAATCTCAGTGCATGGAGTCCCCACGGTGATGATTCCAAATCGAAACACCACTTCTGTGCAGTTGAATCAAAAGGAAGTTGAATCAAAAGGAGTCCCCACGGTGATGGACTCTTTACAGTTGAATCAAAAGGAAGCCACAGGAATTGGTTAAAGGCAAATGAATTGAATCCATTACAACTAGTGAGTTGTATCGGTATGCATTGGTACAGGATTAGAGAGGATGAAGAGGTACAAGAGCAAAAGAGGAGAAGAGATGAAAGGCGGTAAATAGCAAGGAAGAAAAAGAGTAATGCGGCGCCAGATGAGTGAGAAGTGTTTACTAGGAAAAAGGCGGTGTAACCTAGCTTATTTTCCGCCTCTTTACAACATTTCATTTTCCTAGAACTTTTTCCTATATTTCCTGAAGGTTTTGTTTATCCCAAGTTTTTGTGCTGGACAATAAAGAGTTTTAGATGTCTAGAAAAATATAGGAATATGTTGGGTATTATTTGATACTAAAATCCTTATTCATAAGGTAATTGTAAATTTCAGTTCAATTAATATATCAATAGAGCAATGATAGGTACACAAAAACCGACCACAAATTTGACACAAATACATAAGTTTGTGTCATTAATTGTATTATAAATCAAACATGAACTTATGTATTTGTGTCAAATTTGTGGTCGGTTTTTGTGTACCTATCATTACTCATATCAATAGATGTAGGACTTTAAATCTACTCTATTATTTTCAAAAAAAAAAAAAAAGATTTATTATGTTACAAACACAACGAGTTTTTAAGCTAGTTTGGAAATAACTTCATCTATTCAATGTTGAGTCGAGTTGAGTTGAGTTTTCGAACTAATTTTTCACCCAAAAAGAGGCCTCTCTCCAAAACTAAATAGCCAGTCTTATTCTCTTCCGACTGATCTGATACAGCTTGCACGAATCAGAGTTTCATCTGCTAGCAATATGGGCGTTTGTGATCTCAGCAAAAATATTAAAAGATGGTTACTATTGAGGTTCTCAAAATTACATGTACAAACAATGAGATACAATTGATGATCCTAATAGCTTGCATGAGACTCATTACGAATCTTGACTACATTGTTTAAGAAAGCCAAGCAAAAGAAAACTACCGAAATAATATTATAAAAATTCTTGCAAGGTAAGAAGGAAAACACATAAACATTTACATTGTTATAGTAAATATATTAAACTACAACACTATTTTCCGAAAATTTTGGGTGGGGCCAAGACACCCCAGCCTCTACGTAGATCCGTCCATGGACTTCTCCTATGTTAGCTCTAAAATATCTCAAAGTGATTATGATACGTGATAATCCAGTTAGTTGAGTGTTTAACAAAATAAAATCATACATCGGAGTAGGGATAGTCAAATGGTTCAGTTTATTTGGAAGCCAAACCGATCCGGTCAATTTCGATTTATTCGATTCGGTTGTTTGGTTTAACTGGTTCGGTTCGATTCGAAAATTCATATATTTCAGTTTATCGGTTTCGGTTCGGTTTAAAATTTTCCAGAACGGTTTGAACGGTTCAAACCGTATATGAACAAGAAATTTTTTGTTATTCTTTTCTTGCAAGTTACTATTGCTCTTGGTTTATGATGCACCAAAATATAAATTCTTCTTTCTATCAATTTAAAGATAAAGATAAAGTATATTTTTTCAATTGTACTCTTGATCTATTCAATTATCTTATCCTAATAAATGATATTTATTTTATTCATTGTGTTCTACGAGAAAATATTAAGTTTTACAGCTATTAACGCATGCGTGCAAAGAATGAGAGGAATTAATGTTCTAACAGTAAATTTTCATATCGAGTTTCATTTAAACGTTTCCCATTCGTATCACCTTTCATCATTTCATGTAATGAGTTATTTCTTCTTTTTCATAGATAAAAAAATACATTACTTGATACAATCTTATGCATATTACATGTCCTTGTGGCCCTAGAAATCCTTGACATATAAAAATGTGAAAAATCAACTCTCCCTCTTCTAGCCCAATTTAAAACACCGTTGCATAGCAAAAACTAACTTTTTCTTTGTTGTTTAGTGATTATGATTTTAAACTTATTTTATGTGGTATTTTTGGAGGGAGATTAAAAAGTTGATATTTTGATTTCAATTAATTTTATTGCTGACTCGCGTTGATAAGTTTAAGGGGAGTTCTATCATACACCCTTTTACAAGGGTATTTTGGGTATTTTAGCAATTAATTATATTTGTAAAATGGTGTATCATAAAATTTATTTTTTATGGAGATTTTTGTTTAAATGAACAACAAAAAATTCCAATTTAGTTAAACATTAATTGATAAATATATTTGATATCTTACCTTAAATATTAATAAATGGATAATTACTCCAAATACCCTTGAAAATGGATGTATGATAAGGAAAGGGGTGTATGATAGAAGCCCCCTAAGTTTAAACTCACTTTCGGTTCTTGTTTTCATTTTGTTTCTTTGTTGTATGGAATACGAAACTTGAATACGTACAACTAATTTTCGATGCGGTTTAACTAGATAAACCGAATAAAAAATCGGTTTATTCGGTTCGATTTTAGTTCGGTTTGAATTGACAAATCGGATCAGTTCGGTTTTAGATAAATTCGGTTCGGTTTAGTTCGTTTTTACCTAAACCGGTTCGGTTCGGTCCGAACCGACCGAATGCCCACTCTTATATTGGAGAGGTTATGAGTTCGAGTCTCATCAGCATCATAATAAAAATAATATAAATATCAATAACGACAATCGATCGCTTGTTATGTACCATTGAATAAAGAAAAAGACACATGATAATCCTAAGCATTGATTTTTTAGTGCGGAACACATTATGAATCGACATGACATTGCTCGTTGTGATGTTAGGTTCATGTTGTGTTCGAAATTTGACCAGGGGTGGATCGAGAAATGAATATTAAGGGGTGTATAAACTAATTAACTGCGAACATTTTAATTAGTAAATATAACTTAATATTTCGATCATAAAACGTGACACACAAAAATACATAACGTTACCAATCTATAATAAATGTTCAAAATATGCTAATATAACAAATATATAATTAAAACTAGCTATTTAGTTAAGACAAAAAGGGACATGTCTTGTTTGCATCACATCGAAATCATCTATAATTTAATCGGTCGAGAAAGTTTGGACAATCTCTTTTTTGATATAGACAAGCAAATAATTTCCTAAAAACACATCCTCCATTTTATTATGAAGTTTCGTCTTAAATATCTTCATTGCAGAAAAAGCACATTTTGTTGTCGTCGTTGAAACCGGCAATGTGAAAACAAGACGTAAAAGTCTATCGACCAAATAAAAGATTTTCGATTTTCAAATTCTAACTAGCGCTTGACATAAATTGGATATTGTAGATAAATTCCACAACTCGGGGTCAATCGACACATCAATTTCGTAATGTTGCAATTGGCACCTTAAAGAGTTATTTCATACTCATTAAAATCCATGGAGTAAAATATCTCGGCTAAGTTACATTGTCATTTATATTAAATTGTTGATGCAAATGTCTAGGGTTCAAAGCGGTACTTAAAATAAGAAGTTGAATAAGTTGTTCACCGAATTTATTATTAAGCTCTTGCACTATTTGGTCTATTGTGCCTATATATATCAACACGATAATGATGCTCAACCGTAACTCTATCTTTTACACGACGAGAACTAATTATATTCGAGTATAATTCATCCAAATCCAGAATTGGTATACTTTGGTCTTTGCAAAAAGATTGTACCATTTTTATGAGTTTAATCCACCCATTATTTCTCAAATCTAAAAGTAATGTTTTCGTTGTGCTTACCAAATATATAGCATTTAAAATATCTTGGCTCTTATCTTGAAATGTATCGCACAATGTATCGGTAATGCATATGATTTCTTCATGACATGAAGAATAAAAACAAATTCAAATGGTTTTAGTATTTTTAGAGAGAACCTTGCATTTATGCGAAAAGAATAATTGTCATCAGCGGCCATGCTTTCAAGAACACGGCAAGTCAGACCATATAATCCAATTAAACTACAAATGAATTACAAATGAGAATCCCACCTTGTTTCACCGGCTCGTTGTAGTGCACCGAGTTGATTGAGTCTGCTACCCGTTTGTAACTACAATTTCGATTAGATGTGCAATCTCTAACACTTGTTCTTCTTGTAACTCATCATGGCGTTTTGAGGAAGAAACAACTATGTTGATTGAAATTGAACAACTATAAACAAAAAAATTATGAATTTTACTCGTATAAGTTGAAATTAAACAATTACCACATTTACCCGCATTCATAATAAATGGCATGTGTTGAAAAAACATATGAATATTGGCCACTTCTCATGATGAAGCAATAAGTAGTCATTGTAATTGATGAGCCCAAATATGTACATAATATGCATAAGGATATTCATTCAAGATTAAATCTTGCAACCCATTCCACTCACCCCTCATATTACTCGCTCCATTACATCCTTGACCTTGAATATTTTCAATAGCAAGATTGTGGTGAGATAAAGTATTAAAAATACTTTCTTTTAAGGTTGTCGAAGTTGTATCTTCATATGAACTAAATCCAAAAAACGTTCTCTAACATATATATTTATATCCACAAATCTTAAAACAATTCTCATTTGCTCTTTTTACGATTCATCTCTAGATTCATCAACGATTAACAAAATTTTGCGCTACCAATTCCCTTGAATCGAGGATTGAACATTACTAGCAACACAACGCAATATTTGCTTTTGAATTGAAGGTGAGGTGTAAATTGCATTGTGCGGGACATTATTTAAAACAACTTTATTTACCTCTTCATTATATGATGCTAGAAGTTCCACCACTTCAAGAAAAATTGCCTCTATTTTTAGAATTCGATCTTTCATCGTATTCCTTAAAAGCACAAGATTGAAATGTTAGCCAACGAACGACATATATGGAAGTTGTAAGGTGCAGTCCACCATCTAACATTCTTTTTTTTTTTATGCTTCTCTATTACTTTTGAATATTTTTTGGTTGATCCTTCAAAACTCTCAAACATCCGAGCGAATAATTATGCACCGAATTATTATCTTTTCCAATATGGCATATAAATTCACAATCTTTTTCATTATTTTTTTTCCACGTGTTAAAACCATTTACCGTAAATGTATCGGACCCCGACTGTCCAATCGGTTTTTCTGAAAAAAGATTACATGAAATTTGCATTATGAATAAAATTATTTATTTGAACTAATCTCATAAGTAATTTGCACTTTTAACAACTAACAAAAAACAAAAATTTATCTATGAAAATTTATCCAAACTAGAATTTACCCTCGCTCCGCTTCGGAATATTTATTTATACTTTATCATATCATTTGTAACAAAATTTAAGTTATTATTTTAAAGCAATTAAAAATAGAAATGTTAATTATTGTTTTATAAATAAAAATGAATATAGATATTTTTTTGTTTTGATATTGACAAAATAATCGAAGTACTAATTGTGCGTAACTATTGCGTTTGATGTTTGCATTGATCAAATTAATATGTATGATATTAATGTAATCATGATATTTATGAATAATTAAATTAATATCATGATATTTAAATTGGATTAATATTTTATATTTATCTTATTGAATTCAAAATATTGTTATTTACCATTTACTCATAATATAGTTCTAAAAAATATATATTGTTAACGTGAAAAAAATTTTGTACATACTTATAAGTATTCGAATTTGATTTCTGTCTCTAACCATGTATATATTGACCAAAAGATATTTAGCTAGAGAGCACAATTTTACAATTTCAGATTTTTTAAAATAATATAACAATAATCAATCTTTCATTAAAAAAAAATGCTCATAAGCGGAATCGAAGCCGGCACCTGTAGGGTCGTGCGCAAGAATTTTTATCAACTGAGCTAGCACATGTTTCTGATATGTTTTATTCTTTAATATATTTATTAAGGTAGTGCTTGGTAAAAACTGTTTAGAAGCGGAATCGAACACGCGACATGCGGGCTCGCGCGCAGCAGTTAAACCAATTGTGCAAGAAAATGTGAGTGATAGATATATTTAATCTCTTGCCTAAATTACCTTATAATAGTTATCGGAAAAATATTTGGGAATTGGTGGTTTTGAATAAAAATATTTGGAGATTTTGAATAAAGTAAGAAGGTGGGAACCTGAGCAACTCACTCTTCGTTGGGTGGACACCAAACTTAGAGGCACAGAACCAGTCTACAGTCCCCTTCGACCGGCGCCCTTCTTTTCACTCTTCCATCTTGGTCCAGAAATGGAAACCTTCCCGTCCGCATCTATTCAAGTTCTCATTTTCTTTCTTTAATTGACTAAAATTAGCGATACAAGACAAGAACTCAGGGGCGCGCAGCGGGGACCCGAAGCCCTATTATATTTTTATTTTAGAATCTATTGTATCCCTTTTAGAGGATGCCGCCACTCGGACTCGAACCGAGATGCATTTACCACTGCTTCCTAAGAGCAGCGTGTCTACCAATTTCACCATGGTGGCTTGATCTCTTACTCGGTTTTGTCTTTTTTGCTTTTTTCCTCGGCTTTGGCTCTTTTGGCTGGTGAATCCATGAGATCTAGAAAGAACATATAATATCGATAAGGCCCTTCCTTATTAACTCCAGGGATGAGAAATTTATTAATCGGTAAAGATACATGAATCTGGTGTCCCGCCCATGAAAGAGACCCAAGTCCTAGTAATCCCGCTAAGTGATGATTCAACATAGATTCTACATCTTGGAACCAAACCAATTTTGGAGTGACTTTGTGATAATGGAACCAACCGGCAAAAAGCATTAACGAGGCAAAAACCAATGCACCAATCGCGGTTAGATATAATGCAACTGGGTTGCCCTTACCATGTTTTGCCACGTCGCATGTTAATCCTAGGCCGTTTTACCACAAAACAAAGTGGAAATTTTATTGTGCCCAGAGATTTCTCCGTCGAATTCTCTATATTTGAATGATCACACTTAATTATCATAATAATTTAAAAACATATCATTAATAATTAATTAATATTGATTTAAAGTATAACTTTTAAAGTATATCATTTGTTATATCAATACTATATTTAATTTTGTCGTACCAATTTTATTATATCAATGTACTATATTTAATTTTTGAGTTAATACATTATATTTTAATTGTAATGCATGTTACTACTTCTTAATCATATATCATTTTTATTCTCGACATATTATTTTTAATTCTCGTATATATATATATATATATATATATATATATATATATATATATATATATATATATATATATATATATATATATATATATATATATATATATATATATATATATATATATATATTTGTTGTACTATATTATTTTCTTTTTTAATATATTAAGTATAAGATGAGTACTAGAAATGCTAATCATATAACGTATTATATGGATAAGCTGCATAATTTAAATGTGCATTATTTTCATGAAAAATTAAACTTAAATATATTACCAAAACTAAATATGTGTCTTAAATATAATTTGATACATAAATATGATCATTTTACTTTGGGACACAAAATTTTAACGTATTCAATGCACCATTGAATATTTGTCTTTTCCAATTAGAGTGTGCACTATTTTTTCTTCTTCTTAAACTACTCAACATCCGGTTGTATTTCATGTTTCGAAAAATACCTTTTAAGATTGTACGGCTAGGATTACATCTATCAAAATGTTAATTGAAAATTTTGGCGTATGGAAGAATTTCTCAGATCTTTATACTAAGAATCTTTCTCAGGAATGGTAGGACTTGGCAAATAAAAAACTCAAAAAATCTGAAATGACAATTGCCATCAGTAAAAATGTTAGTATTAACTTATTATGATCTGTTTAGATATTTCGACAACCTGATTGTAATTAAAATAGGAAAGGAGTAATTTGTATCAACATAAAACTAGGGATGTCAATGGGTCGGGTTCGGGTCGGGTATAGCCTCACCCATACCCTTACCCGTCTTAATCGGATAATACCCGTACCCGACCCGCCAGCTAAACGGGTAATTTTTACCCGCCCCGTTTAGTACCCGCGGGTTTTCGGATTACCCACGGGAAATTTTACCCATATTTAAACATACACTTAACTTAAATTTGTTTGATTATTTCTTAAATAAAAATCAAACATTTCTTACATAATGATTTTGATGCAATTTTTTATTAAATATCAATCCGAAATGAAGAAGCAAGTATAAGAAAATCTTAAAATTCTAATCACAAGATTCCATCAGAAGCATTTATTTTCATCTAATGTTAAACTTAAACTCAAAATAATATTCTTATATTTAAAATTAGTCCTTTTAAACTTAGCAACTAGAGAAAAACGACATCTGAGAGAGAAAAATCGGCTGTAGAAGAGAGAGGGAAAGAAATAAAATTAGCGGCTAGGTTAAAAGAAGGTTTAAATACTAACATAATTAGGATAATTAAAAATCGGGTTCGGGTCGGGTTTACCCACGGGTCGGGTATGGCTTCACCCATACCCTACCCGTACCCGTGTCGGGTATTTTGTAATCGGGTAATACCCGACCCGCGGGTAGGCTTAATCGGGTATTACCCGACCCGTCCGGGTCGGATACCCGTCGGACATGGGTATTACCCAACCCATTGACATCCCTACATAAAACTTGTATTCTTGTCACTACGGGTGGGCATTCGGCGGAACCGAACCGAATCGAACCGAACCGAATAAAGCCAAACCGACTCAAACTGAACCGAACCGAACCGAACCAGATTCAAACCTAACCGAACCGAATAAAATTTGAACCGATTTAGAACCGAACTGATTAAACCGAATTCTTTTATTCGGTTTGTTCGGTTGAACCGAATAATAAGCTTTGTAATGATAAAATTCAAATCTTATTTAGCAAAAAAATAAAAAAATAAATCATATAAAATATAATTATGTTATTTCTAATTTTATAGCGTCAACAACGCCTTTTTCCATGGTAATCTCACTGAGACCGTCTTTGTTGATATTTACGTGTCTCCGTTTATGTGTTTCTCGGATCTCCTATGTTTGTTGATATCTTCGTAATTTCGTTTATATGATTTTTCAGTTCTTTGGCTATATATATGGATCTTCGTATTTCTAGTTCGGTATTGTTCTTTATATACATAGATTTCCGTGTCTTCAATTTTTTATTATTTCTTAATGTGTGCATCATGTTTTTGTGTCTTGTGTGTACATGTTTAACACATAATAATCAAGCATAACACATCAAACAATTCAACCATTAGTTCATGACTTTTTTCAAGTTCTTGTCGAAGTTTTTCATCGTATCGATATTTCGAAAGAAGAGAGGTAAGTTGAACTTACCAATTTATAATTTCTAACCTAACATTTCCTGAACGAGATAGATTATTTTCTTGAATTAATGTGCCAAGGCCCAAGTCCAATAAATCAATGACCCATTCTTTCTTCATTTCCCTTTCTAGATTTCCATTATAATTAATATACACTACATATCATCTATGTTGTAATATACACTACATATCATCTATGTTGCACGGGTATCGTATCCGATACGATACGGCAATACGGTATTTTTCAAAAAATCACGGATACGGATACGGCTATATAATTATTATTTTAATATATTTATATTGTATATAATTAATAAATAAATTAATAATATTTTTAAATTAAATATCATGACAATAAATCAAATCGATCAAACAATACAAGTATTATAAAAAGAGGATGGCTAAGATACTTAATTAAGTATCATGAGTTTGATACTTAAGATTTTTGGACCGTTATATTTGCTTTGAGATTTGTGCATTTAATTGTTAGCATAGACTAATATGGTAATCATTAATGATGAATATATATAGCATTAATGAACACAAATTTCAAAGCAAATTCAATGGTAAAAAAGTCCTAAGCACCGAATCGATGATACTTAATTGAGTATCTTAGCCATCCTCTTATAAAATATCATAAACTAGAAAAATACCCGCGCTTCGCTGCGGATATAATAATATAATTATATTCACTTTTTATTAAATAAAAATATAAGTATATTTAATTGTATTCTTACATTGAAAAGTCTTTTTAAAACAAAACATTTGAATATAAACAAATTAAAATCGTTGACAAGCATCATTAACAATATTGTTGTTACAATCATACAAAATAGAAATACAAATAATTAAATATTAGGGTCATTTATTATTTATTAATCCCATAGAAATAATTAAATAATTAAATATTAGGGCCATTTATTAATCCCATAAAAATATTATAACAAACTAATATTTTAAACCATATTAATCACTTCACAAAATTGTGTACTTATATGCATATTATTTCAGTTGGATTTCAAAAAAGTTCTATAATTAGTAAATTTAGAATTTATTTGTTATTTTCGCATATTATTTTATATTATTTCGCATATTATTTGAGACAATGTTGTTTAACTAATGAATTCAATTACAATTAGTTCCTTTTGGGTCAATTATTATTCTATATTAATGAAATAATATTTACCATTTCTTGATACATGTATGAGTGTGGACATGATTGATTAAGGAATTTGATACAACACGTCGGCTTTACGCAAATCACTACATGAACTATTACTCTACACCTATTCTTTATTTCAGTTGGATTTGATTACTTAGCTAGAATCTGGCCGAGTGAGATATTTAACACCTAAACATTAAAAATGTCAACTCAATTAACAACAATTATATAATAGTGTTATCATTCAAGAATATTATTGTACATAACCTAACAAAATTCAATGCATAAGTTATGCTCAAATTACATTTATTCCTTATAGAAATAACTATTACTGTACACCTAATCTTATTTTCAGAAATACCAATATGATCATTGACATCTAAACTTAAAATATGTTCAATTCAATAAACAAAGAATCCTACGATGTCATTAAATATATTATTGTTCACGATCCAAAAGCAATTAGCATTCATCATCAAATTACATATTCTTTAGAGAAACAATCTTAATTAACATTACAATGTAAATTTAATAGTATGTACACATAATAATCAAATATTATTTCATATAATTTATATTTACTCTTGCTTATATTCTTTTGGCAAAAACTTCGGAACAAACTGCCCTATAGGAAAACATTTTTTAGTTGCATTGTTTCAATGACATCCTGGATTTCATAGTTCTCCTTCGCTGCCATGTATGTATATATTTGCTTCCTGTTTTTTATATTTTGGTCCACTTTTCAAACATGATTATCTTCTTGTTCTCAGCACTTCTTAAAACAAATCATAGATAAAAAATGAAATTCCTAAAAAAAAAAAAATCATCGCAAATCAAAAACAGGAAGCAAATCAAAATTCATCGCAAATCAAAATTCATTGTATATTCAAAATAATCGGCCATATTAATACACTGAGACCAAATACTAATTACGTTAAGCCCAAGTAGCGACGAGCATACTCTACTGGTTTTGTTACTTGCTGATATTTACTGGGGCTATTACATACAATATTTGACTAATACTTTGGAAGTATTTTTCAAACTTATCTCTTTTGTTAGTGAGTTTGGATCACTATTTTATCAAAAAGAAGTATGGATCATTGTATGAATTATCATCTTTGTTTCGACCAGACCAAACAAGTACTTCTAGACATGCTAATTTGGTTATATCTCAGCCATAATTCACTGGTAAGCTAAATTCCATGTATTTTGCTAATGATATGTCTCCCATCGTTAATTCATAAACCTACGGGCTACGACAATACCTTCATAATCAACATTGTAAGTTCTTTGATGCAATATTCACATCAATTGAGATAAGCCAGTGTATATTGCTGCCCCCCTACTATTTATGAAATAGATAAATATATACATCACAATGCATACTTACCATTTTGTCATGCACATTGCATGATTCATGGATTCGTGCTTGCTAATTGCTAGCCTAGCTAGTTCATGCCAATTTTCTCATCCAATAAATTATTGTTTCCATATGTACTCTAAAGCTTCCCTATCCCTGACTGCATCCGAACAATAACTTATAAAACCCAAAAAAAAAATAATAATAATAATATTAACAGATTTGAAAAAATAAAAACATAACCTCTGAGAAAGAAATTTTGACAGTGAAAAAAAATATTAACCTTTGAGAGTAAGTTGAAATATTCACCACAGTGACAACAATTTCTTTTGACAATCTAATTACTTGCTCAAAACTTTCTAAAATTCGTCTCCAAATTTCTTAAGTTTGAATTTGAAAATCTAAATCATATGTTCTCATTTCCAAAACAATATGCTTATTGCTCGATATTTTCCTAAATTTCAGCTATTCCTTTTTCGTAATTCGAAAAACATGCCCAAGTTAAGTTGCTTCTAAAATTAAGATTTATCGATATAACAATTTATCAATTAACCATAAATTAAAATATTTAATTTGTACCTGAAATACAAATACAACATCAGGATCAAGAATACAACTGATTTGCAAATTCGAAAATTTTGGGGATGGAACTGAAGTTATCTCAGAAGCTTCACACAAACAGGAAATTATCTCAAGTGGCTTAAATTCTTCGTCGAAAAATACGATCATATTTAGGTCGTTATGATTTTCAATTATCTCAACTGATTTTCATTTTTCATATTATTTTACTAATATATAAATTTATGCATTGTAAATTTTTATAAAATATTTTGTGATTTTAGTGTTTATCAAATATATAGTTTAACAAATAAACAAAAATGCAAAACCCTAAATCATGAATTGAAAAGTAATACATGAGAAATGGTATAACACCTATGAATTGAGTTTGGTCTTTGAATATCGAAATATGAAAAAACTTCGTAGAGTAATTACATCGAACAACTTATCAGTTTTGCCTTCAAATTTATTGTGGCCTATTTTCTGAAATTGAAAAAAAATTATGTATGTTGCGTACCTGATGGTACCACTTGGGATCCTCGTCAGATAACTTCACACTGAAAACCTTGGAATGAAAGGGCAAAAGGCCGGCAGTGTAAAGATTCTTTCTGTCATTATAAGCTGGCAATCTCATTCCGAAATCGGATTATCTATAAAGCCGTACCAACTCACAATTCAACCTTCTACAATTCAGGTATTATACTCACCTAATAAACACATCAACAGATAAGTACGTCAACAAAAAACAAATCATTAAACGAAAAATACAAAAAAAAACTCACATCGTATTGGTTCAGATCTGTATCGGGAAGTTGGGCGAGAAAATGATTAACTTTGACCACGCATTTGGTACCGACAGTACCAAATCCATTTCTTTTCTGGAAAGAGATTTCTTTTGTAGAAAATGATTTACTTTTGAGGTTGCTGGTTATTCTTGTTCTGAAGAGATTTCTTCGAAATCATGTGCTTTTCTCCTTTCGAAGGATCCTTGCTTATATGAGGCATGTCTATAGAAACAAGAAGTAATTTCATCAAATATGAAGAAACTTTTTAGAATAATTTCATAGAACACCTTATCATCACAAGGTTTTGTCTTTAAATTTGCGAAATATGAAGAAACTTTTTAGAGTAATTTCATCGAGCACCTTATCATCACAAGTTTTTGCCTTTAAATTTATTATAGCCAATTTCTGAAAATGAAAAAAAGCTATGTATGAGACTTCATTAAATTGCAATTATTTATTCTTTGATCAATAATATATATTAAATTTTCATGATTCAAAATAAATTTCAAGACAATATTAAATTTGCTCTACTAAGAGGCTGCAAAAATTTGAGTAAAAGTTATACCTTGTTAACAAAGGAGAAGGCAATAGCGAGTATTGGACAGGAGCAAACATCCACAAGCGTCCAATTAATTGAAATTGTTTTAACAACCACTGATCTGATCGAAACAAGAGACTTTGCGGAACTATCCTCTGTTCAGCCAAGAAAGAAAAGGAACACAAAAGCCCCTCAGAAACTATCCTCCGAGGAAGTGCGATAAAAGAGAGGAGAAGGAGGATTCACGACCGAGAAGAGAAAGAGGAAAAAACCTGTGAGACGCACCCTTATGTATTGACCGATAATGTTCAGAGAGAGAAAGAAGGCCAATAAGCATCATTTCAGGAGGATCTGAGACTGAGGAGGCGCATTCTTTCTTCTGTAGGGGGGCAAGAGAGTAATGACTAATGAGTAGATCAGTGAGAAAGAGATGTAATGATTAATGAGTAGATACGATAGAAAGAGAGGTAACGATTCAATAGAGTTCACCGTGTATTTGGAGTCCGAGTTAAATATGTTTGGGTAAAAATCTGACGTGGCATAAGGATATTTGAGAAAAATATTTGTAAAATATTTTAGCAGGATTAATTTATTTTAGAAGTATCATAGAACTAATTTAGAAGTATCATATATAATTTATTTAAAAATATTATGGGCCAAAATATATAATGGGCCGAAGTATCATAAATGGAGTATCACAGCCGTACCCTGAACGTATCACAGTCGTTTCCTGCCGTATCCGCGCCGTATCCGAAAAAATAAATATTAAAATAATCGGATACGCCACGTGGCATATCCGAGCCATCGTACCCGTATCATCAGGATACTTCTGCATTTTTGAAGTATCCGCATAACATAGCCTATCATGGATCTGAGATCTCAAATAAAATATAACCAAACTAGTATGATGAGCTTGTAATTTATTTGTAAAGAATGTGGTAATATTGAGAAAAACCTGAGATCGAGAAAGCAAAAATGATGAGAGAAATGAGAGAGATAGAGATTAGGCAAGGAGGCGAGATGAGTGGGAGAAAAAACAATTAGAAAAAAAACAAGACTAGGGTAAAAGTGAGATTATTTTAGGAATAAATTTTGACTCGGAGATAACGTTCTCGAGGGAATTCATTAACAATTTGATCATTTACCTGTAAATCAGTATAATTTTTAGATCATGTCATTAAAAAGTATAAATTCATTAACAATTTGATTAACATAATAAATCAGTATAACCTTTTTGGTTCTTTTTTATTAAATTGGAGATGGTTCTTAGTCTCACGTCCATTATTTGGTGTAAAAATAGAATATTATTTGAACGAACGGACATGATATTTTTTCCGTTAACAATATACATATATATTTTTTAATGAACGGAAATATACTTTTTCCGTTCAATATTACTTGCTGTAAATAAAAATTGAATATGTGATATATGAATTGTTGTGATATGCACTCAACCACTTGATCCTATTAACAATATAACACATTGTCGCTCCTAATATAAAAATAAAATAAAATAAAGATCGACTTTTTTCAGTTATTTAGCTATTCATTCATGCCTACATTAAGATCCTCTAACCTTTTAAGCACACCTTTCAAAACCCTAATTTGGCTCAATTTGTACAAATCCAGTTTACTTTTCTAGAAGTCAAACTGATTTAATTATCTTCATGGATAATGTCGACTAATTTTCGAGCGAATGCGTTCCTCATGAAGGTTGCATAAATGTACTTTTATGGTTCTTTGATACAAATTACAAATTCCATAAATGAGAAATAGTTTAAAAACTATCTTGTAAATTAAACACCTGATTAGGGTTTTGATAAAACAATCTTGTTCTTCTAAAACTAGACTTATATATGATAAACCCCCTGAAGAATACACAATCACCTCCCTAAACCCACAAATCCATTGGTTGCGTAAAAAAAAGGAAAGAGAAAGATGAGAACTAAAAGGGAAAAAAACAATAATGGAGGAACCAAGATAGCAAGAATAGCTTCTAATTTTGTAAAATTGAACCCTCATGAACACAAACTTCTAAAAAGGTTAAATGGTGGAACCGGATCACATTCGTGGACGGATAAATCACAATCATATGATGATGATTCCTCCAAACTCAGCGATCCTTTCAATTTGCTTCCCGATGACGTGACGATTTTGATACTTGGCAAGGTCAGTGCCACTGCTTCATTGCCAGCCGATCTCATTAACGTCTTATTGGTGTAAGAACACATTATGTTTTTATTTTTCTAATTTAATTTCTCGATTTTAGGAATCGAGGTCTTTGATAAAAATTGATTCTTAGGTAGAAAATGCATAGTACTTACATTCTTGGCCGTAGTATAGCCATGGATTCCAATCTATAATTTACCAGTGTAGTTATTAAGAAAATCACAGTTTGTTAAATTTGTTAACTCTTTTGCTAGAAAATGCATAGTACTTACATTCTATTCTGATAAATAGGAACAAGAGGTTCAACATGTTGGGTCTCGATCGAGAAGTTTTGAAGAAGGCAACAGGAAAGTCTGTTTGGGTTCGGGCTAAAAATTGGTCCGAGTCGGCTCACCAATTCTTGGCCGCCTGTGCTGAAGTTGGCAATCTGGAAGCTTGTCATTTCCTAGGCATGGTAATTCGCAATCCTAAATTTCCTTCTATCCAAAAATAAAACTCTAATTCTCCATGTATAATTTCCGCTCTATTATTCATTCATAATTTCGACAAGTTTATTCAGGAAAATTAACTTTTGTACTCTTTTGATGCTCGCAGATCCACTTCTATTGCTTAGCAAATCATGCTAACGGTATCGAATTATTGAAAAAAGCCGCACAAGGATCCCACGCAGGAGCACTCTACGCATTAGCAATAATATACTTTAATGGGAGTGCAACTGGAAGCCTCGAAGGTGGGCTTCACAATCAGTGTGATTTCGACATGGCTGCTAGTCTGTGCATTAAATCTGCCAACCTCGGAAACCTCGATGCTCTTCGCGAGGTTGCTTATTGTTTGCAGAACGGGCTCGGACTCCCTTGTTCTCCCAATGTGGCTCTTCGCCTCCTTCTCAGGGCAAACAAACTCGAACATATTAAAACCAAGAATATGAGCGAGCCATGTCACATCCCGAAAAAGCGACGACTTAACGAAGACGGTCCTTTGCTGACGAACTATGGATTTTACGAGAAAATGGGTAAAGAAGTCCACGCAGCAAACAGGTTTATGGTTGAGTGGTGGTGGTTGGCCTGTGGAGGGGATAAAGGGGAAGATGGTTTGTACATGTGCTCGAATGTATTGTGCGGAAGGAGGGAGAGGAGGCCCGGAGGATTTAGAAGGTGCTCGAGGTGCGGTATAATGAAGTATTGCTCGCATGCGTGTCACGAGATGCATTGGATGATGGAGCATGGATCTTCTTGCATTGGACAAAATGTCCCGATGGAGTTTTTCTAAGAAATCATGCAAAATAATATGATATAGTTGTTGGGATTTGGGGATTTGTTTTATTAATTTGGATTAAGAAAATATGGGTTTTATTTTTTGGAGATCAATAACAAATAGTCAAATGCTATTAAAAAAGTCGATAACAAATACATCTAATGAAGTATCTGATACGTGTACTACGATAGTGATATGATGTGTATCAGATAGGGGTTATATATGGCAATTCTCAAACAAACAAAAATCGTGATGATACTTCAATCGATGAAAATTAATAAAATTAATTGAATTAATTTTTTATTAATTAGCATTCAAATCGATATTTAGTTGGATTGATTCAATTAAAAAATCTAATCAATCCAGTTAACCTCTTGATTATTTTATTTTTTTGAAAATAATAGAGTAGGCTCGGAGGTCCTACGTCTATTTTTTATATTATCAAATAATTATACAAGTGCTTTATAAGTAATTAATGGCACTAATGCCACTATACTTATTTTAGACTACTACAGGATTTTGTTATCTAGGATATTTAAAATTACAGGAATTTAAAAATCCTGGAACAACTAAACCTAATGGAATTAGGAAATCCTAAACCTAGATATATATAACTCTATCATTCTCTTCATTTCTCTCTCCTCCCAAATCCTGGCCGCCTCACTATCCTTCTTCTCCCCTCTCGAAGAAACAGAACTCGATTGCTTTTTCTTCAACATCTGAGTCTCTTCCTTCATCAATCTTCTCCTCTTTACAATGAATCTTGCTAGTTATCCCACACCTTCTCTTATAACCGAGGATCGTTCATATTGGCGAGAACTACTCGATTCATCCTGATTTTGCCGATTAGATCTGTTCTGTTGGAGATCTACTCGATTAGATGTTCGTCTCGTGCACACAGGATTGATATTTAATCCACAATCACCAGCTTCAACATTCGGGTACACAAATTCTCTTACTCTTTCAAAAATTTCTCTTTCCTGATCTTCTATTTGCCTTTCTTCTTCCTCTGTTCTCTCCCTGTTATCAACCTGAGTGTTTTCTGCTCTGAACCACCAGATTGAACAGAGGGTTTGGATCAGCTTGCATCATCTGATTAGAGCTTCTTCTTACTTCAGAATGATTGATTGCGGCTCCAGAAGCTAGCTCCTCCTCCTGCTCCTGCTCTAACCCTGTTGAATTAAGATCAAAATAGTTGTAAGTTTGTTCAATATTTGCATTATTATTAAATTCAAAATCCTCATCTGATTCAGAACTATTTTCAATTTGATTATTATTAATGTTTATTCCTAAATTATTATAATTAGATATATTTTGTGAATTTATTCTAGCTGCATCAAAAGTTGTTGCTGAGATGAAGACTATTTCCTGAAGAATAAGATCAATTACTTTCCCCTCTCTATACACACAATCAGTGAAGATTCTTCTACATCTCTCAAGCCAAATTTGGTATACGCAAATTGAGATAAGTATTTTAAAATCCATATTTTCTCTCTTATTTAATATTACTTTTAAAGGTTCAATATGTTCAATGAAAGATAATCCTAGCTTTAAATGTAATTTCCTCAAAACTCTATTTGTATACTGACATTCTATATATATATGTTTCACAGATTCCTCATTCATCTGGCATAAAGGACATCTGTTAGCAAAGTTCCATCCTCTCTTCATTAAATTATCAATTGTGAGGACCTTATTTTTAATACATAAATATAAAAAATTTTGTACTTTTTTAGGTATTTTTATTTTCCAAATATTTCTAAGTTCACTTTTAATAAATGGTCCACTAATAAGAAATTTATATGTATCTTTGCAGTTGTACTCTCCATCTTTACTCCACTGCCATTTGTAAACATCATTCTGGAATTGCCGTAGCATTGTGGAATTACAGATCTGTTCTAGTTGAATTAATTGCTCATTTGCCACTCTTGAAAGAGGTACATTAATTCCTAGACTCTGATATAGTGTAGTTTCATTTATTTTGTGCAAAAAATATGCAACTGTACCCTCTTTGTTCTCACTGAATGTATATAATTGTGAATATTTTTCTAAAATTGCATTACCACACCATCTCCCTTTCGAAAAGTTTACTCTAGTACCATTTCCTAAAATGATATTTATACTATGATTAAAAAAATCCATGTTTTTTAAAACATCATTCCAAAAATAGGAATTATTTTTCTTATAAGTATCTTCTATACTCCCATTTTCATGTATTTTCTCTACTAAATAATACCAACCAATTTTTCCTTCTGTAGTATAGTATAACCACAGCCACTTAATCAATAAAACATTATTAAATGTTTCCAAATCTAAAATTTCAAGTCCTCCTTTATCCTTAGGTTGGCAAATAGTCTTCCAATCAATTAAATTATATCCAATATTCTTAGATCCTTTCCATAAAAAAGACATTCTGACTTTGTCAATTTCGTTATAAACCCATTTGGGAAATTTAAATACATTAAAGTAATAGATAGGCATAGAAGTAAGAACTGAATTTATTAATATTAGTCTTACTGCCCTACTTATCATACCACCCTTCCAACCTTGTAGTTTATTAGTGATTTTTTCAATTAATGTCATATAATCTTCTCTTGAAGGTTTCTTATAATGCAATGGTAGTCCCAAGTAATTTAATGGTAATGTACCAATAGGACAGTTTAATTCACTTGACATTTTTTCCATATCTTCATTTTCAACATTTATTCCAATAATTTCTGACTTTAAGTAATTTATTTTTAAACCAGTCTCTTTACCAAAAATATCCAATATATTTTTTACCCTTTTTACATTATTTAATTTTGGTTTTAAAAATAGAATTGAATCATCAGCATAGTATAAACTTGTATATATATTATCCATTGGTCTTAAAATATATCTTTTATCACTAAGTCTTTCTATAAGTTTAGATAAAACATCCATAACCAATATAAATAGATATGTAGAAAGTGGATCTCCTTGCCTTAAACCTCTTTTAAGGTGTATATTTTTTCCTGGATTTCCATTTAGAATCACTTTTGTACATCCTTTTAAAACTGAATTTTCAATCCATTTTATCCATGTATCTCCAAATTGTCTTGCTTTTAACAGTTTTATTAAAAAATCCCAAGATACACTGTCAAAAGCTTTATGGATATCTAATTTTAAAACTAAAATAGGAATTTTTAATCTCTTTGATTTGCATAAAATTTCTCTTGCATATATATAATTTTCTGCAATATTTCTCCCTTTTATGAATCATAACTGATTTTTGTCAATCATTTTTTCAATATGTATACTCAATCTGTTAGTAAGTAATTTTGAAAATAATCTTTGCATACTACTAGTTAAACTTATTGGCCTAAAATCTCTTGGTTCCAATGCAATCTCTTTTTTGGTATTAAAGTAATATAAGAGCAATTAAAATGTGATAATCCAATATGCCCCTCTTTCTTGAATAACTCTAATATTTCATCCTTCAAAAAATTCCAAAATGTTTTATAAAATTTCCCATTATATCCATCAGGGCCAGGTGTCTTGTCTGATTTCCAATTTGTTATAATTATATTTAATTCTTCCATATTAAATTCTTGATCTAAATCAGTCAAAATATTATTATCATATCTATATAATATATTTAAATCAATACCTCCCAATTCTCCTTTCTCAGATTTTGTCTACCCTAATAAATTTCTATAAAATTTAAATAATATGTTAGATTTGTCCTTATGATTTCTAAACTCTATTCCTTGATCACCCTTAATCATTGCTATCATGGATTTTGACTTTTTAATAGTAGCATGAGTATGAAAAAACTTTGTATTTGCATCACCTAATTTTATCCAATTAAACTTTGACCTTTGCTTCCAATAAATGTGATTCAAATTAACAAGTTCTTCATACCTCTTTTTTGATTGATTTTTAATCCAATTTTCTACCAGTGATCAATTCCTTAATTCTCCATTATAATCTGCCCAGTCAATCACTTTCTTACAATTTGTCATTTGTATATTAATATTTCCTTGTTTTTCCTTTTGCCATAATCTCAATATTTTACCTAATGCATTTAATTTAGCATATAATTCCTCCAAAGTATCAGATTTGGCTGAAGAAAGGAAATTTTCAATAATATTTTTTGATTCAATGGAATATAGCCATTTATTCTCAAATCTAAAATCACCAAATATAGGATAATTTGTATTGGCTGTTAATATCAATGGGGTATGATCTGAACATATATTAGTGGTAGTTAATTGCTGTGAATTAGGAAATAATTGAATCCATTCCTTACTTAATAATATTCTGTCAATTCTAGCTTTAGTAATTGAATTTCCCCATGTATATTTTTTTCCTATAAGAGGAAGATCTATTAGTTCAAAATCATCTATAAGCTTTTTAAATTCTCTTGTACTCCTTTTATTATTATCCAATCCACTTCTATCTTCTCTTGAACATACAAGATTAAAATCTCCCATTAATAACCAAGGTAATTTAGAAATTGATCCAATATTAAAAATTTCCTTCATAAAATCTGACTTTAGGCTTCTATCTATTGGACCATATACTCCAGTTATATATAATATAGTTCCATCCCATTTTGTCTCCAATTTAATACATATGGAATACATATATTTTTCAGTAGATATTAGGTTAAAAATTTGAGGATTCCATGTAATTAAAATTCCACCTGAAGTTGCATTAGCTTTTAAATACTCATAATTATGTAAATCATTTCAACAAATTTCCTTAATTAATTCAGAATTTATACTTTCCAATTTTGTCTCTTGTAGACAACAAATATCTAATTTTTCTGAAAATATAGTATTATTTACCAAAATCCTTTTATTACTATTATTTAATCCTCTCACATTCCATGATAATATTCTAAGTTTTTTATAAATCATTTATTATTATATATCTTCCTTACTGGATTCTGGCATATTTCCAAGCATGCCCTTTATATTTGTAGATATTTCTTTTGTCAAATTGATTCCTTCTGCAGATAATATATCTATTATCTCTTCTTCCCTAAGAATTTTTTATTTTTCTGCCATATTCAATTCCTTTATTTGTACATTTTTAGTCTTTATTTTTTGTTTTTTAACTCTATCATTTTGTATTTCTTTAAACTTTACCAATTGAGCTTTTTCAATGGGGGATACAAAATGTCCATATTGTTTTCCTTGCAATCTTGTACTCCTTCTAAATTCATCCATTTTATTGCCCAATTTACTTATTTTATATTTTTCTTTTTCTTTTCCAATTGCAGGTAGTTTAGCTGTAATTTCTGGATTCAAGTTAGAGAAAGATGTTACTCTCTCTATCTGATCTTCTGCTCTCTCAATCTTCTCTTTATCTTTTAACATCATTTCTTTGATTATGGGTGAGTGTACTCAGCCAAAATCAGAAGAAACCTCATCCAAAGAATTGTAAGTCTCTATGTCTCTTGGCTGTAAAACCTGATATGTATCATCTGTTATCCTCTTCTCTTTTAATATGGATGAGTGTACTGACATTATGTCAGAAGGAACGTTATCCAAAACTAGCAAAGAAATTTCTGTCTCTGGTGATTTGAAGTTTTTACTCGAATCAGAATATTCAGAGTCAACAGAATCAGATTGATGATCTTGGTTAGGTTGATACATATGAGTTAATTGGATAAGGTTATCCTCCATTGGTTGGTTGATTTGGTTAACTGGAGAAGTTTCTGTCTCTATTGATTTAAAGTGTTTGCTCAAAACTGAATAATCAGTTTTAACATATTCAAACTGATGCTGTTGACAAGGTTGATTCACATGGGTTAATTGGATAAAATTATTTCCTATGAGCTGTTGGATTGGTGTTTGTGGAGCTTGTTCAGTAATTGTCTCAAGATTAATAATCTGATTATTTTCAATAGTTGGATTACTTGAGAATCTAATAGGAGAATCAAAATTTTTGCTATAAGGGCTGTCCAATGGAATAAATAATCCTTTTTTACCCATGATTATTTTAATAGATGTTTTCCTTTCTCCTCTTTTAATTGTTTTTCCTTCTCTATTTTGATGTTTTCCCCCCTCAAACCATGGTGTATCTTTAATACTAAACTGATACCAATTCTCTGGTATATGATATTTAAATATTAAATGAAATGTATTATTCATAATACAATTTTGATTTAGAATTCCTCCCCCTTTCCAAAACTCAGTGATGAAAGAATAATCTGAGAGTTTATTGATACTATTCAAATTGTTTGTCTTTGTAACTATGGGTACCAATGATCTCTCAATAATCTCCTCTCTCTCTCCAAAGCATCTGGTACCAGCAGAGGCTTCTTCACAATATTTTGTTGTATCTCTTTCTTTTTCCAAATTTTTATAATCCTCTTCTTTTTCTGCCATATTTTTGTAATTTTTGGTATCTTCTTAACAAACTGGTTAGTATTTATTTTTGATATTTTGCTATTATCATTTATTTTTGAAGCAATTTGATTTCCAGTTATGTTAACCTGATCTATGCATTTCCCGGGATTGTCCATTGTGATTGATTTACACTTTATCAAGGTATCTTCTAATTCTTTTATTCTTATATAATTTGGTATGATTATACTCTTAATGGATTTAATTGTTACTTTCAGTACTCTTATTGGATCTGCAATGAAGAATGTACCTATCTTGACTACTACTCCTAGATTAGCTAGCATGCTTAATAATATTTCAGGAGTGCAAAATCTCTGAGGTAAATCATACAATTCTAACTCTATTTCTTTTGCATTTGTGTTGAATTTGAATTTTTCTGAAAAATATGGAATTTCAGATGATGTTGTAGCTTTTATGTTAGAGTTTATAACTTCATTTTGTACATAATGATTTGGAGCTATTTTTTGAATATTTGAGTTTGAGAGAGAATTTATGTAACTATTGTTTTGTATTGATTTGGACATTCCATTATGGTTTTGTATTAATTTGGACATTCCATTGTTACTTTGATTTAACCTAGGAAATTCTTTGTCATAATCATTCTTATCAGATATATTTCCCCTAGGATATTCTTTGTATTAATTTGGACATTCCATTATTACTTCTCAATGTGACCATTATTTTTGCATCTATAGCATTTGATGGGTTTTCTACATTGAGATCTAATATGGGTAGTCGAAAGACATCTATAGCATTTGATTTTTTGGTATATTTGAATTTGCCCTAGAATTTTTTCTTTGAACTAATGTCCAATTTTGATTTTGTAAATTATTCATTTAATTAAATTGGGTTAGAAAACTTAGCCGAATTTAGAGACCCCCCCCCCCCCCCTTGAGTATTGCAACTTCCTGTTTCCTTCTCCTTGCTTGCTTCTTGACTCGAATCTGTCCCTTCACTACTAAAAAAAATGCAATTAGGGACAAACGTGTTTAGTCCCTAAAACACCGTCTGGAGTCGCTGTAGATCTTTAGGGACTATATTTAGTCGTTATGACTTTGTCATAACAGCCCCGACGCAGCAAATCAGGGTGACAAAAGTTTTTTTGTATTTAGTCCCAATAAGACACCTTTCTTGGGACAAAATTAATTTCCAATTTTTTCCCCCGTTTTCTGGGGTAGTCCCTGAAGATGAACTTTCAGTGTTGAGTTATGGTCGTGGAAAATATTGTTTATGAGACTAAATGTGGTTCCCAATTATTGTTGTTCTGTGACTAAACTTTGTTTCTGAATATTCACTTTATGGTACAAATGTTTGATTCTGAAGATATAATATATGTAGATAAATTTTGTCTCTGTTATGTTGTTTCTGTGACTATATGTTGTCTACAAATATAATATTAATGTGGCAAATATTAGTCCTTGAATGTACTCTTTTGTAAATGATATTGGTGTCTGAATGATTCTTCTTGTGACAAAATTTAATTCCTGAATATTGTACTACTGTGACAAAACTCTTTTAGTCCCTCAAAACATATATTATAATATTATATTAATTAATAAAATATGAAAATTAAATTTTGGCCATTTAAATAAAACAAAAAATATCTTCAAAAAACACATAATCATTTCATTATAATCATTTCATTATTACAACACTAAAGTACTAGAAAAAAAAAACACACCCCATAATGTCAAAGTAACAAAATACAAAATCTTCAACATTACTATCTTGATCTTCATCATCTCATTCAATAAACTTCTCGAGATTCACCATCTTCATCCACAAGTTCTATAAGCTTCTCGAGATTCACCGTCCATACATTCAGCACGACATTACTATCCTTCTCGGTCAGGAAGGAAATGACTCCCATTGGACTGTCTATTTTCGCTATCAACGCTTTCTATACAACCATCTCCGACAAATACTTCTTCATGTCCTAATATATGAATATAGCACAAGAAATCTCGTACTGATTCGAATTGTCCATAGCCAAGTTTGTCTCCATTAAATTATCGAATCTTAAAGGAGATATTTCTCGTGAATGCTGAAGTTCTAGAAATAATGTAAAAACAAGAGAGTTAATTACGATAAGTGATCGAAACAAGAAAAATTACTTCCATAACCTTCGAAAAAATGAAATAAATTCATCTTAAATACGACCCCCCCCCCCCCCCCCCCCCAGAATTTTAAACAAAAGATTTTCGTCTGAAATACGACACCCCAGAATAATCCCTCATAATTTGAAACAAAATAAGTACCTGAGTGAATTGGTTGAATCCATTAAATTGAGAGAAATAGACATCAAAGGAAACACCATGCGAGGAAGTCATTAGTAAGCTCCTATCGGTCCTAGGCATCCAACTCGCCGTGTTTCGCCACATCCAACTCCACTCGAGGCATCGTATGCACCTCCTATCATGTCATTAAGTAAGAAATTAATTAAAGCTACACATTTATAACTTGAAATAAGAAAAATGCTCCAAGAGAATACTCTGCCAACGAACTTGAAATAAGAAAAATGCTCCAAGCGAATACTTACCAATCTGCAAAAATTAGAGGGATAATTTTGTAATTATTTACAAAAATAAAGGGGTCTTATGAAATTTTGTATATTATATATAATAATACCTGAATGCCACGAGCTCGGTTTTCTTGATGCAAATATTTTTAAACATTGAAGTGCACTCGAGCCTTTATACATCACGGCTACATGAATAAAAAAAAGTAAAATTACAAAAAGGTCCTTGTAATTCTCCAAAATTAAAACAACATACATGACATTTCGATGACCACAAAGTAAATTCTCTTCACATCCAATCCCCATTCGTAGAAGGTAAAAGAATACTCAAGATGCTCAAATCACCCTTAATCCTAATTTTCCTACATTTTCACAAATCACCCCTAATCTTTAGGGAAATCATCCCTGATTCATCACAATGATTCTCAAATAACGACGAATTCAGCTTATTAATACAATCTGAGTTCTCTTTTTAAAGTCTGCCCAAAAAAAGTTACCAATTATACACGTAATAAACAAATAAGAATTAAAAGATTACTAAAGAGTCGAAAAATTTACCTTCCAACTTCAATATGCCGATCCAGAAGTATTTACATGAAAGATCCTCGGTATCCCCTTCGACAACGGTGCATTCCTTGAATGGCTTATTTCCTCTCGATTGGTAACCTCATGTGGCAATTGGTCCAAAATCGTCACAATCCCCAAAGTGGTAATGACTCTTGTAACCCTAATTTTATTTATTTATTTATTTCCACTATTGCCAAATTAAAAAAAAAAGAGTATTCAATTTCATTCACTAATTAAAATTCTTGTATTTTTGACTCATGCAATTGGTAAAATTGGTAAATTAACAGATGGCAAATATACACACATACCATACAGAGATTCCAAACTAACTCGTTTGCTCCAGTCTTCTCTAAGCACACATGGGCGCATACTACTATTATATTATATTATATTATCTCTTGGTCTATTATATTCTATTATACTATACTAGTTTATATTTTATTTGAAATATATAACTTTTTTAATTATATTCTCATAGCCACAATATTCTTTTAAATTATACAATTATTTTTGATATGCTATGTACATTTAATTGAAGCAATTTCTAATTTGTTCCTCTTTCTTTTCTTTATCAGCTACATTATTCTAGTTTCATAAATAAACATCCCCATAAAAAAGTCTGTAAATAGTTTTTTTCATTGAGACACATTTATGATTTACTGAATGATTTAATTTTGAAGTGATTTATAATATCTAATGTTACAAATATGACACAACAAATTACATTAAATTCCTTACAAAACTTTTACTTTCGAAAACTTATTAAAGAAAATAAGAATTCAGACATAAATCGAGAAACGGGTCAATGCTTTCCATTGATCTCCATAAATTTTTACTTTCGAAATTTTAAAATTAAAATTAAACGAAATAGTTAATACAGTGAGGGAAATGCTCGTACGAGACTCTTCAGAATACTAGTCTTAAAATCTCCATTATTTTTGAAGAATATAATTAAATGCATTTTTTAATTTTTTTCTTTTTTCTTTTTTTTTTTTTGCGTGGGACATCTAATTATTTTTTCATTAAATTAAGAATGTAAATATTATCACATATATCCCAATTGATATTCAATCTAAATAAATATGACATCATCATATCACAGGGACATGTATTAAAAAAATATACATATGACATTTCAAAATTTTAATTATGAAATTTTATTTATAATAAACATACAATATTTAAATTAGGAAAAAATGTATTGATTCAAAAAAAATTATTTTCGAAAAATAAATAATAATTAATTCATTTTTTAAAAACCAAAAATAATCCATTTAAAAAAAAAAAAAAAAAAACCAATCCATTATTTTTTAAAAATAGAATTAAATGATTTTTTTTTTTTTGCATGGGACATATAATTATTTTTTCTTTAAATTTAGAATGTAAATATTATCACATATAATCCAATTGATATTCAATGTCATTCAAATAAATATGACATCATCATATCACATGGACACATATTACAAAAATATACGCATGACATTTCAAATTTTTAATTATGAAAATTTTATTTATAGTAAACATAAAATATTGAAATTAGGAAAAGAAAATGTATTCATTCAAAAAAATATTTTCGAAAAATAAATAATAATTAATGCATTTTTTTAGAAACAAAAAATAATTCATTTTTTTTAAAATAAATATTAATCCATTATTTTTGAAGAATAGAGTCAAATATATATATATATTTTTTTTTCACAGTGGGCATATAAATATTTTTTCATTAAGTTTAGAATAGTGGAGGAAACTTTCCTTCCTTATTAAATGGGAAATTTCGCCTCTAATTTTTTCATTCTGTACTTGCCAAAATAGTGGAGGGAACTTTCCCGCTCTAGGTATACACAGTACAAAACCATCCTTTAATTCATATAATTACACTGAATTGAAAAAAATATATAACTAAATTCCATTACTCACCAAATCACCATTAAATTAATCCCCTCTCTCTCTCTCTCTCTCTCTCTGGGAAAACCTAATCTACCGCCGGTTTGTGAGATGGTGGCGCAATTTGATCCTCTCGTTCTCTCTCGCTCCAAGAGATTTGGCGCTGCGATTTATGTACTCCATCTCGCCTTGTTCGCTCATCTGGAGAATTGGCGCTGCGATATCGGTACTCAATCTTTTCTTCTTTGATCATTTGTCGTAATTTCTGTCAGTGATGGCTGCAATGTCTCTCGGGAAGGATGATATTGGGGTTATGAGTATTTCATAAAGTTTTATCGTTCTCTCATAAAATTGCTCATTACTATGCTCCAATTAGTATCTACGTATATTGCTTGTATGCAGGTTGTCTATTTGATGATTAGTAGAATTATTTTCCATTTTTATCTTCTTTGAATTTGATTAAGATTCGGCGCTGTGATTTAGAGATTGCTGATATATATATGCTTTCTAATCAGACTTTTAGGGTTTGCGAATATATTCTTTCTAATCAGGCTTTTGTGATGAGAAGGCCTGTAAATATTTGAATGTATGATATGTTGATTTTGTTTGCTAATATACCTTTTTTGAATATAATGTTCTATTCTAGGTGGCAGGAGATAAATTGCGTGTTTAAAATCTTTACTTGATTCAGCTGATTCGGAGCTGAAAAATGAGGTTGGTTTGGAGATCTTGGCGACAATTGGTACTGGACACGGTAAAATCAGGTATTTTCATGTTTTCTTCAAAACCAAACGATTTATTGGATCGAAACCAATTACTCATAAATCGATTTAATTTCCCTTTAGGTGTTGTTATTATTAAGATTCGAGAAAAACTCGTTGAGATTCGAGAATTCAAAGCCAGGTATTATTATGTGTAATTTTTCAGTTTAGACCTTGGTATTAATACAAATTGGTTTTTGCGAGCAGTGATAGAGGTTACGAGACAGTGATGAAGAATCGTGAAGCAGATTTAGAAACTTTTGAGGCTCTAATTCAAGCGGATGATCGTGTGAAATCACTGAAATGGGCTCTTTTTTTTGCTTATTGGCTTTTCTTCTTTATGTTTTTGCATATTGACTTTTTTGGTTGAATGATGTAAATTTAAACTAATTCCAGGGTCTATTTCGTAAAATGCTGCAATTCCCTCATTTGAAGCAATCGAATTGGATCACTTGATCTTACTAATGATGCCAAAGAGTATTTCGATACGAGAAGAGTCGTGTGATCGGTTGGAATTAACCATGAAGAAGAGGTTACTTATTTATTTAATAGTTACTGGGGAATTTTTCATATTGATCCCTGCAAAATCTCAAAATTATTGATTTTTTTTTTTGGTTTTCCAGGAATGGCTTTAATTACGTACTATGAAATAAACTGAATTAAATTGTAATTATCATATTCTTTTCAGGATGAGAATAGTCGCAGACTCACAGTTAAAAAGAAAATGGGAAGAAAGCAACAAGCTCAGATCCACAAGATACATAAATTGCTAAATTGTTGCACATATGTAATCAATAAATTATTAATATATCATGGAATTTCAGGGATTGTAGGGATTGTTTTGCTAAGTTTAGTATTTTAGGGACTTGTATTGAAATATTTGGTAGTAAAGGACTTATTGAAATATTTGTAAATACTTAGTATTGAAATATTTGGTAGTAAGGGACTAATTTGTAAATACTTGGTAGTAAGGGACTTATTGACATATTTGTAAATATTTAGTACTGAAATATTTTCTGTGTTTTAGTAATTCGGGGACTTGTGTAGTTGTGTTGATGAATCAGGTAACTTTTTTTAGATTAATACTCCTACATATTATGCAATTCTAATTTCAAAATGTTATGTTTATTTATTTCAAATAGGTCCAAAAAGTTTGAGGAACTAGGAAAGGAAGACGAAACATTGGCAGCGGAACTTACAATTTTTTAGGAAATGTTAACTATCATGGTTTAGATGGAATCATGGATGTTTTTTCTCGTTAAGGTTAATTTAATTTTAATCATATTTTAATATTTAATTTTGTAATGGTTAATGAATATTTTGCATAATAATAATTGGATTTAGTATTAAATGAAATGGAAATTTATATTTTGGTATAAATTAGAATTATATAAATGCCGGCAATCGAATGTTGTCGATTTCTATTATTGTATTGACGACATTAATAAATGTTGTCGATTTCTATTATTAATATTTGTAAAATTAATTATGATTAATATTAAATTAATTTATTGGACTCACGATGTAAGGATAAAATATTAACGACTACACATTGTCTCCAAACCAATGGCGATCAAAATCTTATTTTAGAGACGGACTACGCCGGTCTCTAAAATATTTCTTGTTGAATTGAATTAGGACTTGACTAAATTAATTATAATTTCTTCCTAAAAATTAATATTTGTCAAATTAATTATGATTAGTATTAAATTAATTTATTGGACTCACGATGTTAGGACAAAATATTAACGACTACATATTGTCTCCAAACCAATGGCGACCAAAATCTTATTTTAGAGACGGACTACGCCGGTCCCTAAACTATTTTTTGTTGAATTGAATTAAGACTTGTCTAAATTAATTATAATAGTATAAAATTAATGTATGACTTTATATATATCACGCAAGGCATTCATATAATTCACAACAATCAACGGCCAACTTTCGTCCCAATTATTTTTCATTTTCTAAGTAACCTACTTTGAGACTATTGTTTGTCACAAAATGTACGGACTTAAAATCTTAATCTTCTTCAGTGACAACTGTAGTGCCAAAACAAAATCTTTGTCCCAAGAAATGATACTGTTTTGGGACAAAGCAAAATGTGCTCCTAATAACCAACATACAGAGACTAAATATACGTAGTCGCTAGGATTTTCGAAGCTAATGAGACTTTTTGTAGTAGTGCTTCAACCAATACTCAGAAATTACTTCTATCACTTGATGCTTAATTAGATGAAGAGCTTAGCCCCTTTTCAACAAGGGGCCTCTATACTCTTTTCCCCAATTAAGGCATCTCATGAATTAATGTAAACGGAGCCTGTAGAGAACCGGAGAGAATCACCGATAGAGTTGCCCTCTCAAGAATCGCCTCTCTCAAGAATCCTAACCTCTTGATTAATGCATCAAGTATATTTTTTCTTGTTCACGAATCACGATGACATAGTATACTTATCCTATAAGATAAGCAGTATTCCAATATGTTATATATTCAGCCCCGGATGAGGTGGCATTATCTTCCTTAACAATCAAATATTCATATATTGTTTTCCTAAATATAAATCTTGAATTAAAAAAAAAACAGCATTCAAAACACTGTTGTTTTCTTCCAATTAAATTAAAAAAATAATAACAACACACTTCCTAATATATTACAATCTAAAAATTCGTATTTACTTATTTTCGTACTAATACATTTTATAACCAGTTTTCTTAATTCTCAGAGTGTCAAATCATCATTAATAATTAATCCTACTATTTTGGTTTAATTATTTTATTTACCGGCATTATAATATGTATAATGCTACTCCCCTTGCCTGATGAGGACACGTGGCAAGGGGTATTTTTTGTTTTTACCGCTATTTTTTTTTAATTTATATTTTGGCCCTTTTTTATTTACATTTTGGTCCTATTTTATTTATATTTTGGTCCTTTTTTAAATTTACATTTGGGTCCTTTTTTATTTATATTTTGGTCCTTTTTACATTTTGATCTTTTTTTTCCTATTTTACATTTTGGTCCTTTTTTACATTTCGATCTTTTTTTGCTATTTTACATACATATTAAAATTTGCGAATATGTTCTGATTATATTAATCGATTTTAGAAATATCTGAACAAATGTTATTTATACAAATTATATCAGACAATAATATTCGTGATAGACTAATTTCATGAACCTTATGCATATATTGACATCATGATATTTGCAAATATGTCATGATTAGATTAATTTAGTTCAAACGCACGCGCGTTAATTCGCACACGCGTTAATTCTATTTAAATAATTACATAAAAAACACCCCGCGCAATTGCGCTGGCATAAAGCTAGTTAACCAAAAAGTCACTATAATGTAAAGACTCTCATACGGAACAAACCAGTCTAGAGCTCCAGAACTTTGATTTGTACATGATTTCTCATTTTCAGCCCTCCAAATTTTAATATTCTCAAACGAGTACTTAAATTTTTTTTATGGTTTTTAAAAATGCAGATGTTTCGAGCATATAAAGGAAATGATTCAGAAACAAGATCCCATTGTTAATGTCCTTCGAATCCTCATTTTATTTTCTCTCACTAATTCTAGTCTACCAAAAAACATTTCGATTATTTAAGGTATATTTATTTACCTTCTTCAAAGGTAACGAAGAGGGATTATTTATCGAGTGAAATGTGGGACTTGCTTCAGTCTTAAAGGATTTGATCTCAATCGAATCAAACCGACTTGGAAAAAATTATTTATACTAAAGGGCCTACTTGTGAAAATGGGAATAATGTTAGTCTTGTTGGGATTTTTGGGATATATTTGTTGATGTAGATATTGAAGAATATTTGTGGAGACAATTTTTGGGGATAGATAACAAAAATAATTTCAAGCAACCACAATCACCCACAATCAAAAGATTCCACGGAGAGAGAGAGTTTTGACACAAATCTTTTTTATTATTATATTTTTTCTCTAATTCATTAACGATTAAGTACATCATATTTATACTATTCAATACACATCTTCTAAATGCATCCTTTCAAACATACATCATAATCTATCTAATTTCTAGATATTTCTATTTAAATAGACACATATTTATGTCAAGATACATCCCCTAATTTAATATGCATCCATCGTATTATCACACCTAATTAATTATTAAAATCCTGCCCCAAATTATTAATAATAATATTAATTAATATATTAAAAACATTAATTTTAATACTCTCCCTTAATGTTTTTCCTCGTCTTCGTGATGCTCTAAAAAATATTTTCATCACCGTCTTGTTCTTCGGCATAATTTGCTTGTTCGTCGTGATTGAGTTTAAATCGGCAATCCTTTTTAAGATGACCAAATTTCTTGCAATTATCGCATTGAGGCTTCCCTTTGTACCAACAATCTTTGTCGACATGAGAATATTTTTGGCAAAATTTACACGGGATTTTCTTGGACATAGTAATCTTTGATTGAAACGCGCTTTCAATTGATTGTTTGGTATCCCTATTTAGTCGTTGCTCGTGTCTTTCCAAAGAACCTATCAAATCATGCACACTAAGTGTCGAAAGATCTTTCGTTTCTTCAATAATTGAGGCTATGTTGTCGTACTTTTGCGATAGGCTAATTAGGATTTTTTTCACAAACCGATTTATCGGTTAATTCTTCGCCGCTACTCTTAATTCGATTCACCACCTCCATTATATTAGAAAAATAATCTTTAAGACTATCATTCTCCTTCATCCTTAAATTTTGAAATTCTCTCTTAAGCGTTAAGAGTTTTATCATTCGCAATTTTTCGTTTCCTTGAAATTCCTTTTGTAGAATTTCCCACGCTTCTTTTGATTTTTTCGCTCCAATTATTCTCGGAAATAATTTATCCGATATTGCTTGTTGGATCAAGTATAACGCTTTTGCGTCTCTCTTTTTATTTGTTTTCCCGGCTTCGGAAGTTTCTTCTTCTTTTGTCGTTTGTACTCCATCTTCTACTATTTCTCATAGATCTTGCGAGATCAAAAGAGTCTTCATCTTTATACTCTAAGAATCATAATTTTCGCTGTCGAAAATAAGTTGTGAAGTTCGTGGGAGCCCAAATACACCTTCTCCAGTTGTCATGGTGATCTCCTTCTCCGACTTCTACTAAACTCGTTAGATTGGAAATGAGTTGTGAAGTTCGCGTGAGCCCAAGTATGTAACCTTCTTGGTTGTCTTGGTGACTCCTTCTTCGACTTTTACTAAACTCGATAACCGTCGATTTTCGATAACCGCCGCTTTCAATAACCGTCGCTTGATAACCGTCGCCTTCGATAACCGTCGCTCTGATGCCAATTTGTTGGGATTTTTGGGATATATTTGTTGATGTAGATATTGAAGAATATTTGTGGAGACAATTTTTGGGGATAGATAACAAAAATAATTTCAAGCAACCACAATCACCCACAATCAAAAGATTCCACGGAGAGAGAGAGTATTGACAAAAGTCTTTTTTATTATTATATTTTTTCTCTAATTCATTCACGATACAGTACATCGTATTTATACTATTCAATACACATCTTCTAAACGCATCCTTTCAAACATACATCATAATCTATCTAATTTCTAGATACTTCTATTTAAATAGACACATATTTATGTCAAGATACATCCCTAATTTAATATGCATCCATCATATTTTCACACCTAATTAATTATTAAAATCCTGTCCCAAATTATTAATAATAATATTAATTAATATATTAAAAACATTAATTTTAATAAGTCTTAAGGGTGTTTTTGTAAATTGTCCATTTATTAATATTAGTAGATTATATTTTATTTTTTGTTTATATTTTGGTGGAACATGGTATTATGAAATAACAATTGAACAAATGTTGGTACCATATTTCTATTTTTATGTTTTTTCTTTATCAATTTATAAAATAAATATATTCATCTGTATTTTTTTATTAACGATGCAGAGGCAGTTGCACTGGAGAGTCCATTATTGTCCAGGTTAGTAATTTTTTAAATTTAGGTATATTTAACGGGGTTTTTTTTTTGCAAATTTGTCATTCAATTTCAACATGCCAATTGTTTTTACATTCATTTTTCAGTGAAAAATCGATGAACCAATTGCTTCCAATGAAGGACTAAAAGAACCAAATCTCATCTCTGATACGAAAACCAAATTGATTTTATTAATTTACATTTGTTTCCAACTAAAAAAGTACATTACTATATTCCTTTTAAATACTTGAATTTTTTTAGCTTTTTGAGTTAACCCATTTATAAGAAAAAGTACGAGAATGTTTGTATAAATTTAACAGTATCTAATGGAAGCATTGTCCCCAATTCAGTTAAGAGGACTCGGCTGATGTAAGATATTTATTTTTTATTCATTTGTTTCAACACTTGAACTTGAATATTGATTTTTAATTTTCATTCATTATTTTATTTTATTTTGGTTAATAGATGCTCACAGTACATTATTATACTTCTCTTTCATGGTTCTGATTTACTATGGAATCTCACGAGAACTTTATATACCAATTCTTCAATCTTAAGGTGTTAGTAAATATTAATTAAATCTTTAATATCATAGTTTTAGATTTTAAGGGGTATATATGATAATTTTATATTTTTGAGAGGCATGCTTGTTAATTTCAGATTTTTTGGGGTATATATAGGGATGTAAACGGTTCGGATCCGGTTCGGATAGTGGTCGTACCAGATCCGTATCCATATTTTTTCGGATACGGATAATCGGATCCGGAATTACTCGGATCCTGATACGGTTCGGATATTAAACGGATACGGATACGGTTCGGATATTGTCGGATACGAATACGGATACGGATTCTTTTCGGATATTAAAACGGATACTATGATGATCATGTGTTTTATATTATTAATTTGAAAACTCAAGTCTTGATTATTTTGTAATTTTAAATTATTAAAAAAAAAAAATTATAAACATTAACTTTTGCTCTAAAAATCGTAGTAATTCTTTTTTTCTAATAATTATTTTGAACTTTCAAAATAGAATATATCATAAAGTATGTCAAATATGTGCACAGAGACAATTCAATGCAAAAAAATTGTATATATGACACAAAGAACAATACAAATTTGTCCATTAAATGTGTGTTAAGCTATCTTGCACGGATGCGAATACGATTATACGACAATTTTAAAAATTCGCTATTCGTGTATATATGATTAATTTACTCTACTAAATAATTTGAATATTAAAAATATAATACGTCATAAATGAATTCAAACATATATGCCACAAAATTATCTTAGTTGTATAATATAATACAATTAGTTTCCCAGAAAAAGCCCAAATCCCATCGGAAAAGAAAAGCACAATAATACCGGAGCACCAATAGTAATTAGTCCCACCCTTGTTATTTTGTTATCCCCATCCATAATTCTGCCTACAAATTAAAGGGTCAAATAAGCTATCGAATACTGGCCTCCTTTACGGTTGTATCCTGTGTGGGATGGGTCTGTACATTTTTTGAACGTATGGGGGCATGAAATTAATGTGAAAGGTTATTAATTCTTTATATGAAAACGGGTATCCGTTTGTCATTTAAATCCGGATCTGGGTATTATCCGGATTTGGATTCGGATCCGACTGATAATTGCTGTCCTGAATCCGGATTCGGATCCGAGAAAATGGATACGGGTCGGAACCGGATCCGTTCGGATCCGGATATTTTTATTCGGATTCGGATATTTTGTCGGATACGGTTTGGGTCGGTTCGGATAATATCCGACCCATTTACATCCCCCGTATATATCATAGTTTAAGTCTTTATAGGTGTATACATGATAATTCAGGTTTTGTAGCAGTATACATGGTAATTTGAAATTTTATAAGCACATACATGATAATTTCAGATTTTAAAAATTTTCATATTTTTTTTTTGAGGTGGTCGGCAGTAGCCTTCCGAGATGAAATTTAATAAATATAAAAAGCGTTATTTACAAAAAATATTTCCAATAACGAGAAAAAAATAAGAGATTCTATTCTGATCTAACTTCCTTATAGCCTGAGTTCTGAGTAGTAGGAGGTCCAAGCATCCGCATTCGCCACCGCTCTTTGACTGATTAGTCGTACGTCCACCTCCTTGTCATTGAGGATTTTGTCGTTTCGAGACTTCCATATGTTCCAAAGAGTAGCCAACCACAACGAGTTCCAATATTTTTTATTGAGTTCATGCATTAGGGATCCGTTTTTGGTCCAAAACGTGACTTGGTTTGACGCCCACTCAGGTGATCTGATTTGACTGGGCCAGGAACCTTCTCCAAATTTGTACTGATGTCGATGAAAGAAAATATGGCTTAAGAATTAACTTAGAAGAATTTATATAAATAGGCAATTCTGCAGTCAGAATTAGGTTCGTTCGAACGAACTATATAAGTGCGTTCGAACAGACATATTCGTGACAATCAGATTAGGGTTAGTTCGAACGAACTATTTAGGTGTGTTCGAACGAACCCGCGTTCGAACGGACATATTCGTGACAGTCAGATTAGGGTTAGTTCGAACGAACTATTTAGGTGTGTTCGAACGAACTGGGTTCGTTCGAACGAACCATTTAGGTGCGTTCGAACTGACTTAATTTCTATATATATAAAATTCTGATTTCGTTTTTGACCTAAGTTTTTCTAGGGTTTTGAGCCGTCTTTCCTCTCTCTTCTTCGACAGAAATTCCAGATTAGATCTGGGCTAAATTGAGAGGGAGAATTGAGCAAAGAATTTGAGAGATTCAATCGTAACGTCGACTAGAACGGCGTTGGCGATTTCCGATCGGTCGAAATCAAGGTGGACACGAGTAGAGGGACTGCACGAGCATTCCTTGGAGAAGGTTCAGGAATTTGGAGAAGTAATCGACACGTACTAACTTGTACGAGGTAATTATCTCCAACTCTTCCTTTTTGGGTGGTTTTTCGAGCGTGATCCCGGTAGAATTAGGTTACGCATGCGAAACTAATTCCGCTGCACACTTTGATAAGCGTGTGCGTAACCCTCACTACAACAATACCATGATACGGTGACACTTTGTTTTTAGCATTTGTTCATGTGCTGTTGTTTTTTATATAAAAGGTGGCATTAACTAATTAATGCTGTTATATCATTATAAAACACAGGATTTTATAATAAATGCTGCAAGTACTAGTATACAAGGTCATTTCATATGGAATGCTGTTATTGGAAAAAGTATACAGCAATAATTAATGCTGTCAAATTATGTAAATTAATAATTATGCATAACATACAGTTCAAAATCGTATCATATCACTTCCATTATTTATCTTTCCCAAATCCAAATACAAGCCCAGCCCAACCCTCTTTTACCCTATCCCTAAACCACACCCATCTCATGCACAACACAGACGCTGTACATCGATACCTTAGCCACACCACTTTTATCCCTTCCCTGGGCCACACCACACCACACCCATATCTTACGCACAGGCCGAATAATTAATCTCTCACGGCTCCACATCCTCATTCACGCCACGCCCACTAATGCTGTCATCTACATCGACCCATATTCTCGAATACTTGAGCGCGGCGTTAATTTTGGTGAAATATTGGCGGGCATCTCACTCGCGCCTTACCAAAATTGGTCAAATAATTGGCGCCAATCTAAAATATTTACTTTCCGCTTCATGATCCCGCCATTTATCCTCCACCGAACCAGATAAAGCTTCTCATTGTTCCTTCCGTGTGTTTTTCTGTCTTGGTTTGGCAATTGGAGTTACTTATTTGTTAGTTAATAATCTAATTCTGTAAGTATGAATATCTAATTGGCTATGGAGAAATATGTGTGCATTAACAGCAGAAAAGCAATGGCTCGTTGATTTCTTTTTGGTAAATGTTTCTTTTATGTATGCATTTTTCCATTTGGTTTTGTTTTCTTTTTCCCCTTCAGATCTTATAGTTGCTAACTTCGATTTACTGCGATTATTCCCCAATTCCATCAGAAACTGAAATCGCTTTTTTTATAATTTTACACAAGTAATTATATGGAAGAATAAGAGCCTTTAAGATGTTTGGTGAAATGCCTCAGTGGACTCATTTCTGATTTATTATTGAGATTGGGATGATTTCAAGGAAAAAGTAAAATACATCTTTATATGTTTCGATTTATTGGTTGGTTAGTGTCATATTTTTGAGTTTTAAAAGTATATAAATATAGATTATATTTTGTTTTCTAAAGAATCTGAAGGTTTTTTCGCTGGCTGATTCGATTTTATTTTTCATGATTTTCTGAATGATGAACTAAAAAATCTTAGCATCAGACAAAATGTTATATTTAGTTATATTGTACAAAATGTTATATTTCTTGGCTTGGCTGTTTCGATTTCATTTTTCATGATTTGATTTGTGGTTTCTCTTCTTCTTTGACTTAATTATTTCTGAAGCCATGGATTATTTTGCAGTCGTCGAGAGTCACCGCACAAATGCCGACTGTGTGTCTTAATAGTGGTATGCAAATTATACAATTTAGTATTTTATGCATTTAATAATGCTCAATTTGCATTGCTTTATAATTCTGGTAATTCTGGTTGTTGAAGGAACTGAAGAAATTATGCCTCCGAGTAATGGAGTTCAAGTTATTTCTTTCTCCAAGTTAATTTCTCGTGTTATTTTATTTATTGAACTATTTTAGAAACTGTATATTTTATTATACTTAATTATATTTTCATTTTTTTAGTTAGGGACAAATAAATATACAACCATTTCGCGGACTAAAACCTGAAGATATTGTGACCATATGCTACCAGAGTGGTACTGGTGGTACCCAAAGGTAGGTAAATTAATCATAATTATCATTATTTTGGCTCTAATAACCAAGTGCTAAGTGCTAACCAAAATAATTTTTATATTACTTTATTTATCCTTTTCCCAATTACCACTGGAATTGTATTTTCAAACAAGTTATACAGCAAAATGGCGAATTATGCAATGAGGCAAATAATTTATCCATGTCGAGAGGTACAGTTTTCAGAAATTGATAATTACATTTTGCAATTATTTGTCCAAATAATTTATCCATGTCGAGAGGTACACTTTTCAGAAATTGATAATTACATTTTGCAATTATTTGTCCAAATGTGGAGCTATTCATTATTCAATTCGTTTATTCTAGGTTTCACCCATACTTAAGGTAGCAAATTTTGCATATATATACCCTTACAAGATATGCACAATTACATATGTGTAGGGTTGATTTGCAAATGTAGTAGAATGGCATTAAGCAAAACCTCTTTATATTTGATGTTAATATCATTGGGGATAACTAATCATAATTGCACAATTAAGGGTTTAAGTGAGCCAAAATGTATTACAGTAATTTTTTATTGCATAATCGATGACTTTGTATATAATTTGGCTCTCCACAATTGTACATTTTTCTGATATTATGACAATAGATAGGTTGTTGCACAAGTAGAAGTATAATTGTGGTGAAAGCACTTAAGAGGATTTTATGATTCTTTTGTGGTGATGTACTGATAGGCAAAATAAAGTATATAGGGTTGACTTGCAAATATCGAGTAATGCAGGGGTTAATTTGTGATATTTTGAATTTTGATTGCGGCGCTAGATATTCAAAATTACATATTGTGGAGTTTCATATTTGAATGGTTGGGGCTGATATGCAAAATTACATATTGTGGGGTCTCTTTTGCTTATATTATTTCTTCTAGTTGGTATATTCAAGGATGGCCATAATTGGCCAGTCTATATACCAGTTGGTACAAGGCCTACATGACTGGTATGTGGCAAATTGAACAAGTTTAAGAGTTGATTTTGCTGAAATTATAGGTAGTTATAATTATTTAGTAATGTAGGGACTTAATTGTAATTATTTAGTAAATGAAGGAGAGTGGCTCGTAAGCTCTAAGCAAGGCAGGGTTTTCGGAATTGAAATGTAGATGCATGTTTGTTGAGGTGGAATTTGGAAAGAAAATTGTAGTGGAAGAGTTTCGCTAAATTTGGCAATGATGGATTTGTTTGTAAATATTTAATAATCATGGGTTGTTTTGCAAATACCCAAAAACTTTTCTGTTGCTTTGGTTGAAATTTTGATCTTGATATTATTTTTTCATTTAAATACTTGTCGGCAATAAGAATCAAATGCATATAATAAAGATACCGAATTGATACCGAATTGAGAATATTTCTTTGAGAATATTTCTTTGTCGGCAATAAATACTTGTCGGCAATAAAAATACTTGTCGGCAATAAAAATAATATAATAATATTGAAAAATGTTAATTGATACCGAATTGAGAATATTTCTTTGTAATCTTTTAAGTTTAATTTTGATACCGAATTGATACCGAATTGATACCGAATTTTGATTTTTTCAACTAATCATAAATACTTGTCGGCAATAAAAATAATATAATAATATTGAAAAATGTTAATTGATACCGAATTGAGAATATTTCTTTGTAATCTTTTAAGTTTAATTTTAGAGCTGGCAAAATCTGACCCGACCCGAAAAAATGACCCGACCCGCCCGAACCCGAAACCGACCCGACCCGAAAATGTTGACAAGTCAACGACCCGAACCCGAACCCGAAACCGAAACCGAATGACCCGAACCCGAAATCAACCCGAACCCGAATGACCCGAACCCGAAATTGATCCGAAACCGAATGACCCGAACCCGAAATCGACCCGAACCCGAATGACCCGAAACCCGAACGACCCGAAATCCGAACGACCCGAAACCCGAATGATCCGAACCCGAAATGGAACCGAACCCGAATGACCCGAAACCCGAATGACCCGAAACTGAAATCGAACCGAACCCGAATGACCCGAAACTGAAATGACTTGAAACCCGAGATACATATCAAATGTTCTGCATGAAATTTTTTTTTTATATGATTTTCTTGTAATAATTAATATTAAATAAAATAATATATCATGTGTATCTTATTTTTTTTTTTTTTGTCTTGCACATATATTTGAATATTGAATATTTTTTTTGAAATGCCAAAAAAATTAACATCAACATACATGCATGACAAATACAAATTCTACTAATATTTAACATCAAATTATACATACAATAAACATACGTAACGTAAATATTACTTAAGTTTGGCTTGGATAGAAAGAAAAGGTTTAATTAAAAAATGAGAAATAATAAGAGAAGGGAACCTGGGAAAGTAAGGAAATACTAAAAGTTTAATTAAAAAAATGAGAAATGAAAAGATGAGGGAAAGTAACGAAATATTTTGGAGGGAAATAATTTTGGAGTTATTATTTATTTTTTTATGTTAGAAATATTTCTATGTATTATCTAAATTTTAATGTGTTCAATAATTATATTAATATTAAAAGTTTAATTAAAAATATGAGAAATGAAAAGAGGAGGGAAAGTAACAAAATATTTTGGAGGGAAATAATTTTGGAGTTATTATTTATTTTTTTATGTTAGAAATATTTCTATGTATTATCTGAATTTTAATATGTTCAATAATTAAATTAATACTAAAAGTTTAATTAAAAATATGAGACATGAAAAGAGGTGGAGGGAAAGTAACGAAATATTTTGGAGGGAAATAATTTTGGAGTTATTATTTATTTTTTTATGTTAGGAATATTTCTATGTATTATCTGAATTTGAATATGTTCAATAATTATATTAATATAATTGTAATATTATATATTCAAAATATTTAATAGAGTTATAATATGATATTTCTATGTATTTTATTTTAATGACATTAATTGTTCATCCAAATTCTAAACAATAATAATATAATATAATATGATATTTCTTTTATTAGTTTTTCTCAATAAAATATTTAATAGTTCTTTTAATTAAAAATATGAGAAATGAAAAGAGGAGGGAAAGATTATATTATGTTAATATTGAAAATGGTTGACGTCGAAAACTATACATTGATTGGGGAAGATTATATTTTGTCCCTAACCGAACAGAATAATATAGATTATATTATGTTAGAATACGAAAAGAATATTAAAAAAAAAATGTTATTCGGCCGGTTCACTTTGACCGGTTTTAAAAATAGCAACAAACCCGAACCGAACAAAATAAGCCGAACAATAATAAATTTTCAGCAAAATCGAATCGAACCAAATGAACCGAAAAAAGAACCGTATGAACTCCCCTACATGGTAAAAAAATTCCCAACATATAATAATATAGATTCTATTATGTTAGATTTTATTATTTATTGTTCGGTATATATTATTTTTCAACATTAAATATTTAGTTTTTAGTTTTTTATATATCATTTTACAATACATATATTTTTCTTTATTGTACATTTTAAAGTTTTAAATGATGTTTGTATTGTATTAAAAATGGATTCACCATAAAAAAATATTTTAAAAATAATTTTGATTTATTAAGTGAATGAAAAAAATCTCAAGTCTAAATTAGACCATAGTAAAGCCCGCCAAATTTTTTATCCAAAAATTTCAGAAATATTTGCACAAGGCAGAAAAAGTCCAAAAATTTCTCTTTATGTACCTCAAATATTTGCCTCCCACCGAAAATATTTCATTTTCAAATCAAACTCCCTTCCTCTCTCGGATAACCCCCAGACCTCACCGCCTTTCTCTTCCCCTTCGTTCAAACCTAAACCTAATTCCCACTTCAAGGTACGACGATCCTTTAATTTCCTCCCCTATTTCTTCCCCTTCCCCTTCGACGGTGGGGGATTTCCTGCTCATCCATCAAGTTTCGTACGTCACAGGTACTTTTCTACTCGTCTATGAAGCTCGATAGGTAACTGGTACAAGGTAGAAATAGTGGCTGACGATTTTTTGCATTTTTTTTTGTTCTTTTTGCTCGATTGGTTTGCAGGATTGGTTGAACAAAACAAGATCCGAACACGTCAAAGTCCAGTTTGGCAACATTAGCACGGACCTGGTATAATCTTTTCTCGAAAAAGTTAATTGAAAATAAAATTTTATTATCTAATTTGTATTCAATTTCAGGTCATAGATCAAATCAGGGGATTGCTATGGGAGACTTCGTTGCTCGACTCTGAAGATGTGAATGACTGGCTTCGCGACAAACCCTAACGACCAGACGCCTTCTCTTCCCGTCTAAAATGATTCTCACTTCTAGATACGCAACACAAGCAATTTGATTCAAGATTTCTTGTTCTACTTTAATTTTTTTTGTTTATTCCATTTTTTATAATATTTCCAAGTTCTATTTGTACAGGTGGAGATATATACCCATTGAACATATATACCTGACTTGGATGTGCCGATACTCCACTGGTACGTGAAGATACGCCGTGACGGTAGCTCAAGGTATGCATGGATGCGTTGTCGAGCATACCTTCACCGACCCATCAACATGCCATAACTGGACTGGCGCTGACCCTTCCGCCTTCCCTCCAGTACCCTGCATCGCCACGGTTTAATTTGGGACTGAAGTGACTGGAGCTCGAGCTTGAACTCAATTTCTGGTCTTTGATGGATGAATTTGGGGGCTGACGTGACTGTCCTTCAGGTAATTTCATTCCTGTCCCAGGTTTAATTGTTATATGTTCGAGTATTTTAAAAATCAACACAAAAGGGATAATTCACGGATTATTGAAGAATTATATAGCACAATACTGGTACAGTGTGATATGTACCGGTACCGGTATTTTGTCAATTCGTGTTGAAAAATTCAACACGCACCCTCAAATTTTTTTCCTTATTATTGACTCATAGATGGAGTACGCATGGTAGAGATTAATTACACAATGTAAATACCTCACTGTTTAACAGCTATGTAATGTAAATACCCTGGCATTATGACTAAATTACAAAAATGCCCCTCTATTGTTGTTAAATGTAGATAAGGGAGAAGATTGCTGCGTCGATTGCAATGTGCTGGTACTTGGCTTTTGATGGAATCGGATCCAAGGCTAACTACTTATTTCATAATTTCAATTTAATTAATAATTATATGCATACGAATTTTAATTTATTAATAAATATAGGAGGGGAAGCAGGGAAGAAGGCAGCAGGAGAAGTGTTGGCTCTTCAGAAATGTGTCCTTTCAATTCTGAACAAAGCAAAGTTTTCTTTATTTTTAAATTCTCAAAATATCATATATAACTCGACAAAATTTAGGGTTTAATGACATATTATATTTGAAATGCTCTTTTTATATTTAATTCCTGGATGCAGGAACGAAAGCATGATCCCGCAAAGAAGTTGAATGTAAAAGTGAGACAAGTTGAAGTTTGTTATGAAAAGCATGAACCCTATAATATTGTTGTTACATGTAATTATAGTTGTATGGATGGTGTATATTTTCTTGGATTTTGGTTAATTTTTTTGTTAATCATTGTTTTATATTTAATTTTGTAATTTTAGATCTATATTTTGTATAATAATTATTGAATTTAGTACTAAAATGAAATGAAATTTTATATTTTAATATAATATTTTTATTTTTGTATAATAATATAATTATAAATATATATGATTTGTATAAATGTTGGCAAATGACTATTGGATGCATTTGTAAATGTCGTTGATTTTTACATTGCAAGCATTTTGATATGTTGCCTATTCATACAAATACATTGCATTCTTTAAATGTTGCCAATTTTTATTACCGAAGCATTAAAAAATGCTACAATTTTTTCAGGCCCATGTCAATTCTCATACATTTGTAAATGCTTTAATTGTTACAATCAGATGCATACTTGAAATGCTTTTGTAGGAATAGAGGGCACCAGCTCAGACTGCATTTTCATCATATGCTGTCAAATGTAAATGGCAGTATTAATACATGCATTCAACAGCATATGCGAATGCTTCGAAATGCCTGTATTATTGTAGTGAAACTAAATTTTTGGAAAATCAAATGATTCGAAATCAAATGTTGTGAAATCTGAATTATCCGAAAATCAAAATAGTCACGACCCGAATGACCCGAAAACCGAAACGACCCGAACCCGAAATACCCGAAAACCGAAACGACCCGAACCCGAACGACCCGAAAACCGAAACGACCCGAACCCGAAATACCCGAAAACCGAAACGACCCGAACCCGAACGACCCGAAAACCGAAACGACCCAAACCCGAACGACCCGAAAAACGAAACGACCCGGACCCGAACGACCCGAAAACCGAAACGACCCGAACGACCCGAAAACCGAAACGACCCGAACCCGAACGACCCGAAACCCGAACGACCCGCGACCCGAACGACCCGATGACCCGAACGACCCGTAACCCGAAACGACCCGAACCCGAAACGACCCGACCCGAACCCGACCCGACCCGCCCGATTGCCACCTCTATTTAATTTTGCAACTTTTTATATACCATTATAACTTTCTAACATTAACATTAATTTTTCAATCTTTTATGCATATAATAAAGTTTTATATTAATAATTACACAAAAATGTGAAAATTTCTTTACTATTTAAATTATATATTTTTTAATCATTGAATTTATATTGAGATTTGTGTTTTTCATGATGATCATGAAATTTTCAAAAAAACTTGTCTGTTCGAACGAACCTAGGGTTCGTTCCGAATGGACTAATCTGTTCGAACGAACTTGGGGTTGCGTTCGAACGGACTGATCGGGTTTTTCAAAAAAAAAAAAAAAAAAAAAAAATTTTTTTTTTCTGTCGTTCGTTCGAACGAACTTGGAGTTGTGTTCGAACGAACATAATTATGGACAACATTTTTTTTTCTATCAAAAATGCCCAATAATGTAAAATTTCCAATTTATAAATTCGATACGTTATAGCATATAGCCTAAAACGGGGATGATTGTCTGTGAATGCTTGTATGTGTGTTGTGTGGGGGCCGGTGAGCTTTCCAAATTGTATTTTATTTAATTATGTGGGGACCGGTGAGTCTTCCAAAGTTGTAAAAAAATAAAATAGGTTTAGTTTTGAAGAGGGACCTTCAAGGCAAAACGACACGACACGACACGAAGATTGGATCTTCAAAAAAGGCAATGAATCATCTTGGGTTTTAGGGTTGGGAATTTTAGGGTTTTATGATTGCTCATAAAACTAAAAGGCCTATATGCTATACCATAATTTTATTTGTTATTGTGAATGAATAAAATAAATGATTTTTATAAAAAGAAAATCCTCCCACGAAATTATCAGGTCAATTGCCTCCCAAAGTGGAACCTTCAAGACTAGTGTTTGTTTATCTGTGTTGCATGACCATAGTCTGGCACAGATTTACACGTGCGTAGCAAGGAAGGCATGCATTGATTAGGAGTTGACGTGTTGCATGGCCTTCGTCTGGCATGTCAATTCGCTAATTGAATGATACTCCACTTGTGGTTTGGACTTGACCAATTCGCTAGCTAGGCTAGGATTTGGGGCAAGGAGTGAGGTACACACACACTGGTTTTGAGTTGGACTCAATACCAGTCCTCACGAACAAAGCAAGAATCGTCTTGGAGATGATTGGACATTGTCCTACCCAACGTACCGTATTTTCTAAGTGGTTGGCCTTCGTCACCTTAGAGATACGTTAAATAAGGATCTTGTCCATTATGAGATTTAAGGTATCAAATCTCCGTTTCAATAGTGGGGGCTATTTGAAATGATAAAATAATGGGTATTTCAAGTTATTTAAAAATGAATTTTAATATATGAAAGACCACGTTATTAATTACATTATTTTTCAAAATTGTAGAATTCATGGCTTTACCAAGTAACAACCGTTTTAGTTTGCGTTCCATTTTGGAAAAGGAACGAATGAACGGAAAGAACTTTCTCGACTGGCAGAGGAATCTGGGATTCGTTCTGAAACAGGAAGGAAAGGCACATGTCTTGGAGACGCCTATCCCTCCTGTGCCAGGGGATGACGCAACTGGGGATGCCATATTCGAATATACGACCATGATAGACGATTCGAATGATGTCACATGCCTCATGTTGGCTACTATGACTCCTGAATATCAAATCCAGTTTGAGAAACAGGATGCATACGAGAAAATGAAACAACTCAGGGAGATGTTTCAGGTTCAAGCAAGGGTGGAGAAGTATCAAGCTCTTGGCAATGCGACGCAATGCAAGATGCAAGATGGTACGCCTGTTAGCTCGCACCTTCTCAAGATGAAAGGATATTTCGATCATCTTGAGAGGCTTGGCATGAAATTCGAGGTGGAGTTACAAACTGATTTGATCATGTTGTCACTGCCACCGAGTTTCGATTCGTTCATTTCGCATTTCCACATGTCAGACATGAAAAGGACCATTCCCCAGCTTATCGGAATGCTCAGAACATTCGAAGGTGACATGAAACCGCGATACATGAAGTCTAGGACTTCGGAAGTATTGGTGGTTGAAGGGAAGAGTCCAAGCAATGGGAACAAAAACAAGAAGAGGAAGGCAAAGGGCAACAAGGTTGCGCCTAAGCCTGTGCGCAAGAAAGTCAAGGATGACAACAAGTGTTTCCACTGCCTCAAGGAGGGGCATTGGAAGCGTGATTGCGAGATCTTCCTGAGGGAGAGCAAGCAAAAGACCGCTTCCTTGGACACACCGGCATCAGGTATTTTTGTTATCGAATCTTATTTCTTTACTTCATCATCATGGGTGTTGGACACTGGATGTGGGACTCATATTTGTAATAATATGCAGGGCCTAAGAAGTAGAAGATCGTTGATTCGTGGCGAAGTTGATTTACGTGTCGGGAATGGAGCTCGAGTAACAGGATTAGCCGAAGGGACGTATGATTTAACTTTGCCAAATGGACTTATTTAGTTTTGGATAATTGTTGTTATGTACCTACTTTGAGTAGGAGTATTATTTCTGTTTCTAGACTTATTGCGGATGGATATGAATTAGTTATTGGTACTAATGATTGTTTTATTCGCAAGAATGACATTTTCTTTAGTAACGTTCTAGTTGAAAATGGTCTATATGTCTGGGATTTAGATAATAACAACAATAATCAGTCTATTTATAACATAAATACTACTCAAACTAATGAAACATACTCATGGCATTGTCGTCTCGGACACATAAACGAGAAACGCATTGCTAGACTCCAAAAGGATGGAGTGCTAGATTCTTTTGACTTGGAGTCAATAGAAAATTGCGAATCTTGTTTGATGGGTAAGATGACAAAGACACCTTTCTCCAAAAAGGAGAAAGATCGAAAGATGTGTTGGCTCTCATACATTCCGATGTATGTGGACCGATGAGTGTCGAGGCTAGAAATGGGTATCGCTACTTCGTGACTTTTACTGATGATTATAGTAGATATGGATATCTATACTTAATGCGTCACAAAAGTGAAACTTTTGAGAAATTCAAAGAGTTTCAACACGAAGTAGAACTTCAACTGGGCAAGAAAGTAAAAGTCATTCGATCGGATCGAGGTGGCGAATACTTGAGCTATGAGTTTGAGGACTATCTTCGAGATTGTGGTATAGTATCACAATGGACTCCACCCGGTACACCCCAATGGAATGGAGTGTCTGAGAGGAGGAATCGGACCTTGTTAGACATGGTTCGCTCGATGATGAGTCGAACGGAGTTGCCAAAGTCATTTTGGGGTTTCGCGCTTCAAACGGCCGCTCATATATTGAATAAAGTTCCGTCCAAATCTGTTGAAAAGACACCATATGAATTATGGCATGGCAAGGTGCCATTATTGTCTTATTTTAAGATTTGGGGCTGCGAGGTATACGTCAAAAGACTATTGACGGAAAAACTCGAGCCAAGATCAGACAAGTGTTTATTTGTGGGGTATCCTCAAGAAACTAGAGGATACTACTTTTACTTGCCTAGCGAAAACAAGATTTTCGTGGCTCGACGAGGACACTTCTTAGAGAAGGAATTCCTAGATCGTCAAGCCAATGGGAGTAAAATTGATCTCGAATAAATTCGAGAACCACAAAGTGAACAAATTGATCTGGAACAAGATTCTGAGTTACCATTGGATGGTGAACCAGAATCTAGTACACAAGTTATACGTAGATCTAGTAGGAATCGTCAAGAACTTGAGAGATATGGATTTCTCATTAGTAATGACGATGATGAGTTGACTCTAGATGACGAGCCAACCTCCTACAAAGGTGCTATGTCTACCCTGGATTCCTCGAAATGGCATGACGCCATGAAAACCGAGATCCAGTCCATGTATGATAATAAGGTTTGGAATCTTATTGATCTACCTAATGGTGCTAAGACCGTTGGGTGCAAATGGGTTTTCAGGAAGAAAACCGACATGGATGGTAATGTACACACTTTTAAAGCAAGACTGGTGGCGAAAGGTTTCAAGCAAATTCATGGAATAGACTATGATGAAACGTTTTCTCCAGTAGCCATGTTTAAAAATATTCGTATTCTTCTAGCAATAGATGCATATCACGATTATGAGATATGGCAGATGGATGTCAAAACCGCTTTCCTTAACGGGAACCTTACCGAGGATGTGTATATGATACAACCCGAGGGTTTTGTCGATCCAAAGAATACGAATAAAGTGTGCAAGTTTGTGAGATCCATTTATGGATTAAAACAAGCATCTCGTGCGTGGAACATACGATTCGATGAGGTCATCGCAAAGTATGGTTTCATTCAAAATATCGAGGAACCTTGTGTATACAAGAAATTCAGTGGGAGTTCGATCGTATTCCTCATCTTGTACGTGGACGACATCTTACTCATTGGAAATGACATCCCAATGCTTAACCAGGTTAAGGCATATTTGAGTAGTCAATTCGTAATGAAGGACTTAGGAGAAGCCGCCTATATTTTAGGCGTGAAGATCTATAGAGATAGATCAAGGAGACTTCTCGGACTAAGTCAAAGTACATATATTGACAAAGTGATAACTAGGTTTCACATGGATCAATCCAAGAAAGGATTTCTGCCAATGTCACATGGCATTTCTCTCACAAAGGATCAGTGTCCTTCAACTGACGCTGAACGTGAGCGAATGAGTCGGATCCCATACGCTTCGGCTATAGGATCGATCATGTATGCCATGATATGTACTAGACCAGATGTCGCATATGCGTTGAGTGTGACTTCCCGCTATCAGTCTGATCCCGGGGAAGTTCACATGTCCGCAGTCAAGAGCATTCTTAAGTATCTCAGGAATACTAAAGATATGTTTCTTGTCTATGGAGGTTCGGAAGGAGATCTGATTATCCAAGGATATACATATGCTAGTTTCCAAACTTGCCCGGACGATTTCCAATCTCAAAGTGGTTACGTCTTCACACTCAATGGCGGAGCTGTTGTTTGGAAAAGCTCCAAACAGAAGACGGTGGCTGATTCTACAACTGAAGCGGAATACATCGCGGCTTCCGAAGCAGCAAAGGAGGCTGTCTGGCTATGACAGTTCGTGATGGAACTTGGCGTTATGCCAATCATCTCGGGTCCCATGGATGTCTATTGTGACAATAAAGGAGCAATAGCACAATCTAAGGAACCGCGAGCGCATCACAGGTCCAAGCATGTACTCCGGCGTTACCACTTGATTCGTGAGATTACGAAGAGAGGTGACGTGAAAATAATGAAGATACCTACTGATGATAACGTGGCCGATCCATTTACGAAGCCACTATCACGTGCCAAGCATGAGCAGCATGCTAGGGCGATAGGATTGGGATATCTATCGCAGTGTTAGATTGGGTGTTTTATTTATGTTTCTTATTGCATAAGGGGATTCGATCTGCCTAGTGCAAGTGGGAGAACATTTATTATGCCCTAGGCGTGTTATTTGGATTGTATTTGTTTATGAGACAGATATTTATATTATTATTCATAATATGACCTAAACCTTCATATTTCAAAAAATTTTAAGTAACAAGAAAGTGTGTGAGAGGTTATTCGATTATAAATGATCGGATAGACCTTGAATAGTATTCTAGTTTAGTGCCATCGAGTCAATTGAGAATAATATGTTGCATGGCCTTCGTCTGGCATATTGATTCGTCAATTGAATGATAGTAAAACCACTAAACGGAATGAATATAACTCTAAAACGTCCTTGGTGTATAAAGTTGTTCATGGGTTTGAACCAGGTAGTCCATTCACTGAATGGAGACTTTTACATACACTGGCATATTCGTAGATGAGATGATCAGGTTTTACTGATCTGGGACGGTAGCGTCCATTCTAGAATATGGATATACGCGGCGTCGTATATTGGACATACCACTATATGAGTTTGTGACATGGTCAGAGTCAATGGAGACGAACTCATATCCAGATAGTGCGTTTTAGTTCTTCATACTTGAGTGATCCCACGGATACCTAGTATGTGAAAGGACAATGCTTTGATATAATTAACCCTACGCGTAACTGTGTAGCAGAGATTACTATTGGATATTGTTTTTAGCATAGGCAAAGGATGTGAGATTGCAAGATAGGAATTGTTCCTTTCTAACCTTGAAAAAGGATAGAGGGAGATATCTCTCGGGCCTCTCGATTGAATTGAGATTGATGAAATGCTTGGCCAAGCTCGATGGAACTCAGTAGAGTTCGCATTGTTATTATCAATCTAATTCTTATCGAGAAAGAGTATATCTGATAAAAAAGAAAAGAGGATGACTTGAAGTCTTAAGCTTCACCGTGACTCTTTTGATCGGAAGATATCGCGAACAAGAGGACTAGTAACACTTATCTGAGCTGGGTATGAAGATGTACTGCATCTTCATAAAGGTGTTCTCCACCTTTTTCGTGCTAATTCTGGGTAGGTATTAACGGCAGTCTAGTGCTCGCAAAACCTTGTGGATTGCTGCCATATCCACTGCCAGTCTTAGACGAACCTACAAGGTCACACCAAGATTTCGTAACATATCGGATTCTCAAGATAATGCTCACCAATACGTTTGTTGGACAAACAAAATGGAATCACGTGAGATTAGATCTCACGACATATGTTGGACATATGGCCAAGTTGATTAAGTCTTAATCCAAAAGGGAGTTTGAAAGAAAATATGGCTTAAGAATTAACTTGGAAAAATTTATATAAATAGGCAATTCTGCAGTCAGAATTAGGTTCGTTCGAACGAACTATATAAGTGCGTTCGAACGGACATATTCGTGACAGTCAAATTAGGGTTAGTTCGAACGAACTATTTAGGTGTGTTCGAACGAACTGGGTTCGTTCGAACGAACCATTTAGGTGCGTTCGAACTGACTTAATTTATATATATATAAAATTCTGATTTTGTTTTTGACCTAAGTTTTTCTAGGGTTTTGAGCCGTCTTTTCTCTCTCTTCTTCGACAGAAATTCCAGATTACATCTGGGCTAAATTGAGAGGGAGAATTGAGCAAAGGATTTGAGAGATTCAATCGTAACGTCGACTAGAACGGCGTTGGCGATTTCCGATCGGTCAAAATCAAGGTGGATACGAGTAGAGGGACTGCACGAGCATTCCTTGGAGAAGGTTCACGGATTTGGAGAAGTAATCGACACGTACTAACTTGTACGAGGTAATTATCTCCAACTCTTCCTTTTTGGGTGGTTTTTCGAGCGTGATCCCGGTAGAATTAGGTTACGCATGCGAAACTAATTCCGCTGCACACTTTGATAAGCGTGTGCGTAACCCTACAGTCGAGCAGTGAAGGAAAAGGTGGTTGTGATCCTCCGATCTTGATGGACTGCAAAGCACACATCCGCCGACGTTTGGCCATCCACGGCGGGCTTGTTTGTCTTGGGTTAGAAGCCTCGAGTCTAGAAGTAGCCATGCGAAAAGTTTTACTTTTTGAGGCGCCTTTATTTTCCAGAAGTTCGACGGCCATGGTATCTTGAGCCCCGTGTCTGCAAGTATTGTTAGGATCGTCGCCGCAAACAAACACACAAGAACAACACACGGACACAAGGATTTTTACGTGGAAACCCCGAAGGAAAAAAACCACGGCCGCCGGCACTCAAACTATTTTCCTATACTGGAGAAAGAGAGAATACAATTATTGGTATTTGTTAGAATGAATAAAACTCTAGCCTAGCCCTCTATTTATAGCTAAACTCCTATCCAATACAAGAAAATAATACAAGGAAATAATCATTGCCTTAATTACCATTCAATCATGGCAATAACAATATATGGAGAACTTTCCTATCTCTTCAATGTTTCCTTTTTCCAATTTCCTAATCCTCCGGTTTCCAAAAGTCTCCATACCATAACAATCTCCCACTTGGAGACTTTTGCAC